>CAIIXF020000002.1:11638966-11838966 GCA_903813345.2 Owenia fusiformis | reverse complement strand
TGAAACCGTACATTTAAAGTGTACGACGGTATATTTTGTCACTGCACGTTGTCGATGGTTAGGCATGACTATGGTATTGAAGAAAAATATGCGCAGGGACGACCGCAAGGGAGGCAAAAACGAAATCCCTTGGATTTGCCCTTATGAAGTCGTGGAACACGTAGGTACGAGTGGTTTTCGACTGAGAAACAAGACTTGCCAATTCTTTAAACAGACAGTGAATGGAATAAGTTTGAAAGTTTTCAAATCTAGCACTGTGAGTAGCAGTACGTACTGATACTACTGCTAGTGAGGAATATCAAGAGTATTTATTGCTGGACGTGTAAATGAAATAGAGATAATGCGACTGAAATATAACGTGACGTAAATGTATTGTTAATTCGAACATGACTGTATTCACGCCCGGATTCACGCCTTTTATAAACTGTAATCAAAGTCAATGCTTCAGCTGGGTTATATTCGAGTATAATAACCCAGTTAATACGTGTAATGTGTGACGTCATAACGGTGGGTCGTAGTAATGGCGGATCATGATGAATTATTCGAAACAATTTGGTGAATTTTCATGTTCGAATCGTAATATAGACCTCAGAGCAGGGTTACTAGTTTCGAATAACACGCCGCTGGTCTCGGCACAAAGCTTTCGAACCCCTCACTCCCTTCGGTCGTTCGGGGTAGAGAAAACGTTTGTGCCGAGACCAGCTGGGTAATATTCGAAACTAGAAACCCTGCTCTTTGGTCTATATTTCTTAATTCGAACATGACTGTATTCACGCCTTCTATAAACTGTATATTCGCGAACAAAACCCCTGGTAATACGTGTAATGTGTGACGTCATAACGGCGGGTCGTAGTAATGGCGGACCATAATGAATATTCGAAACATTTTATCGATGTCCATTTTCATTTCATCCAAACTCCCTTCGGTCGTTTGGGGTAGAGACAACGTTTGTGCCTAGCCCTGCGGGGTAAATTCGACAATATTACCCCTGCTCTCCTGTCTATAATTTATGGATATGAACTAAAAATTATTTGACTTCGATCGATTGCGATCTTTTGTGTATATTATGTGCTTAAAATGCTAGTAATGTCCTAAGATAATTTGTAATTAATAAAGATATTCTTCCTTAAATCGATTGTTTTTATAGTTGTTTATGCAAATCTTATTATGACTAACATTATTCTACTCTATCTGTTGATTATAATTATTGATACTCATTTGGGAGACCATTTTCCAAGTAAAAATGGTCCCATCTGGACCATTCACCCTAGCTATAGGACAACATTTCCTATGTGTTAGGTGTCCGGTGTAACAGAAATAATGGTCCCCTAGGAATGAATATCCCCCGGACCTATATCCCTAGGAACCCCGGTCCGTAGGACCGGGGTTCCTAGGGATTTAGGTCCAAGGGGGACCATTATTGAAATGCAGTACTAGGACCTTTATCCCTAGTATTCATTGTCCTATGTTATATATAGTGTCCCTAGGACAATTCACACTGAGGGGACAACCATTTCTGTCACATCAGAAGCAGGGTTAATTGTCCTCTACATTATAAAACTATATAGTATATACATTATAATATATAACAATAATCAAAATCGATTTTCTGCATCCCAACTGCTGTGGCTGAATGGATAGAGGCGCTGGTGAGTACTGTATATAATTATTTGTTAGATATTATTTCCCATTATTCTAGGTTCGAATCCCCATCAAAGCGCCTTGTGTATCTTTTTGTTCTTGTGTATACAGGTATATAAGGGAGACGTTATTTTTTATAATCAATCTTATCTAATGTTTCGAATCATGCAGAGCTGGACCCTTTGCTATGCTTAAGGTGAACGCACATTGGACATTTCGAGGTAACGGTTGAAGGTTTTTAATTAATATTCATGTACTTGGTATAATTTTAAAAATCAAAAATGTACGTTGTCATTTCCAATGTACGTTATCCCTGTAATTGAAATGTAAACAATGCAATGATTTAATTTCAAAACGCATTAAGGGTTTTTGAGTAACAAGTGATGTTCAACGAACATGTTCATGTATCCCTGGTACAGATAAACAGGTAAAAGTGATTTTTACCTCTTGTTGAATGCTATTTTATTACATGAAAGTGTTGATATGGGGGATTAATATTTCCCCGGGGGTAGTTATCTTCCAACCTCTTTGACCATTCGGCGTCGGTACGTTACGTTATGTTGCACTTTTATGAATTTTAATAATCTTAAGGAGTTCATGGAGAGACATATACTATCTAATCGAAGATGACTTTAGAAATCCCGTTTATGCTATATCTGGAAAGTGCAGAGGTTCAATATGTTCAATCAAGTTGAATTAGTAATACTGGATTGTTCCGTTTCAGTTTAAAATGAATCTGATCCCCCTGCCCCTTAATAGTGTTTTGCAAAATACGTTGTCTACATTAGAGTTAACTGTGAACTCAGATATGTAAGTTCAATGGGACAACGTACATCGAGATGACATCGTACACTTATGATTTTTTTATTTTTATTATTTGAGCAAAAACGTGAATATTTATTAAATCTTCAACCGACCTTAATTTTGTAACGTCGGGAAACATATTCTCATAAAAATAATCAACACTCTTAGGCGACAGGGTAAAAAATGACCAAAGGAAATGTGAGATTAACAACGAAAAAACTCGAGCGCTGCCCGAAAATCTTTTCACGGAATTAGAAAGGTAAATGTCTGCAAAATCGAATACACACGAAATTAAACATAAAATCCCCTAAGGATTCCTCAGATTCCTCAATTTTTAAAACCCACACCACACCCACATCATCGTTTTTGCTTCACATCAGTTAGAATAGGTGACACCGTACATTTACAGTGTACGACGATATATTTTGTCACTGTACGTTGTCGATGGTTAGGCATGACTATGGTATTGAAGAAAAATTTGCGCAGGGACGACGGCAAGGGGGGCAAAAACGAAATCCCTTTGATTGGCCCTTATGAAGTCGTACGTAGGTGGTTATCGACTGAGAAACAAGACTGGCAAACTCTTAAAACAGACAGTGAATGGAAAAAGTTTAAAAGTTTTCAAATCTAGCACTGTGAGTAGCAGTACGTACTGATACTACTGCTACTAGGAATATTAAGAGTATTTATTGCTGGACGTGTAAATGAAATAGAGATAATGCGACTGAAATATAACGTGACGTAAATGTATTGTTAAATATAATTTATGGATATGAACTAAACATTATTTGATTCGATCTATTGCGATCTATTGTGTATATTATGTGCTTTAAAAAAGCAAGTAATGTCCTAAGATAATTTGTAATTACTAAATAAAGACATTTTGCCTTAAATCGATTGTTTTTATAGTGTTGTTTATGTAAAATCTTATTATGACTAACATATTCTACTTTATCCTATGCCAAGTAGAGTTTTAGGGAGATAAGTTGGTAAGATATATCCCGTATCCTGATTTTGAGGTTTCCATATCCAGAACCTCCATATCTCCCGCCATATCTCCCGCTTCGTTGCATATCTTCCCGCTTCGGTGGATATCTTCCCGCTTCCGGTAATACAATAAAATGACTTTGCATATGAATGTTTATTTATTTTTACACCTTGTACTATTGAAATGGCCATATGCCCCTGAAAACTCTACTTGGTATAGGATAAAGCAGTTATGTACGGTCGGTTTGGATATTGGGTTCATCCCTCGTGAGATATGCACATCTACCTTCGGTCCCTCAGGTAGATATGCATATCTCCCTCTGGATAAACCCCATATCCAAAACCTCCCAGTACATAACCCTTATCTATCTGTTGATTATAATTATTGATACACATTTGGGAGACCATTTCTCCTAGTAAAAATGGTCCCATCTGGACCATTCACCCTAGCTATAGGACAATATTTCCTAGGTGTTAGATGTCCGGCGGGCCAATTTTCCTAGGGTAAATGGTCCAGGGACCAATATCCCTTAGTGAAAATGGTCCGGGGGACATTATTTTGGGGGGACCTACATTACTTCTACACCGGCGGGCCAATTTTCCTAGGGTAAATGGTCCAGGGACCAAAATCCCTTCGTGAAAATGGTCCGGGGGACATTATTTTTTTTGGGGGGGGGACCTACATTACTTCTACACCGGTACTCGGTACCCGGTTTCTTCTACAAACCCAGCAAAATATTTTGTGTAAGAGAGGGAAGTCTTACAGGCTTTGTACTTTAGAAACATGGAAACATGAAATAATCAATAAAGCGTTTTTCATAAATCCCACGTACATGTATAGGGCTCAAACCAAGATCTCCAATCAAGGCAGAGAGTGGGCAGGTTTGCATTTTAATTGAAGTACTGCTTGAGCTGCTTTATATTGGATAGTTAAGGGTTTTATTTGATTCTTTCGTTAAGGTAGACCATTTCGAGCAGCTATAAAGTATCGCTGGAGCATTGACTTGTATATAGTGTTTCCAATTTCAATTCGATTGATATTGCAATGTTTTCTAAGGGTTGCTGAGGTATAATTATACGTGCCTTTTCCTCCACAAAATTATTAACATTGTATGTGAGTCTCTTAGGTTTTTATGAAACATATAACCAAGATATTTATAACCAGTCACCTCAGAGTTATATGTAGGCATGGGCTCTACCACCACTGATAGAGCCCATGATGTAGGTCAACTTAAGGTTGTATATAACTATAAAGTGATTTCCCTCCATTTCAAAGCACACGTTGTTGTGTATATATCATATTGATCTCTACTTTAACATTTTGAGTAAATACTCATCTTTCATTCGATGTAAATAAAACAGAAATTGATAAAATATTGACGGAGTGGGAGCTGTTACAATGAGCCCTACTTTTGGCAATTTTTAGAACATTTCGTTCAGTGTAATTAATGAGAGGCCCTATAGGCCAAAATGCCCTAATACGTCACTTCCGCTGAATAGAAAAAAGTAGTATTCAAAAATAAATGTAGTCCCAACACAATTGTGATCATGCCGAGTCAGTAAGCTAGTATGTAGGCACAGTTGTCATCTTTTTGCAATGACAACATGCAATTTCTTCTGAAAATGCGTTTATTTGGGTTATCTGAAGGAAAATTTCGAGTCAAGTGGCGTATTAATTTTGCCTTCATTTTTGTGAATTTCAATTTGTGTCGGAAGAGAGAGGGGGTAGTGTCACAATTGACCACTGGCAATTATTTCAAAAAGTAGATGTTTGGCCCCTATTGAGTTTAGTGTCAAGATGTAGCTTAGACATAGCTTTAGAAACTCAGATAGGCCGGTGAGGCCATATAAATCCATAACTCATGATAAAAAGTCAGGCGTTTGCCCTTTTGCCCATTGACAAGTATGGTGACGTGAATTAGGGCAGTTTTGCCATAGGCAACTCTTCCTATAGGCCAAACTGCCCTAAGGTGTCACTCCGGTAAATAGCACTTCCGGGTAGGACAGTGTTTTTTAATACTTTAAAAACGAAGCCATGCCAACTTCAATGGTGTGTATAGTAGGTTTAAGTGTATGCAATGTGGCCATTTGAGGTATGTATGTAAAGCTGAGGCCAAGTACTTTCTAAATGTGCCATTTTAAGAAAAAAATGGCAAGAATAAACTCCCGTAAACTGGAACTACTTTATTCGTTAATTTTCATCGGTGAAGCGGGGATTTTACCTGAAAATGAGTCCCTATATTGGCGTAGTGATATATAAAAATCTAGACGCAAACCCTATGTTAAATATAGTATCAAGATGAAGGTTATGTATAGGGGAATATATTCATGGTATGGGCTAGTTCGTTCGAAAATGGCGATATGTACCCTAGAACTTGAATTTTGTGATTTTTTTCAATATTTTTCAATGATTTACTGGAGTGACACCTTGATTGTGATCATGACGAGTCAGTAAGCAGTAAGTACAGTTGTCATTTTTTGCAATGACAACATGCAATTTCTTTGAAAAATGCGTTTATTTGGGTTATCTGAAGGAAAATTCGAGTCAAGTGGCGTATTAATTTTGCCTTCATTTTTGTGAATTTCTGTCGGCAGTGAGGGGGAACACTAGTGTCAAAATTGACCAATTATTTCAAAAAGTAGAAGTTTGGCCCCTATTGAGTTTAGTGTCAAAATGTAGCTTAGACCAAGGGCGAACGTAATACCAGGATCGTTCGCAAATTGGCGTTCGGTTTTTTACCGCATCCGATTTGAATTAGCCAATAAATGATTATTATGGGTTAACCCAACTAATTGTTATAACATGCGTATTCCAATACAAACGATCTGTGTCTTCCAGAGAAAACTAAGATTTGTGGACATGTTTTGCTATCATTGCATCATACCCCAGTATGTCCTCTGTCAGTCAAAAAAGTTAGAATCAAAACACATAATAGCCTCGAAACAAAACGTAAATCGACGAAAAGCCTCAAATAAAACGTTTTATACACATAATAGCCTCGAAACAAAACGTAAATCGACGAAAAGCCTCAAATAAAACGTTTTATACACATAATAGTCTCGAAACAAAACGTAAATCGACGAAAAGCCTCAAATAAAACGTTTTATACACATAATAGTCTCGAAACAAAACGTAAATCGACGAAAAGCCTCAAATAAAACGTTTTATACACATAATAGCCTCGAAACAAAACGTAAATCGACGAAAAGCCTCAAATAAAACGTTTTATACACATAATAGCCTCGAAACAAAACGTAAATCGACGAAAAGCCTCAAATAAAACGTTTTATACACATAATAGTCTCGGAACAAAACGTAAATCGACGAAAAGCCTCAAATAAAACGTTTTATACATATAATAGCCTCGAAACAAAACGTAAATCGACGAAAAGCCTCAAATAAAACGTTTTATACACATAATAGTCTCGAAACAAAACGTAAATCGACGAAAAGCCTCAAATAAAACGTTTTATACACATAATAGCCTCGAAACAAAACGTAAATCGACGAAAAGCCTCAAATAAAACGTTTTATACACATAATAGCCTCGAAACAAAACGTAAATCGACGAAAAGCCTCAAATAAAACGTTTTATACACATAATAGCCTCGAAACAAAACGTAAATCGACGAAAAGCCTCAAATAAAACGTTTTATACACATAATAGTCTCGAAACAAAACGTAAATCGACGAAAAGCCTCAAATAAAACGTTTTATACACATAATAGCCTCGAAACAAAACGTAAATCGACGAAAAGCCTCAAATAAAACGTTTTATACACATAATAGCCTCGAAACAAAACGTAAATCGACGAAAAGCCTCAAATAAAACGTTTTATACACATAATAGTCTCGAAACAAAACGTAAATCGACGAAAAGCCTCAAATAAAACGTTTTATACACATAATAGCCTCGAAACAAAACGTAAATCGACGAAAAGCCTCAAATAAAACGTTTTATACACATAATAGCCTCGAAACAAAACGTAAATCGACGAAAAGCCTCAAATAAAACGTTTTATACACATAATAGTCTCGAAACAAAACGTAAATCGACGAAAAGCCTCAAATAAAACGTTTTATACACATAATAGTCTCGAAACAAAACGTAAATCGACGAAAAGCCTCAAATAAAACGTTTTATACACATAATAGCCTCGAAACAAAACGTAAATCGACGAAAAGCCTCAAATAAAACGTTTTATACACATAATAGCCTCGAAACAAAACGTAAATCGACGAAAAGCCTCAAATAAAACGTTTTATACACATAATAGCCTCGACACAAAACGTAAATCGACGAAAAGCCTCAAATAAAACGTTTTATACACATAATAGCCTCGAAACAAAACGTAAATCGACGAAAAGCCTCAAATAAAACGTTTTATACACATAATAGCCTCGACACAAAACGTAAAAGCCTCAAATAAAACGTTTTATACACATAATAGTCTCGAAACAAAACGTAAATCGACGAAAAGCCTCAAATAAAACGTTTTATACACATAATAGCCTCGAAACAAAACGTAAATCGACGAAAAGCCTCAAATAAAACGTTTTATACACATAATAGCCTCGAAACAAAACGTAAATCGACGAAAAGCCTCAAATAAAACGTTTTATACACATAATAGTCTCGAAACAAAACGTAAATCGACGAAAAGCCTCAAATAAAACGTTTTATACACATAATAGTCTCGAAACAAAACGTAAATCGACGAAAAGCCTCAAATAAAACGTTTTATACACATAATAGCCTCGAAACAAAACGTAAATCGACGAAAAGCCTCAAATAAAACGTTTTATACACATAATAGCCTCGAAACAAAACGTAAATCGACGAAAAGCCTCAAATAAAACGTTTTATACACATAATAGCCTCGACACAAAACGTAAATCGACGAAAAGCCTCAAATAAAACGTTTTATACACATAATAGCCTCGAAACAAAACGTAAATCGACGAAAAGCCTCAAATAAAACGTTTTATACACATAATAGCCTCGACACAAAACGTAAATCGACGAAAAGCCTCAAATAAAACGTTTTATACACATAATAGTCTCGAAACAAAACGTAAATCGACGAAAAGCCTCAAATAAAACGTTTTATACACATAATAGCCTCGAAACAAAACGTAAATCGACGAAAAGCCTCAAATAAAACGTTTTATACACATAATAGTCTCGAAACAAAACGTAAATCGACGAAAAGCCTCAAATAAAACGTTTTATACACATAATAGCCTCGAAACAAAACGTAAATCGACGAAAAGCCTCAAATAAAACGTTTTATACACATAATAGCCTCGAAACAAAACGTAAATCGACGAAAAGCCTCAAATAAAACGTTTTATACACATAATAGTCTCGAAACAAAACGTAAATCGACGAAAAGCCTCAAATAAAACGTTTTATACACATAATAGTCTCGAAACAAAACGTAAATCGACGAAAAGCCTCAAATAAAACGTTTTATACACATAATAGCCTCGAAACAAAACGTAAATCGACGAAAAGCCTCAAATAAAACGTTTTATACACATAATAGCCTCGAAACAAAACGTAAATCGACGAAAAGCCTCAAATAAAACGTTTTATACACATAATAGCCTCGAAACAAAACGTAAATCGACGAAAAGCCTCAAATAAAACGTTTTATACACATAATAGCCTCGAAACAAAACGTAAATCGACGAAAAGCCTCAAATAAAACGTTTTATACACATAATAGTCTCGAAACAAAACGTAAATCGACGAAAAGCCTCAAATAAAACGTTTTATACACATAATAGCCTCGAAACAAAACGTAAATCGACGAAAAGCCTCAAATAAAACGTTTTATACACATAATAGTCTCGAAACAAAACGTAAATCGACGAAAAGCCTCAAATAAAACGTAATATACACATAATAGTCTCGAAACAAAACGTAAATCGACGAAAAGCCTCAAATAAAACGTTTTATACACATAATAGCCTCGAAACAAAACGTAAATCGACGAAAAGCCTCAAATAAAACGTTTTATACACATAATAGCCTCGAAACAAAACGTAAATCGACGAAAAGCCTCAAATAAAACGTTTTATACACATAATAGTCTCGAAACAAAACGTAAATCGACGAAAAGCCTCAAATAAAACGTTTCATACACATAATAGCCTCGAAACAAAACGTAAATCGACGAAAAGCCTCAAATAAAACGTTTTATACACATAATAGCCTCGAAACAAAACGTAAATCGACGAAAAGCCTCAAATAAAACGTTTTATACACATAATAGCCTCGAAACAAAACGTAAATCGACGAAAAGCCTCAAATAAAACGTTTTATACACATAATAGCCTCGAAACAAAACGTAAATCCACGAAAAGCCTCAAATAAAACGTTTTATACACTTAATAGTCTCGAAACAAAACGTAAATCGACGAAAAGCCTCAAATAAACCGTTTTATACACATAATAGCCTCGAAACAAAACGTAAATCGACGAAAAGCCTCAAATAAAACGTTTTATACACATAATAGTCTCGAAACAAAACGTAAATCGACGAAAAGCCTCAAATAAAACGTTTTATACACATAATAGCCTCGAAACAAAACGTAAATCGACGAAAAGCCTCAAATAAAACGTTTTACAAACATAATAGCCTCGAAACAAAACGTAAATCGACGAAAAGCCTCAAATAAACCGTTTTATACACATAATAGCCTCGAAACAAAACGTAAATCGACGAAAAGCCTCAAATAAAACGTTTTACAAACATAATAGCCTCGAAACAAAACGTAAATCGACGAAAAGCCTCAAATAAAACGTTTTATACACATAATAGCCTCGAAACAAAACGTAAATCGACGAAAAGCCTCAAATAAAACGTTTTATACACATAATAGCCTCGAAACAAAACGTAAATCGACGAAAAGCCTCAAATAAAACGTTTTATACACATAATAGTCTCGAAACAAAACGTAAATCGACGAAAAGCCTCAAATAAAACGTTTTATACACATAATAGCCTCGAAACAAAACGTAAATCGACGAAAAGCCTCAAATAAAACGTTTTATACACATAATAGTCTCGAAACAAAACGTAAATCGACGAAAAGCCTCAAATAAAACGTTTTATACACATAATAGTCTCGAAACAAAACGTAAATCGACGAAAAGCCTCAAATAAAACGTTTTATACACATAATAGCCTCGAAACAAAACGTAAATCGACGAAAAGCCTCAAATAAAACGTTTTATACACATAATAGTCTCGAAACAAAACGTAAATCGACGAAAAGCCTCAAATAAAACGTTTTATACACATAATAGCCTCGAAACAAAACGTAAATCGACGAAAAGCCTCAAATAAAACGTTTTATACACATAATAGTCTCGAAACAAAACGTAAATCGACGAAAAGCCTCAAATAAAACGTTTTATACACATAATAGCCTCGAAACAAAACGTAAATCGACGAAAAGCCTCAAATAAAACGTTTTATACACATAATAGCCTCGAAACAAAACGTAAATCGACGAAAAGCCTCAAATAAAACGTTTTATACACATAATAGCCTCGACACAAAACGTAAATCGACGAAAAGCCTCAAATAAAACGTTTTATACACATAATAGCCTCGAAACAAAACGTAAATCGACGAAAAGCCTCAAATAAAACGTTTTATACACATAATAGCCTCGACACAAAACGTAAATCGACGAAAAGCCTCAAATAAAACGTTTTATACACATAATAGTCTCGAAACAAAACGTAAATCGACGAAAAGCCTCAAATAAAACGTTTTATACACATAATAGCCTCGAAACAAAACGTAAATCGACGAAAAGCCTCAAATAAAACGTTTTATACACATAATAGCCTCGAAACAAAACGTAAATCGACGAAAAGCCTCAAATAAAACGTTTTATACACATAATAGTCTCGAAACAAAACGTAAATCGACGAAAAGCCTCAAATAAAACGTTTTATACACATAATAGCCTCGAAACAAAACGTAAATCGACGAAAAGCCTCAAATAAAACGTTTTATACACATAATAGCCTCGAAACAAAACGTAAATCGACGAAAAGCCTCAAATAAAACGTTTTATACACATAATAGTCTCGAAACAAAACGTAAATCGACGAAAAGCCTCAAATAAAACGTTTTATACACATAATAGTCTCGAAACAAAACGTAAATCGACGAAAAGCCTCAAATAAAACGTTTTATACACATAATAGCCTCGAAACAAAACGTAAATCGACGAAAAGCCTCAAATAAAACGTTTTATACACATAATAGCCTCGAAACAAAACGTAAATCGACGAAAAGCCTCAAATAAAACGTTTTATACACATAATAGCCTCGAAACAAAACGTAAATCGACGAAAAGCCTCAAATAAAACGTTTTATACACATAATAGCCTCGAAACAAAACGTAAATCGACGAAAAGCCTCAAATAAAACGTTTTATACACATAATAGTCTCGAAACAAAACGTAAATCGACGAAAAGCCTCAAATAAAACGTTTTATACACATAATAGCCTCGAAACAAAACGTAAATCGACGAAAAGCCTCAAATAAAACGTTTTATACACATAATAGTCTCGAAACAAAACGTAAATCGACGAAAAGCCTCAAATAAAACGTAATATACACATAATAGTCTCGAAACAAAACGTAAATCGACGAAAAGCCTCAAATAAAACGTTTTATACACATAATAGCCTCGAAACAAAACGTAAATCGACGAAAAGCCTCAAATAAAACGTTTTATACACATAATAGCCTCGAAACAAAACGTAAATCGACGAAAAGCCTCAAATAAAACGTTTTATACACATAATAGTCTCGAAACAAAACGTAAATCGACGAAAAGCCTCAAATAAAACGTTTCATACACATAATAGCCTCGAAACAAAACGTAAATCGACGAAAAGCCTCAAATAAAACGTTTTATACACATAATAGCCTCGAAACAAAACGTAAATCGACGAAAAGCCTCAAATAAAACGTTTTATACACATAATAGCCTCGAAACAAAACGTAAATCGACGAAAAGCCTCAAATAAAACGTTTTATACACATAATAGCCTCGAAACAAAACGTAAATCCACGAAAAGCCTCAAATAAAACGTTTTATACACTTAATAGTCTCGAAACAAAACGTAAATCGACGAAAAGCCTCAAATAAACCGTTTTATACACATAATAGCCTCGAAACAAAACGTAAATCGACGAAAAGCCTCAAATAAAACGTTTTATACACATAATAGTCTCGAAACAAAACGTAAATCGACGAAAAGCCTCAAATAAAACGTTTTATACACATAATAGCCTCGAAACAAAACGTAAATCGACGAAAAGCCTCAAATAAAACGTTTTACAAACATAATAGCCTCGAAACAAAACGTAAATCGACGAAAAGCCTCAAATAAACCGTTTTATACACATAATAGCCTCGAAACAAAACGTAAATCGACGAAAAGCCTCAAATAAAACGTTTTACAACATAATAGCCTCGAAACAAAACGTAAATCGACGAAAAGCCTCAAATAAAACGTTTTATACACATAATAGCCTCGAAACAAAACGTAAATCGACGAAAAGCCTCAAATAAAACGTTTTATACACATAATAGCCTCGAAACAAAACGTAAATCGACGAAAAGCCTCAAATAAAACGTTTTATACACATAATAGCCTCGAAACAAAACGTAAATCGACGAAAAGCCTCAAATAAAACGTTTTATACACATAATAGCCTCGAAACAAAACGTAAATCGACGAAAAGCCTCAAATAAAACGTTTTATACACATAATAGTCCTCGAAACAAAACGTAAATCGACGAAAAGCCTCAAATAAAACGTTTTATACACATAATAGTCCTCGAAACAAAACGTAAATCGACGAAAAGCCTCAAATAAAACGTTTTATACACATAATAGCCTCGAAACAAAACGTAAATCGACGAAAAGCCTCAAATAAAACGTTTTATACACATAATAGTCTCGAAACAAAACGTAAATCGACGAAAAGCCTCAAATAAAACGTTTTATACACATAATAGCCTCGAAACAAAACGTAAATCGACGAAAAGCCTCAAATAAAACGTTTTATACACATAATAGTCCTCGAAACAAAACGTAAATCGACGAAAAGCCTCAAATAAAACGTTTTATACACATAATAGCCTCGAAACAAAACGTAAATCGACGAAAAGCCTCAAATAAAACGTTTTATACACATAATAGCCTCGAAACAAAACGTAAATCGACGAAAAGCCTCAAATAAAACGTTTTATACACATAATAGCCTCGACACAAAACGTAAATCGACGAAAAGCCTCAAATAAAACGTTTTATACACATAATAGCCTCGAAACAAAACGTAAATCGACGAAAAGCCTCAAATAAAACGTTTTATACACATAATAGCCTCGAAACAAAACGTAAATCGACGAAAAGCCTCAAATAAAACGTTTTATACACATAATAGTCTCGAAACAAAACGTAAATCGACGAAAAGCCTCAAATAAAACGTTTTATACACATAATAGCCTCGAAACAAAACGTAAATCGACGAAAAGCCTCAAATAAAACGTTTTATACACATAATAGCCTCGAAACAAAACGTAAATCGACGAAAAGCCTCAAATAAAACGTTTTATACACATAATAGTCTCGAAACAAAACGTAAATCGACGAAAAGCCTCAAATAAAACGTTTTATACACATAATAGCCTCGAAACAAAACGTAAATCGACGAAAAGCCTCAAATAAAACGTTTTATACACATAATAGCCTCGAAACAAAACGTAAATCGACGAAAAGCCTCAAATAAAACGTTTTATACACATAATAGTCCTCGAAACAAAACGTAAATCGACGAAAAGCCTCAAATAAAACGTTTTATACACATAATAGCCTCGAAACAAAACGTAAATCGACGAAAAGCCTCAAATAAAACGTTTTATACACATAATAGCCTCGAAACAAAACGTAAATCGACGAAAAGCCTCAAATAAAACGTTTTATACACATAATAGCCTCGAAACAAAACGTAAATCGACGAAAAGCCTCAAATAAAACGTTTTATACACATAATAGCCTCGAAACAAAACGTAAATCGACGAAAAGCCTCAAATAAAACGTTTTATACACATAATAGCCTCGAAACAAAACGTAAATCGACGAAAAGCCTCAAATAAAACGTTTTATACACATAATAGTCTCGAAACAAAACGTAAATCGACGAAAAGCCTCAAATAAAACGTTTTATACACATAATAGCCTCGAAACAAAACGTAAATCGACGAAAAGCCTCAAATAAAACGTTTTATACACATAATAGTCTCGAAACAAAACGTAAATCGACGAAAAGCCTCAAATAAAACGTTTATACACATAATAGTCCTCGAAACAAAACGTAAATCGACGAAAAGCCTCAAATAAAACGTTTTATACACATAATAGCCTCGAAACAAAACGTAAATCGACGAAAAGCCTCAAATAAAACGTTTTATACACATAATAGCCTCGAAACAAAACGTAAATCGACGAAAAGCCTCAAATAAAACGTTTTATACACATAATAGTCCTCGAAACAAAACGTAAATCGACGAAAAGCCTCAAATAAAACGTTTTATACACATAATAGCCTCGAAACAAAACGTAAATCGACGAAAAGCCTCAAATAAAACGTTTTATACACATAATAGCCTCGAAACAAAACGTAAATCGACGAAAAGCCTCAAATAAAACGTTTTATACACATAATAGCCTCGAAACAAAACGTAAATCGACGAAAAGCCTCAAATAAAACGTTTTATACACATAATAGCCTCGAAACAAAACGTAAATCCACGAAAAGCCTCAAATAAAACGTTTTATACACTTAATAGTCTCGAAACAAAACGTAAATCGACGAAAAGCCTCAAATAAACCGTTTTATACACATAATAGCCTCGAAACAAAACGTAAATCGACGAAAAGCCTCAAATAAAACGTTTTATACACATAATAGTCTCGAAACAAAACGTAAATCGACGAAAAGCCTCAAATAAAACGTTTTATACACATAATAGCCTCGAAACAAAACGTAAATCGACGAAAAGCCTCAAATAAAACGTTTTACAAACATAATAGCCTCGAAACAAAACGTAAATCGACGAAAAGCCTCAAATAAAACCGTTTTATACACATAATAGCCTCGAAACAAAACGTAAATCGACGAAAAGCCTCAAATAAAACGTTTTACAAACATAATAGCCTCGAAACAAAACGTAAATCGACGAAAAGCCTCAAATAAAACGTTTTATACACATAATAGCCTCGAAACAAAACGTAAATCGACGAAAAGCCTCAAATAAAACGTTTTATACACATAATAGCCTCGAAACAAAACGTAAATCGACGAAAAGCCTCAAATAAAACGTTTTATACACATAATAGTCTCGAAACAAAACGTAAATCGACGAAAAGCCTCAAATAAAACGTTTTATACACATAATAGCCTCGAAACAAAACGTAAATCGACGAAAAGCCTCAAATAAAACGTTTTATACACATAATAGTCTCGAAACAAAACGTAAATCGACGAAAAGCCTCAAATAAAACGTTTTATACACATAATAGTCTCGAAACAAAACGTAAATCGACGAAAAGCCTCAAATAAAACGTTTTATACACATAATAGCCTCGAAACAAAACGTAAATCGACGAAAAGCCTCAAATAAAACGTTTTATACACATAATAGTCTCGAAACAAAACGTAAATCGACGAAAAGCCTCAAATAAAACGTTTTATACACATAATAGCCTCGAAACAAAACGTAAATCGACGAAAAGCCTCAAATAAAACGTTTTATACACATAATAGTCTCGAAACAAAACGTAAATCGACGAAAAGCCTCAAATAAAACGTTTTATACACATAATAGCCTCGAAACAAAACGTAAATCGACGAAAAGCCTCAAATAAAACGTTTTATACACATAATAGCCTCGAAACAAAACGTAAATCGACGAAAAGCCTCAAATAAAACGTTTTATACACATAATAGCCTCGAAACAAAACGTAAATCGACGAAAAGCCTCAATAAAACGTTTTATACACATAATAGCCTCGAAACAAAACGTAAATCGACGAAAAGCCTCAAATAAAACGTTTTATACACATAATAGCCTCGAAACAAAACGTAAATCGACGAAAAGCCTCAAATAAAACGTTTTATACACATAATAGTCCTCGAAACAAAACGTAAATCGACGAAAAGCCTCAAATAAAACGTTTTATACACATAATAGCCTCGAAACAAAACGTAAATCGACGAAAAGCCTCAAATAAACGTTTTATACACATAATAGCCTCGAAACAAAACGTAAATCGACGAAAAGCCTCAAATAAAACGTTTTATACACATAATAGTCTCGAAACAAAACGTAAATCGACGAAAAGCCTCAAATAAACCGTTTTATACACATAATAGCCTCGAAACAAAACGTAAATCGACGAAAAGCCTCAAATAAAACGTTTTATACACATAATAGCCTCGAAACAAAACGTAAATCGACGAAAAGCCTCAAATAAAACGTTTTATACACATAATAGTCTCGAAACAAAACGTAAATCGACGAAAAGCCTCAAATAAAACGTTTTATACACATAATAGTCCTCGAAACAAAACGTAAATCGACGAAAAGCCTCAAATAAAACGTTTTATACACATAATAGCCTCGAAACAAAACGTAAATCGACGAAAAGCCTCAAATAAAACGTTTTATACACATAATAGCCTCGAAACAAACGTAAATCGACGAAAAGCCTCAAATAAAACGTTTTATACACATAATAGCCTCGAAACAAAACGTAAATCGACGAAAAGCCTCAAATAAAACGTTTTATACACATAATAGCCTCGAAACAAAACGTAAATCGACGAAAAGCCTCAAATAAAACGTTTTATACACATAATAGTCTCGAAACAAAACGTAAATCGACGAAAAGCCTCAAATAAAACGTTTTATACACATAATAGCCTCGAAACAAAACGTAAATCGACGAAAAGCCTCAAATAAAACGTTTTATACACATAATAGTCTCGAAACAAAACGTAAATCGACGAAAAGCCTCAAATAAAACGTATATACACATAATAGTCTCGAAACAAAACGTAAATCGACGAAAAGCCTCAAATAAAACGTTTTATACACATAATAGCCTCGAAACAAAACGTAAATCGACGAAAAGCCTCAAATAAAACGTTTTATACACATAATAGCCTCGAAACAAAACGTAAATCGACGAAAAGCCTCAAATAAAACGTTTTATACACATAATAGTCTCGAAACAAAACGTAAATCGACGAAAAGCCTCAAATAAAACGTTTCATACACATAATAGCCTCGAAACAAAACGTAAATCGACGAAAAGCCTCAAATAAAACGTTTTATACACATAATAGCCTCGAAACAAAACGTAAATCGACGAAAAGCCTCAAATAAAACGTTTTATACACATAATAGCCTCGAAACAAAACGTAAATCGACGAAAAGCCTCAAATAAAACGTTTTATACACATAATAGCCTCGAAACAAAACGTAAATCCACGAAAAGCCTCAAATAAAACGTTTTATACACTTAATAGTCTCGAAACAAAACGTAAATCGACGAAAAGCCTCAAATAAACCGTTTTATACACATAATAGCCTCGAAACAAAACGTAAATCGACGAAAAGCCTCAAATAAAACGTTTATACACATAATAGTCTCGAAACAAAACGTAAATCGACGAAAAGCCTCAAATAAAACGTTTTATACACATAATAGCCTCGAAACAAAACGTAAATCGACGAAAAGCCTCAAATAAAACGTTTATACAACATAATAGCCTCGAAACAAAACGTAAATCGACGAAAAGCCTCAAATAAACCGTTTTATACACATAATAGCCTCGAAACAAAACGTAAATCGACGAAAAGCCTCAAATAAAACGTTTTACAAACATAATAGCCTCGAAACAAAACGTAAATCGACGAAAAGCCTCAAATAAAACGTTTTATACACATAATAGCCTCGAAACAAAACGTAAATCGACGAAAAGCCTCAAATAAAACGTTTTATACACATAATAGTCTCGAAACAAAACGTAAATCGACGAAAAGCCTCAAATAAAACGTTTTATACACATAATAGTCTCGAAACAAAACGTAAATCGACGAAAAGCCTCAAATAAAACGTTTTATACACATAATAGCCTCGAAACAAAACGTAAATCGACGAAAAGCCTCAAATAAAACGTTTTATACACATAATAGCCTCGAAACAAAACGTAAATCGACGAAAAGCCTCAAATAAAACGTTTTATACACATAATAGTCTCGGAAACAAAACGTAAATCGACGAAAAGCCTCAAATAAAACGTTTTATACATATATAGCCTCGAAACAAAACGTAAATCGACGAAAAGCCTCAAATAAACGTTTTATACACATAATAGTCTCGAAACAAAACGTAAATCGACGAAAAGCCTCAAATAAAACGTTTTATACACATAATAGCCTCGAAACAAAACGTAAATCGACGAAAAGCCTCAAATAAAACGTTTTATACACATAATAGCCTCGAAACAAAACGTAAATCGACGAAAAGCCTCAAATAAAACGTTTTATACACATAATAGCCTCGAAACAAAACGTAAATCGACGAAAAGCCTCAAATAAAACGTTTTATACACATAATAGTCTCGAAACAAAACGTAAATCGACGAAAAGCCTCAAATAAAACGTTTTATACACATAATAGCCTCGAAACAAAACGTAAATCGACGAAAAGCCTCAAATAAAACGTTTTATACACATAATAGCCTCGAAACAAAACGTAAATCGACGAAAAGCCTCAAATAAAACGTTTTATACACATAATAGTCTCGAAACAAAACGTAAATCGACGAAAAGCCTCAAATAAAACGTTTTATACACATAATAGCCTCGAAACAAAACGTAAATCGACGAAAAGCCTCAAATAAAACGTTTTATACACATAATAGCCTCGAAACAAAACGTAAATCGACGAAAAGCCTCAAATAAAACGTTTTATACACATAATAGTCTCGAAACAAAACGTAAATCGACGAAAAGCCTCAAATAAAACGTTTTATACACATAATAGTCTCGAAACAAAACGTAAATCGACGAAAAGCCTCAAATAAAACGTTTTATACACATAATAGCCTCGAAACAAAACGTAAATCGACGAAAAGCCTCAAATAAAACGTTTTATACACATAATAGCCTCGAAACAAAACGTAAATCGACGAAAAGCCTCAAATAAAACGTTTTATACACATAATAGCCTCGACACAAAACGTAAATCGACGAAAAGCCTCAAATAAAACGTTTTAATACACATAATAGCCTCGAAACAAAACGTAAATCGACGAAAAGCCTCAATAAAACGTTTTATACACATAATAGCCTCGACACAAAACGTAAAAGCCTCAAATAAAACGTTTTATACACATAATAGTCTCGAAACAAAACGTAAATCGAACGAAAAGCCTCAAATAAAACGTTTTATACACATAATAGCCTCGAAACAAACGTAAATCGACGAAAAGCCTCAAATAAAACGTTTTATACACATAATAGCCTCGAAACAAAACGTAAATCGACGAAAAGCCTCAAATAAAACGTTTTATACACATAATAGTCTCGAACAAAACGTAAATCGACGAAAAGCCTCAAATAAAACGTTTTATACACATAATAGTCCTCGAAACAAAACGTAAATCGACGAAAAGCCTCAAATAAAACGTTTTATACACATAATAGCCTCGAAACAAAACGTAAATCGACGAAAAGCCTCAAATAAAACGTTTTATACACATAATAGCCTCGAAACAAAACGTAAATCGACGAAAAGCCTCAAATAAAACGTTTTATACACATAATAGCCTCGAAACAAAACGTAAATCGACGAAAAGCCTCAAATAAAACGTTTTATACACATAATAGCCTCGAAACAAACGTAAATCGACGAAAAGCCTCAAATAAAACGTTTTATACACATAATAGCCTCGAAACAAAACGTAAATCGACGAAAAGCCTCAAATAAAACGTTTTATACACATAATAGTCCTCGAAACAAAACGTAAATCGACGAAAAGCCTCAAATAAAACGTTTTATACACATAATAGCCTCGAAACAAAACGTAAATCGACGAAAAGCCTCAAATAAAACGTTTATACACATAATAGCCTCGAAACAAAACGTAAATCGACGAAAAGCCTCAAATAAAACGTTTTATACACATAATAGTCCTCGAAACAAAACGTAAATCGACGAAAAGCCTCAAATAAAACGTTTTATACACATAATAGCCTCGAAACAAAACGTAAATCGACGAAAAGCCTCAAATAAAACGTTTTATACACATAATAGCCTCGAAACAAAACGTAAATCGACGAAAAGCCTCAAATAAAACGTTTTATACACATAATAGTCCTCGAAACAAAACGTAAATCGACGAAAAGCCTCAAATAAAACGTTTTATACACATAATAGTCTCGAAACAAAACGTAAATCGACGAAAAGCCTCAAATAAAACGTTTTATACACATAATAGCCTCGAAACAAAACGTAAATCGACGAAAAGCCTCAAATAAAACGTTTTATACACATAATAGCCTCGAAACAAAACGTAAATCGACGAAAAGCCTCAAATAAAACGTTTTATACACATAATAGCCTCGAAACAAAACGTAAATCGACGAAAAGCCTCAAATAAAACGTTTTATACACATAATAGCCTCGAAACAAAACGTAAATCGACGAAAAGCCTCAAATAAAACGTTTTATACACATAATAGCTCTCGAAACAAAACGTAAATCGACGAAAAGCCTCAAATAAAACGTTTTATACACATAATAGCCTCGAAACAAAACGTAAATCGACGAAAAGCCTCAAATAAAACGTTTTATACACATAATAGTCTCGAAACAAAACGTAAATCGACGAAAAGCCTCAAATAAAACGTTATATACACATAATAGTCTCGAAACAAAACGTAAATCGACGAAAAGCCTCAAATAAAACGTTTTATACACATAATAGCCTCGAAACAAAACGTAAATCGACGAAAAGCCTCAAATAAAACGTTTTATACACATAATAGCCTCGAAACAAAACGTAAATCGACGAAAAGCCTCAAATAAAACGTTTTATACACATAATAGCCTCGAAACAAAACGTAAATCGACGAAAAGCCTCAAATAAAACGTTTATACACATAATAGCCTCGAAACAAAACGTAAATCGACGAAAAGCCTCAAATAAAACGTTTTATACACATAATAGCCTCGAAACAAAACGTAAATCGACGAAAAGCCTCAAATAAACGTTTTATACACATAATAGCCTCGAAACAAAACGTAAATCGACGAAAAGCCTCAAATAAAACGTTTTATACACATAATAGCCTCGAAACAAAACGTAAATCGACCCGAAAAGCCTCAAATAAAACGTTTTATACACATAATAGTCTCGAAACAAAACGTAAATCGACGAAAAGCCTCAAATAAACCGTTTTATACACATAATAGCCTCGAAACAAAACGTAAATCGACGAAAAGCCTCAAATAAACGTTTTATACACATAATAGCTCGAAACAAAACGTAAATCGACCGAAAAGCCTCAAATAAAACGTTTTATACACATAATAGCCTCGAAACAAAACGTAAATCGACGAAAAGCCTCAAATAAAACGTTTATACACATAATAGCCTCGAAACAAAACGTAAATCGACGAAAAGCCTCAAATAAAACGTTTTATACACATAATAGCCTCGAAACAAAACGTAAATCGACGAAAAGCCTCAAATAAACGTTTTATACACATAATAGCCTCGAAACAAAACGTAAATCGACGAAAAGCCTCAAATAAAACGTTTTATACACATAATAGCCTCGAAACAAAACGTAAATCGACGAAAAGCCTCAAATAAAACGTTTTATACACATAATAGCCTCGAAACAAAACGTAAATCGACGAAAAGCCTCAAATAAAACGTTTTATACACATAATAGCCTCGAAACAAAACGTAAATCGACGAAAAGCCTCAAATAAAACGTTTTATACACATAATAGCCTCGAAACAAAACGTAAATCGACGAAAAAGCCTCAAATAAAACGTTTTATACACATAATAGTCCTCGAAACAAAACGTAAATCGACGAAAAGCCTCAAATAAAACGTTTTATACACATAATAGTCTCGAAACAAAACGTAAATCGACGAAAAGCCTCAAATAAAACGTTTTATACACATAATAGCCTCGAAACAAAACGTAAATCGACGAAAAGCCTCAAATAAAACGTTTTATACACATAATAGCCTCGAAACAAACGTAAATCGACGAAAAGCCTCAAATAAAACGTTTTATACACATAATAGCCTCGAAACAAAACGTAAATCGACGAAAAGCCTCAAATAAAACGTTTTATACACATAATAGCCTCGAAACAAAACGTAAATCGACGAAAAGCCTCAAATAAAACGTTTTATACACATAATAGCCTCGAAACAAAACGTAAATCGACGAAAAGCCTCAAATAAAACGTTTATACACATAATAGCCTCGAAACAAAACGTAAATCGACGAAAAGCCTCAAATAAAACGTTTATACACATAATAGCCTCGAAACAAAACGTAAATCGACGAAAAGCCTCAAATAAAACGTTTTATACACATAATAGTCTCGAAACAAAACGTAAATCGACGAAAAGCCTCAAATAAAACGTTTTATACACATAATAGCCTCGAAACAAAACGTAAATCGACGAAAAGCCTCAAATAAAACGTTTTATACACATAATAGCCTCGAAACAAAACGTAAATCGACGAAAAGCCTCAAATAAAACGTTTTATACACATAATAGCCTCGAAACAAAACGTAAATCGACGAAAAGCCTCAAATAAAACGTTTTATACACATAATAGCCTCGAAACAAAACGTAAATCGACGAAAAGCCTCAAATAAAACGTTTTATACACATAATAGCCTCGAAACAAAACGTAAATCGACGAAAAGCCTCAAATAAACGTTTTATACACATAATAGCCTCGAAACAAAACGTAAATCGACGAAAAGCCTCAAATAAAACGTTTTATACACATAATAGCCTCGAAACAAAACGTAAATCGACGAAAAGCCTCAAATAAAACGTTTTATTACACATAATAGTCTCGAAACAAAACGTAAATCGACGAAAAGCCTCAAATAAAACGTTTATACACATAATAGCCTCGAAACAAAACGTAAATCGACGAAAAGCCTCAAATAAAACGTTTTATACACATAATAGCCTCGAAACAAAACGTAAATCGACGAAAAGCCTCAAATAAAACGTTTTATACACATAATAGCCTCGAAACAAACGTAAATCGACGAAAAGCCTCAAATAAAACGTTTTATACACATAATAGCCTCGAAACAAAACGTAAATCGACGAAAAAGCCTCAAATAAAACGTTTTATACACATAATAGCCTCGAAACAAAACGTAAATCGACGAAAAGCCTCAAATAAAACGTTTTATACACATAATAGTCCTCGAAACAAAACGTAAATCGACGAAAAGCCTCAAATAAAACGTTTTATACACATAATAGCCTCGAAACAAAACGTAAATCGACGAAAAGCCTCAAATAAAACGTTTTATACACATAATAGCCTCGAAACAAAACGTAAATCGACGAAAAGCCTCAAATAAAACGTTTTATACACATAATAGTCTCGAAACAAAACGTAAATCGACGAAAAGCCTCAATAAAACGTTTTATACACATAATAGCCTCGAAACAAAACGTAAATCGACGAAAAGCCTCAAATAAAACGTTTTATACACATAATAGCCTCGAACAAAACGTAAATCGACGAAAAGCCTCAAATAAAACGTTTTATACACATAATAGCCTCGAAACAAAACGTAAATCGACGAAAAGCCTCAAATAAAACGTTTTATACACATAATAGCCTCGAAACAAAACGTAAATCGACGAAAAGCCTCAAATAAAACGTTTTATACACATAATAGCCTCGAAACAAAACGTAAATCGACGAAAAGCCTCAAATAAAACGTTTTATACACATAATAGCCTCGAAACAAAACGTAAATCGACGAAAAGCCTCAAATAAAACGTTTTATACACATAATAGCTCGAAACAAAACGTAAATCGACGAAAAGCCTCAAATAAACGTTTATACACATAATAGTCTCGAAACAAAACGTAAATCGACGAAAAGCCTCAAATAAAACGTTTTATACACATAATAGCCTCGAAACAAAACGTAAATCGACGAAAAGCCTCAAATAAAACGTTTTATACACATAATAGCCTCGAAACAAAACGTAAATCGACGAAAAGCCTCAAATAAAACGTTTTATACACATAATAGCCTCGAAACAAAACGTAAATCGACGAAAAGCCTCAAATAAAACGTTTTATACACATAATAGCCTCGAAACAAAACGTAAATCGACGAAAAGCCTCAAATAAAACGTTTTATACACATAATAGCCTCGAAACAAAACGTAAATCGACGAAAAGCCTCAAATAAAACGTTTTATACACATAATAGCCTCGAAACAAAACGTAAATCGACGAAAAGCCTCAAATAAAACGTTTATACACATAATAGCCTCGAAACAAAACGTAAATCGACGAAAAGCCTCAAATAAAACGTTTTATACACATAATAGCCTCGAAACAAAACGTAAATCGACGAAAAGCCTCAAATAAAACGTTTTATACACATAATAGCCTCGAAACAAAACGTAAATCGACGAAAAAGCCTCAAATAAAACGTTTTATACACATAATAGTCTCGAAACAAAACGTAAATCGACGAAAAGCCTCAAATAAAACGTTTTATACACATAATAGCCTCGAAACAAAACGTAATCGACGAAAGCCTCAAATAAAACGTTTTATACACATAATAGCCTCGAAACAAAACGTAAATCGAACGAAAAGCCTCAATAAAACGTTTTATACACATAATAGTCCTCGAAACAAAACGTAAATCGACGAAAAGCCTCAAATAAAACGTTTTATACACATAATAGCCTCGAAACAAAACGTAAATCGACGAAAAGCCTCAAATAAAACGTTTTATACACATAATAGCCTCGAAACAAAACGTAAATCGACGAAAAGCCTCAAATAAAACGTTTTATACACATAATAGCCTCGAAACAAAACGTAAATCGACGAAAAGCCTCAAATAAAACGTTTTATACACATAATAGCCTCGAAACAAAACGTAAATCGACGAAAAGCCTCAAATAAAACGTTTTATACACATAATAGCCTCGAAACAAAACGTAAATCGACGAAAAGCCTCAAATAAAACGTTTTATACACATAATAGTCCTCGAAACAAACGTAAATCGACGAAAAGCCTCAAATAAAACGTTTTATACACATAATAGCCTCGAAACAAAACGTAAATCGACGAAAGCCTCAAATAAAACGTTTTATACACATAATAGCCTCGAAACAAAACGTAAATCGACGAAAAAGCCTCAAATAAAACGTTTTATACACATAATAGCCTCGAAACAAAACGTAAATCGACGAAAAGCCTCAAATAAAACGTTTTATACACATAATAGCCTCGAAACAAAACGTAAATCGACGAAAGCCTCAAATAAAACGTTTTATACACATAATAGCCTCGAAACAAAACGTAAATCGACGAAAAGCCTCAAATAAAACGTTTTATACACATAATAGCCTCGAAACAAAACGTAAATCGACGAAAAGCCTCAAATAAAACGTTTTATACACATAATAGCCTCGAAACAAAACGTAAATCGACGAAAAGCCTCAAATAAAACGTTTTATACACATAATAGCCTCGAAACAAAACGTAAATCGACGAAAAGCCTCAAATAAAACGTTTTATACACATAATAGCCTCGAAACAAAACGTAAATCGACGAAAAGCCTCAAATAAAACGTTTTATACACATAATAGCCTCGAAACAAAACGTAAATCGACGAAAAGCCTCAAATAAAACGTTTATACACATAATAGCCTCGAAACAAAACGTAAATCGACGAAAAAGCCTCAAATAAAACGTTTTATACACATAATAGCCTCGAAACAAAACGTAAATCGACGAAAAGCCTCAAATAAAACGTTTTATACACATAATAGCCTCGAAACAAAACGTAAATCGACGAAAAGCCTCAAATAAAACGTTTTATACACATAATAGCCTCGAAACAAAACGTAAATCGACGAAAAGCCTCAAATAAAACGTTTTATACACATAATAGCCTCGAAACAAAACGTAAATCGACGAAAAGCCTCAAATAAACGTTTTATACACATAATAGCCTCGAAACAAAACGTAAATCGACGAAAAGCCTCAAATAAAACGTTTATACACATAATAGCCTCGAAACAAAACGTAAATCGACGAAAAGCCTCAAATAAAACGTTTATACACATAATAGCCTCGAAACAAAACGTAAATCGACGAAAAGCCTCAAATAAAACGTTTTATACACATAATAGCCTCGAAACAAAACGTAAATCGACGAAAAGCCTCAAATAAAACGTTTTATACACATAATAGTCCTCGAAACAAAACGTAAATCGACGAAAAGCCTCAAATAAAACGTTTATACACATAATAGCCTCGAAACAAAAACGTAAATCGACGAAAAGCCTCAAATTAAAACGTTTTATACACATAATAGCCTCGAAACAAAACGTAAATCGACGAAAAGCCTCAAATAAAACGTTTTATACACATAATAGCCTCGAAACAAAACGTAAATCGACGAAAAGCCTCAAATAAAACGTTTTATACACATAATAGTCTCGAAACAAAACGTAAATCGACGAAAAGCCTCAAATAAAACGTTTTCATACACATAATAGCCTCGAAACAAAACGTAAATCGACGAAAAGCCTCAAATAAACGTTTTATACACATAATAGCCTCGAAACAAAACGTAAATCGACGAAAAGCCTCAAATAAAACGTTTTATACACATAATAGCCTCGAAACAAAACGTAAATCGACGAAAAGCCTCAAATAAAACGTTTTATACACATAATAGCCTCGAAACAAACGTAAATCGACGAAAAGCCTCAAATAAAACGTTTTATACACATAATAGTCTCGAAACAAAACGTAAATCGACGAAAAGCCTCAAATAAAACGTTTTATACACATAATAGCCTCGAAACAAAACGTAAATCGACGAAAAGCCTCAAATAAAACGTTTTATACACATAATAGCCTCGAAACAAAACGTAAATCGACGAAAAGCCTCAAATAAACGTTTTATACACATAATAGCCTCGAAACAAACGTAAATCGACGAAAAGCCTCAAATAAAACGTTTTATACACATAATAGCCTCGAAACAAAACGTAAATCGACGAAAAGCCTCAAATAAACGTTTTATACACATAATAGTCCTCGAAACAAAACGTAATCGACGAAAAGCCTCAAATAAAACGTTTTATACACATAATAGCCTCGAAACAAACGTAAATCGACGAAAAGCCTCAAATAAAACGTTTATACACATAATAGCTCGAAACAAAACGTAAATCGACGAAAAGCCTCAAATAAAACGTTTTATACACATAATAGCCTCGAAACAAAACGTAAATCGACGAAAAGCCTCAAATAAAACGTTTTTATACAACATAATAGTCTCGAAACAAAACGTAAATCGACGAAAAGCCTCAAATAAAACGTTTTATACACATAATAGCCTCGAAACAAAACGTAATCGACGAAAAGCCTCAAATAAAACGTTTTATACACATAATAGTCTCGAAACAAACGTAAATCGACGAAAAGCCTCAAATAAACCGTTTTATACACATAATAGTCTCGAAACAAAACGTAAATCGACGAAAGCCTCAAATAAAACGTTTTATACACATAATAGCCTCGAAACAAAACGTAAATCGACGAAAAGCCTCAAATAAAACGTTTTATACACATAATAGCCTCGAAACAAAACGTAAATCGACGAAAAGCCTCAAATAAAACGTTTATACACATAATAGCCTCGAAACAAAACGTAAATCGACGAAAAGCCTCAAATAAAACGTTTTATACACATAATAGTCCTCGAAACAAAACGTAAATCGACGAAAAGCCTCAAATAAAACGTTTTATACACATAATAGCCTCGAAACAAAACGTAAATCGACGAAAAGCCTCAAATAAAACGTTTTATACACATAATAGCCTCGAAACAAAACGTAAATCGACGAAAAGCCTCAAATAAAACGTTTTATACACATAATAGCCTCGAAACAAAACGTAAATCGACGAAAAGCCTCAAATAAAACGTTTTATACACATAATAGTCTCGAAACAAAACGTAAATCGACGAAAAGCCTCAAATAAAACGTTTTATACACATAATAGCCTCGAAACAAACGTAAATCGACGAAAAGCCTCAAATAAAACGTTTTATACACATAATAGCCTCGAAACAAAACGTAAATCGACGAAAAGCCTCAAATAAAACGTTTTATACACATAATAGCCTCGAAACAAAACGTAAATCGACGAAAAGCCTCAAATAAAACGTTTTATACACATAATAGCCTCGAAACAAAACGTAAATCGACGAAAAGCCTCAAATAAAACGTTTTATACACATAATAGTCCTCGAAACAAAACGTAAATCGACGAAAAAGCCTCAAATAAAACGTTTTATACACATAATAGCCTCGAAACAAACGTAAATCGACGAAAAGCCTCAAATAAAACGTTTTATACACATAATAGCCTCGAAACAAAACGTAAATCGACGAAAAGCCTCAAATAAAACGTTTTATACACATAATAGCCTCGAAACAAAACGTAAATCGACGAAAAGCCTCAAATAAAACGTTTTATACACATAATAGCCTCGAAACAAAACGTAAATCGACGAAAAGCCTCAAATAAAACGTTTTATACACATAATAGCCTCGAAACAAAACGTAAATCGACGAAAAGCCTCAAATAAAACGTTTTATACACATAATAGTCCTCGAAACAAAACGTAAATCGACGAAAAGCCTCAAATAAAACGTTTTATACACATAATAGCCTCGAAACAAACGTAAATCGACGAAAAGCCTCAAATAAAACGTTTTATACACATAATAGCCTCGAAACAAAACGTAAATCGACGAAAAGCCTCAAATAAAACGTTTTATACACATAATAGTCCTCGAAACAAAACGTAAATCGACGAAAAGCCTCAAATAAAACGTTTTATACACATAATAGCCTCGAACAAACGTAATCGACGAAAAGCCTCAAAATAAAACGTTTAATTACACATAATAGCCTCGAAACAAACGTAAATCGACGAAAAGCCTCAAATAAAACGTTTTATACACTAATAAGCCTCGAACAAAACGTAAATCGACGAAAAGCCTCAAATAAAACGTTTTAATACACATAATAGTCTCGAAACAAAACGTAAATCGGACGAAAAGGCCTCAAATAAAACTTTTATACACATAATAGCCTCGAACACAAACGTAAATCGACGAAAAGCCTCAAATAAAACGTTTTATACACATAATAGCCTCGAAACAAAACGTAAATCACGAAAAGCCTCAAATAAAACGTTTATTACACATAATAGTCTCGGAACAAAACGTAAATCGTACGAAAAGCCTCAAATAAAACGTTTTATACACATATAGCCTCGAAACCAACGTAATCGACGAAAAAGCCTCAAATAAAAACGTTTTATTACACATAATAGTCTCGAAACAAAACGTAAATCGACGAAAAGCCTCAAATAAAACGTTTTATACACATAATAGTCCTCGAAACAAAACGTAAATCGACGAAAAGCCTCAAATAAAACGTTTTATACCACATAATAGCCTCGAAACAAACGTAAATCGACGAAAAGCCTCAAATAAAACGTTTTATACACATAATAGCCTCGAAACAAAACGTAAATCGACGAAAAGCCTCAAATAAAACGTTTTATACACATAATAGTCCTCGAAACAAAACGTAAATCGACGAAAAGCCTCAAATAAAACGTTTTATACACATAATAGCCTCGAAACAAAACGTAAATCGACGAAAAGCCTCAAATAAAACGTTTTATACACATAATAGTCTCGAAACAAAACGTAAATCGACGAAAAGCCTCAAATAAAACGTTTTATACACATAATAGCCTCGAAACAAACGTAAATCGACGAAAAGCCTCAAATAAAACGTTTTATACACATAATAGCCTCGAAACAAAACGTAAAATCGACGAAAGCCTCAAATAAAACGTTTATACACATAATAGCCTCGAAACAAAACGTAAATCGACGAAAAGCCTCAAATAAAACGTTTTATACCACATAAATAGCCTCGAAACAAAACGTAAATCGACGAAAAGCCTCAAATAAAACGTTTTATACACATAATAGTCTCGAAACAAACGTAAATCGACGAAAAGCCTCAAATAAAACGTTTTATACACCATAATAGCCTCGAAACAAAACGTAAATCGACGAAAAGCCTCAAATAAAACGTTTTATACGACATAATAGTCTCGAAACAAAACGTAAATCGACGAAAAGCCTCAAATAAAACGTTTTTATACACATAATAGTCTCGAAACAAAACGTAAATCGACGAAAAGCCTCAAATAAAACGTTTTATACACATAATAGCCTCGAAACAAAACGTAAATCGACGAAAAAGCCTCAAATAAAACGTTTTATACACATAATAGCCTCGAAACAAAACGTAAATCGACGAAAAGCCTCAAAATAAACGTTTATACACATAAGTCCTCGAAACAAAACGTAAATCGACGAAAAGCCTCAAATAAAACGTTTTATACACATAATAGTCTCGAAACAAAACGTAAATCGACGAAAAGCCTCAAATAAAACGTTTATACACATAATAGCCTCGAAACAAAACGTAAATCGACGAAAAGCCTCAAATAAAACGTTTTATACACATAATAGCCTCGAACAAAACGTAAATCGACGAAAAGCCTCAAATAAAACGTTTTATACACATAATAGCCTCGAAACAAAACGTAAATCGACGAAAAGCCTCAAATAAAACGTTTATACACATAATAGCCTCGAAACAAAACGTAAATCGACGAAAAGCCTCAAATAAAACGTTTTATACACATAATAGCCTCGAAACAAAACGTAAATCGACGAAAAGCCTCAAATAAAACGTTTTATACACATAATAGCCTCGAAACAAAACGTAAATCGACGAAAAGCCTCAAATAAAACGTTTATACACATAATAGTCTCGAAACAAAACGTAAATCGACGAAAAGCCTCAAATAAAACGTTTTATACACATAATAGCTCGAAACAAAACGTAAATCGACGAAAAGCCTCAAATAAAACGTTTTATACACATAATAGCCTCGAAACAAAACGTAAATCGACGAAAAGCCTCAAATAAAACGTTTTATACACATAATAGTCCTCGAAACAAAACGTAAATCGACGAAAAGCCTCAAATAAAACGTTTTATACACATAATAGCCTCGAAACAAAACGTAAATCGACGAAAAGCCTCAAATAAAACGTTTTATACACATAATAGCCTCGAAACAAAACGTAAATCGACGAAAAGCCTCAAATAAAACGTTTTATACACATAATAGCCTCGAAACAAAACGTAAATCGACGAAAAGCCTCAAATAAAACGTTTTATACACATAATAGCCTCGAAACAAAACGTAAATCGACGAAAAGCCTCAAATAAAACGTTTTATACACATAATAGTCTCGAAACAAAACGTAAATCGACGAAAAGCCTCAAATAAAACGTTTATACACATAATAGCCTCGAAACAAAACGTAAATCGACGAAAAGCCTCAAATAAAACGTTTTATACACATAATAGCCTCGAAACAAAACGTAAATCGACGAAAAGCCTCAAATAAAACGTTTTATACACATAATAGTCTCGAAACAAAACGTAAATCGACGAAAAGCCTCAAATAAAACGTTTTATACACATAATAGCCTCGAAACAAAACGTAAATCGACGAAAAGCCTCAAATAAAACGTTTTATACACATAATAGTCCTCGAAACAAAACGTAAATCGACGGAAAAGCCTCAAATAAAACGTTTTATACACATAATAGTCCTCGAAACAAAACGTAAATCGACGAAAAGCCTCAAATAAAACGTTTTATACACATAATAGTCTCGAAACAAAACGTAAATCGACGAAAAGCCTCAAATAAAACGTTTTATACACATAATAGCCTCGAAACAAAACGTAAATCGACGAAAAGCCTCAAATAAAACGTTTTATACACATAATAGCCTCGAAACAAAACGTAAATCGACGAAAAGCCTCAAATAAAACGTTTTATACACATAATAGCCTCGAAACAAAACGTAAATCGACGAAAAGCCTCAAATAAAACGTTTTATACACATAATAGTCTCGAAACAAAACGTAAATCGACGAAAAGCCTCAAATAAAACGTTTTATACACATAATAGCCTCGAAACAAAACGTAAATCGACGAAAAGCCTCAAATAAAACGTTTTATACACATAATAGCCTCGAAACAAAACGTAAATCGACGAAAAGCCTCAAATAAAACGTTTTATACACATAATAGCCTCGAAACAAAACGTAAATCGACGAAAAGCCTCAAATAAAACGTTTTATACACATAATAGCCTCGAAACAAAACGTAAATCGACGAAAAGCCTCAAATAAACGTTTTATACACATAATAGTCTCGAAACAAAACGTAAATCGACGAAAAGCCTCAAATAAAACGTTTTATACACATAATAGCCTCGAAACAAAACGTAAATCGACGAAAAGCCTCAAATAAAACGTTTTATACACATAATAGTCCTCGAAACAAAACGTAAATCGACGAAAAGCCTCAAATAAAACGTTTTATACACATAATAGTCCTCGAAACAAAACGTAAATCGACGAAAAGCCTCAAATAAAACGTTTTATACACATAATAGTCTCGAAACAAAACGTAAATCGACGAAAAGCCTCAAATAAAACGTTTTATACACATAATAGCCTCGAAACAAAACGTAAATCGACGAAAAGCCTCAAATAAAACGTTTTATACACATAATAGTCCTCGAAACAAAACGTAAATCGACGAAAAGCCTCAAATAAAACGTTTATACACATAATAGCCTCGAAACAAAACGTAAATCGACGAAAAGCCTCAAATAAAACGTTTTATACACATAATAGCCTCGAAACAAAACGTAAATCGACGAAAAGCCTCAAATAAAACGTTTTATACACATAATAGCCTCGAAACAAAACGTAAATCGACGAAAAGCCTCAAATAAAACGTTTTATACACATAATAGCCTCGAAACAAAACGTAAATCGACGAAAAGCCTCAAATAAAACGTTTTATACACATAATAGTCCTCGAAACAAAACGTAAATCGACGAAAAGCCTCAAATAAAACGTTTTATACACATAATAGCCTCGAAACAAAACGTAAATCGACGAAAAGCCTCAAATAAAACGTTTTATACACATAATAGTCTCGAAACAAAACGTAAATCGACGAAAAGCCTCAAATAAAACGTTTTATACACATAATAGCCTCGAAACAAAACGTAAATCGACGAAAAGCCTCAAATAAAACGTTTTATACACATAATAGCCTCGAAACAAAACGTAAATCGACGAAAAGCCTCAAATAAAACGTTTTATACACATAATAGCCTCGAAACAAAACGTAAATCGACGAAAAGCCTCAAATAAAACGTTTTATACACATAATAGCCTCGAAACAAAACGTAAATCGACGAAAAGCCTCAAATAAAACGTTTTATACACATAATAGCCTCGAAACAAAACGTAAATCGACGAAAAGCCTCAAATAAAACGTTTTATACACATAATAGCCTCGAAACAAAACGTAAATCGACGAAAAGCCTCAAATAAAACGTTTTATACACATAATAGTCTCGAAACAAAACGTAAATCGACGAAAAGCCTCAAATAAAACGTTTTATACACATAATAGTCTCGAAACAAAACGTAAATCGACGAAAAGCCTCAAATAAAACGTTTTATACACATAATAGCCTCGAAACAAAACGTAAATCGACGAAAAGCCTCAAATAAAACGTTTTATACACATAATAGCCTCGAAACAAAACGTAAATCGACGAAAAGCCTCAAATAAAACGTTTTATACACATAATAGCCTCGAAACAAAACGTAAATCGACGAAAAGCCTCAAATAAAACGTTTTATACACATAATAGCCTCGAAACAAAACGTAAATCGACGAAAAGCCTCAAATAAAACGTTTTATACACATAATAGTCTCGAAACAAAACGTAAATCGACGAAAAGCCTCAAATAAACGTTTTATACACATAATAGCCTCGAAACAAAACGTAAATCGACGAAAAGCCTCAAATAAAACGTTTTATACACATAATAGTCTCGAAACAAAACGTAAATCGACGAAAAGCCTCAAATAAAACGTTTTATACACATAATAGTCTCGAAACAAAACGTAAATCGACGAAAAGCCTCAAATAAAACGTTTTATACACATAATAGCCTCGAAACAAAACGTAAATCGACGAAAAGCCTCAAATAAAACGTTTTATACACATAATAGCCTCGAAACAAAACGTAAATCGACGAAAAGCCTCAAATAAAACGTTTTATACACATAATAGTCCTCGAAACAAAACGTAAATCGACGAAAAGCCTCAAATAAAACGTTTTATACACATAATAGCCTCGAAACAAAACGTAAATCGACGAAAAGCCTCAAATAAAACGTTTTATACACATAATAGTCTCGAAACAAAACGTAAATCGACGAAAAGCCTCAAATAAAACGTTTTATACACATAATAGCCTCGAAACAAAACGTAAATCGACGAAAAGCCTCAAATAAAACGTTTTATACACATAATAGTCCTCGAAACAAAACGTAAATCGACGAAAAGCCTCAAATAAAACGTTTTATACACATAATAGCCTCGAAACAAAACGTAAATCGACGAAAAGCCTCAAATAAAACGTTTTATACACATAATAGCCTCGAAACAAAACGTAAATCGACGAAAAGCCTCAAATAAAACGTTTTATACACATAATAGCCTCGAAACAAAACGTAAATCGACGAAAAGCCTCAAATAAAACGTTTTATACAACATAATAGCCTCGAAACAAAACGTAAATCGACGAAAAGCCTCAAATAAAACGTTTTATACACATAATAGCCTCGAAACAAAACGTAAATCGACGAAAAGCCTCAAATAAAACGTTTTATACACATAATAGTCTCGAAACAAAACGTAAATCGACGAAAAGCCTCAAATAAAACGTTTTATACACATAATAGTCCTCGAAACAAAACGTAAATCGACGAAAAGCCTCAAATAAAACGTTTTATACACATAATAGCCTCGAAACAAAACGTAAATCGACGAAAAGCCTCAAATAAAACGTTTTATACACATAATAGCCTCGAAACAAAACGTAAATCGACGAAAAGCCTCAAATAAAACGTTTTATACACATAATAGTCTCGAAACAAAACGTAAATCGACGAAAAGCCTCAAATAAAACGTTTTATACACATAATAGCCTCGAAACAAAACGTAAATCGACGAAAAGCCTCAAATAAAACGTTTTATACACATAATAGTCTCGAAACAAAACGTAAATCGACGAAAAGCCTCAAATAAAACGTTTTATACACATAATAGTCCTCGAAACAAAACGTAAATCGACGAAAAGCCTCAAATAAAACGTTTTATACACATAATAGCCTCGAAACAAAACGTAAATCGACGAAAAGCCTCAAATAAAACGTTTTATACACATAATAGCCTCGAAACAAAACGTAAATCGACGAAAAGCCTCAAATAAAACGTTTTATACACATAATAGTCTCGAAACAAAACGTAAATCGACGAAAAGCCTCAAATAAAACGTTTTATACACATAATAGCCTCGAAACAAAACGTAAATCGACGAAAAGCCTCAAATAAAACGTTTTATACACATAATAGCCTCGAAACAAAACGTAAATCGACGAAAAGCCTCAAATAAAACGTTTTATACACATAATAGTCTCGAAACAAAACGTAAATCGACGAAAAGCCTCAAATAAAACGTTTTATACACATAATAGCCTCGAAACAAAACGTAAATCGACGAAAAGCCTCAAATAAAACGTTTTATACACATAATAGCCTCGAAACAAAACGTAAATCGACGAAAAGCCTCAAATAAAACGTTTTATACACATAATAGTCTCGAAACAAAACGTAAATCGACGAAAAGCCTCAAATAAAACGTTTTATACACATAATAGCCTCGAAACAAAACGTAAATCGACGAAAAGCCTCAAATAAAACGTTTTATACACATAATAGTCTCGAAACAAAACGTAAATCGACGAAAAGCCTCAAATAAAACGTTTTATACACATAATAGTCTCGAAACAAAACGTAAATCGACGAAAAGCCTCAAATAAAACGTTTTATACACATAATAGCCTCGAAACAAAACGTAAATCGACGAAAAGCCTCAAATAAAACGTTTTATACACATAATAGTCTCGAAACAAAACGTAAATCGACGAAAAGCCTCAAATAAAACGTTTTATACACATAATAGTCTCGAAACAAAACGTAAATCGACGAAAAGCCTCAAATAAAACGTTTTATACACATAATAGCCTCGAAACAAAACGTAAATCGACGAAAAGCCTCAAATAAACCGTTTTATACACATAATAGCCTCGAAACAAAACGTAAATCGACGAAAAGCCTCAAATAAAACGTTTTACAAACATAATAGCCTCGAAACAAAACGTAAATCGACGAAAAGCCTCAAATAAAACGTTTTATACACATAATAGCCTCGAAACAAAACGTAAATCGACGAAAAGCCTCAAATAAAACGTTTTATACACATAATAGTCTCGAAACAAAACGTAAATCGACGAAAAGCCTCAAATAAACGTTTTATACACATAATAGTCTCGAAACAAAACGTAAATCGACGAAAAGCCTCAAATAAAACGTTTTATACACATAATAGCCTCGAAACAAAACGTAAATCGACGAAAAGCCTCAAATAAAACGTTTTATACACATAATAGCCTCGAAACAAAACGTAAATCGACGAAAAGCCTCAAATAAAACGTTTTATACACATAATAGTCTCGAAACAAAACGTAAATCGACGAAAAGCCTCAAATAAAACGTTTTATACACATAATAGCCTCGAAACAAAACGTAAATCGACGAAAAGCCTCAAATAAAACGTTTTATACACATAATAGTCTCGAAACAAAACGTAAATCGACGAAAAGCCTCAAATAAAACGTTTTATACACATAATAGCCTCGAAACAAAACGTAAATCGACGAAAAGCCTCAAATAAAACGTTTTATACACATAATAGTCTCGAAACAAAACGTAAATCGACGAAAAGCCTCAAATAAAACGTTTTATACACATAATAGCCTCGAAACAAAACGTAAATCGACGAAAAGCCTCAAATAAAACGTTTTATACACATAATAGTCCTCGAAACAAAACGTAAATCGACGAAAAGCCTCAAATAAAACGTTATATACACATAATAGTCCTCGAAACAAAACGTAAATCGACGAAAAGCCTCAAATAAAACGTTTTATACACATAATAGCCTCGAAACAAAACGTAAATCGACGAAAAGCCTCAAATAAAACGTTTTATACACATAATAGCCTCGAAACAAAACGTAAATCGACGAAAAGCCTCAAATAAAACGTTTTATACACATAATAGTCTCGAAACAAAACGTAAATCGACGAAAAGCCTCAAATAAAACGTTTTATACACATAATAGTCTCGAAACAAAACGTAAATCGACGAAAAGCCTCAAATAAAACGTTTTATACACATAATAGCCTCGAAACAAAACGTAAATCGACGAAAAGCCTCAAATAAAACGTTTTATACACATAATAGTCTCGAAACAAAACGTAAATCGACGAAAAGCCTCAAATAAAACGTTTTATACACATAATAGCCTCGAAACAAAACGTAAATCGACGAAAAGCCTCAAATAAAACGTTTTATACACATAATAGTCCTCGAAACAAAACTGTAAATCGACGAAAAGCCTCAAATAAAACGTTTTATACACATAATAGTCTCGAAACAAAACGTAAATCGACGAAAAGCCTCAAATAAAACGTTTTATACACATAATAGCCTCGAAACAAAACGTAAATCGACGAAAAGCCTCAAATAAAACGTTTTATACACATAATAGTCTCGAAACAAAACGTAAATCGACGAAAAGCCTCAAATAAAACGTTTTATACACATAATAGTCTCGAAACAAAACGTAAATCGACGAAAAGCCTCAAATAAAACGTTTTATACACATAATAGCCTCGAAACAAAACGTAAATCGACGAAAAGCCTCAAATAAAACGTTTTATACACATAATAGTCTCGAAACAAAATGTAAATCGACGAAAAGCCTCAAATAAAACGTTTTATACACATAATAGTCTCGAAACAAAACGTAAATCGACGAAAAGCCTCAAATAAAACGTTTTATACACATAATAGCCTCGAAACAAAACGTAAATCGACGAAAAGCCTCAAATAAAACGTTTTATACACATAATAGTCTCGAAACAAAACGTAAATCGACGAAAAGCCTCAAATAAAACGTTTTATACACATAATAGCCTCGAAACAAAACGTAAATCGACGAAAAGCCTCAAATAAAACGTTTTATACACATAATAGCCTCGAAACAAAACGTAAATCGACGAAAAGCCTCAAATAAAACGTTTTATACACATAATAGCCTCGAAACAAAACGTAAATCGACGAAAAGCCTCAAATAAAACGTTTTATACACATAATAGTCTCGAAACAAAACGTAAATCGACGAAAAGCCTCAAATAAAACGTTTTATACACATAATAGCCTCGAAACAAAACGTAAATCGACGAAAAGCCTCAAATAAAACGTTTTATACAACATAATAGCCTCGAAACAAAACGTAAATCGACGAAAAGCCTCAAATAAACCGTTTTATACACATAATAGCCTCGAAACAAAACGTAAATCGACGAAAAGCCTCAAATAAAACGTTTTACAACATAATAGCCTCGAAACAAAACGTAAATCGACGAAAAGCCTCAAATAAAACGTTTTATACACATAATAGCCTCGAAACAAAACGTAAATCGACGAAAAGCCTCAAATAAAACGTTTTATACACATAATAGCCTCGAAACAAAACGTAAATCGACGAAAAGCCTCAAATAAAACGTTTTATACACATAATAGTCTCGAAACAAAACGTAAATCGACGAAAAGCCTCAAATAAAACGTTTTATACACATAATAGCCTCGAAACAAAACGTAAATCGACGAAAAGCCTCAAATAAAACGTTTTATACACATAATAGCCTCGAAACAAAACGTAAATCGACGAAAAGCCTCAAATAAAACGTTTTATACACATAATAGTCTCGAAACAAAACGTAAATCGACGAAAAGCCTCAAATAAAACGTTTTATACACATAATAGCCTCGAAACAAAACGTAAATCGACGAAAAGCCTCAAATAAAACGTTTTATACACATAATAGTCTCGAAACAAAACGTAAATCGACGAAAAGCCTCAAATAAAACGTTTTATACACATAATAGCCTCGAAACAAAACGTAAATCGACGAAAAGCCTCAAATAAAACGTTTTATACACATAATAGTCCTCGAAACAAAACGTAAATCGACGAAAAGCCTCAAATAAAACGTTTTATACACATAATAGCCTCGAAACAAAACGTAAATCGACGAAAAGCCTCAAATAAAACGTTTTATACACATAATAGCCTCGAAACAAAACGTAAATCGACGAAAAGCCTCAAATAAAACGTTTTATACACATAATAGCCTCGAAACAAAACGTAAATCGACGAAAAGCCTCAAATAAAACGTTTTATACACATAATAGTCTCGAAACAAAACGTAAATCGACGAAAAGCCTCAAATAAAACGTTTTATACACATAATAGCCTCGAAACAAAACGTAAATCGACGAAAAGCCTCAAATAAAACGTTTTATACACATAATAGTCTCGAAACAAAACGTAAATCGACGAAAAGCCTCAAATAAAACGTTTTATACACATAATAGCCTCGAAACAAAACGTAAATCGACGAAAAGCCTCAAATAAAACGTTTTATACAACATAATAGCCTCGAAACAAAACGTAAATCGACGAAAAGCCTCAAATAAAACGTTTTATACACATAATAGCCTCGAAACAAAACGTAAATCGACGAAAAGCCTCAAATAAAACGTTTTACAACATAATAGCCTCGAAACAAAACGTAAATCGACGAAAAGCCTCAAATAAAACGTTTTATACACATAATAGCCTCGAAACAAAACGTAAATCGACGAAAAGCCTCAAATAAAACGTTTTATACACATAATAGTCTCGAAACAAAACGTAAATCGACGAAAAGCCTCAAATAAAACGTTTTATACACATAATAGTCTCGAAACAAAACGTAAATCGACGAAAAGCCTCAAATAAAACGTTTTATACACATAATAGCCTCGAAACAAAACGTAAATCGACGAAAAGCCTCAAATAAAACGTTTTATACACATAATAGCCTCGAAACAAAACGTAAATCGACGAAAAGCCTCAAATAAAACGTTTTATACACATAATAGTCTCGGAACAAAACGTAAATCGACGAAAAGCCTCAAATAAAACGTTTTATACATATAATAGCCTCGAAACAAAACGTAAATCGACGAAAAGCCTCAAATAAAACGTTTTATACACATAATAGCCTCGAAACAAAACGTAAATCGACGAAAAGCCTCAAATAAAACGTTTTATACACATAATAGCCTCGACACAAAACGTAAATCGACGAAAAGCCTCAAATAAAACGTTTTATACACATAATAGTCTCGAAACAAAACGTAAATCGACGAAAAGCCTCAAATAAAACGTTTTATACACATAATAGCCTCGAAACAAAACGTAAATCGACGAAAAGCCTCAAATAAAACGTTTTATACACATAATAGCCTCGAAACAAAACGTAAATCGACGAAAAGCCTCAAATAAAACGTTTTATACACATAATAGTCTCGAAACAAAACGTAAATCGACGAAAAGCCTCAAATAAAACGTTTTATACACATAATAGCCTCGAAACAAAACGTAAATCGACGAAAAGCCTCAAATAAAACGTTCTATACACATAATAGCCTCGAAACAAAACGTAAATCGCCGAAAAGCCTCAAATAAAACGTTTTATACACATAATAGTCTCGAAACAAAACGTAAATCGACGAAAAGCCTCAAATAAAACGTTTTATACACATAATAGTCTCGAAACAAAACGTAAATCGACGAAAAGCCTCAAATAAAACGTTTTATACACATAATAGCCTCGAAACAAAACGTAAATCGACGAAAAGCCTCAAATAAAACGTTTTATACACATAATAGCCTCGAAACAAAACGTAAATCGACGAAAAGCCTCAAATAAAACGTTTTATACACATAATAGCCTCGAAACAAAACGTAAATCGACGAAAAGCCTCAAATAAAACGTTTTATACACATAATAGCCTCGAAACAAAACGTAAATCGACGAAAAGCCTCAAATAAAACGTTTTATACACATAATAGTCTCGAAACAAAACGTAAATCGACGAAAAGCCTCAAATAAAACGTTTTATACACATAATAGCCTCGAAACAAAACGTAAATCGACGAAAAGCCTCAAATAAAACGTTTTATACACATAATAGTCTCGAAACAAAACGTAAATCGACGAAAAGCCTCAAATAAAACGTAATATACACATAATAGTCTCGAAACAAAACGTAAATCGACGAAAAGCCTCAAATAAAACGTTTTATACACATAATAGCCTCGAAACAAAACGTAAATCGACGAAAAGCCTCAAATAAAACGTTTTATACACATAATAGCCTCGAAACAAAACGTAAATCGACGAAAAGCCTCAAATAAAACGTTTTATACACATAATAGTCTCGAAACAAAACGTAAATCGACGAAAAGCCTCAAATAAAACGTTTATACACATAATAGCCTCGAAACAAAACGTAAATCGACGAAAAGCCTCAAATAAAACGTTTTATACACATAATAGCCTCGAAACAAAACGTAAATCGACGAAAAGCCTCAAATAAAACGTTTTATACACATAATAGCCTCGAAACAAAACGTAAATCGACGAAAAGCCTCAAATAAAACGTTTTATACACATAATAGCCTCGAAACAAAACGTAAATCCACGAAAAGCCTCAAATAAAACGTTTTATACACTTAATAGTCTCGAAACAAAGCGTAAATCGACGAAAAGCCTCAAATAAACCGTTTTATACACATAATAGCCTCGAAACAAAACGTAAATCGACGAAAAGCCTCAAATAAAACGTTTTATACACATAATAGTCTCGAAACAAAACGTAAATCGACGAAAAGCCTCAAATAAAACGTTTTATACACATAATAGCCTCGAAACAAAACGTAAATCGACGAAAAGCCTCAAATAAAACGTTTTATACACATAATAGCCTCGAAACAAAACGTAAATCGACGAAAAGCCTCAAATAAAACGTTTTATACACATAATAGTCTCGAAACAAAACGTAAATCGACGAAAAGCCTCAAATAAAACGTTTTATACACATAATAGCCTCGAAACAAAACGTAAATCGACGAAAAGCCTCAAATAAAACGTTTTATACACATAATAGTCTCGAAACAAAACGTAAATCGACGAAAAGCCTCAAATAAAACGTTTTATACACATAATAGTCTCGAAACTAAACGTAAATCGACGAAAAGCCTCAAATAAAACGTTTTATACACATAATAGCCTCGAAACAAAACGTAAATCGACGAAAAGCCTCAAATAAAACGTTTTATACACATAATAGCCTCGAAACAAAACGTAAATCGACGAAAAGCCTCAAATAAAACGTTTTATACACATAATAGTCTCGAAACAAAACGTAAATCGACGAAAAGCCTCAAATAAAACGTTTTATACACATAATAGCCTCGAAACAAAACGTAAATCGACGAAAAGCCTCAAATAAAACGTTTTATACACATAATAGCCTCGAAACAAAACGTAAATCGACGAAAAGCCTCAAATAAAACGTTTTATACACATAATAGCCTCGAAACAAAACGTAAATCGACGAAAAGCCTCAAATAAAACGTTTTATACACATAATAGCCTCGAAACAAAACGTAAATCGACGAAAAGCCTCAAATAAACGTAAAACGTTTTATACACATAATAGCCTCGAAACAAAACGTAAATCGACGAAAAGCCTCAAATAAAACGTTTTATACACATAATAGCCTCGAAACAAAACGTAAATCGACGAAAAGCCTCAAATAAAACGTAAAACGTTTTATACACATAATAGCCTCGAAACAAAACGTAAATCGACGAAAAGCCTCAAATAAAACGTTTTATACACATAATAGCCTCGAAACAAAACGTAAATCCACGAAAAGCCTCAAATAAAACGTTTTATACACTTAATAGTCTCGAAACAAAACGTAAATCGACGAAAAGCCTCAAATAAACCGTTTTATACACATAATAGCCTCGAAACAAAACGTAAATCGACGAAAAGCCTCAAATAAAACGTTTTATACACATAATAGTCTCGAAACAAAACGTAAATCGACGAAAAGCCTCAAATAAAACGTTTTATACACATAATAGCCTCGAAACAAAACGTAAATCGACGAAAAGCCTCAAATAAAACGTTTTACAAACATAATAGCCTCGAAACAAAACGTAAATCGACGAAAAGCCTCAAATAAACCGTTTTATACACATAATAGTCTCGAAACAAAACGTAAATCGACGAAAAGCCTCAAATAAAACGTTATATACACATAATAGTCTCGAAACAAAACGTAAATCGACGAAAAGCCTCAAATAAAACGTTTTATACACATAATAGCCTCGAAACAAAACGTAAATCGACGAAAAGCCTCAAATAAAACGTTTTATACACATAATAGCCTCGAAACAAAACGTAAATCGACGAAAAGCCTCAAATAAAACGTTTTATACACATAATAGTCTCGAAACAAAACGTAAATCGACGAAAAGCCTCAAATAAAACGTTTCATACACATAATAGCCTCGAAACAAAACGTAAATCGACGAAAAGCCTCAAATAAAACGTTTTATACACATAATAGTCTCGAAACAAAACGTAAATCGACGAAAAGCCTCAAATAAAACGTAATATACACATAATAGTCTCGAAACAAAACGTAAATCGACGAAAAGCCTCAAATAAAACGTTTTATACACATAATAGCCTCGAAACAAAACGTAAATCGACGAAAAGCCTCAAATAAAACGTTTTATACACATAATAGCCTCGAAACAAAACGTAAATCGACGAAAAGCCTCAAATAAAACGTTTTATACACATAATAGTCTCGAAACAAAACGTAAATCGACGAAAAGCCTCAAATAAAACGTTTCATACACATAATAGCCTCGAAACAAAACGTAAATCGACGAAAAGCCTCAAATAAAACGTTTTATACACATAATAGCCTCGAAACAAAACGTAAATCGACGAAAAGCCTCAAATAAAACGTTTTATACACATAATAGCCTCGAAACAAAACGTAAATCGACGAAAAGCCTCAAATAAAACGTTTTATACACATAATAGCCTCGAAACAAAACGTAAATCCACGAAAAGCCTATAATAAAACGTTTTATACACTTAATAGTCTCGAAACAAAACGTAAATCGACGAAAAGCCTCAAATAAACCGTTTTATACACATAATAGCCTCGAAACAAAACGTAAATCGACGAAAAGCCTCAAATAAAACGTTTTATACACATAATAGTCTCGAAACAAAACGTAAATCGACGAAAAGCCTCAAATAAAACGTTTTATACACATAATAGCCTCGAAACAAAACGTAAATCGACGAAAAGCCTCAAATAAAACGTTTTACAACATAATAGCCTCGAAACAAAACGTAAATCGACGAAAAGCCTCAAATAAACCGTTTTATACACATAATAGCCTCGAAACAAAACGTAAATCGACGAAAAGCCTCAAATAAAACGTTTTACAAACATAATAGCCTCGAAACAAAACGTAAATCGACGAAAAGCCTCAAATAAAACGTTTTATACACATAATAGCCTCGAAACAAAACGTAAATCGACGAAAAGCCTCAAATAAAACGTTTTATACACATAATAGTCTCGAAACAAAACGTAAATCGACGAAAAGCCTCAAATAAAACGTTTTATACACATAATAGTCTCGGAACAAAACGTAAATCGACGAAAAGCCTCAAATAAAACGTTTTATACATATAATAGCCTCGAAACAAAACGTAAATCGACGAAAAGCCTCAAATAAAACGTTTTATACACATAATAGTCTCGAAACAAAACGTAAATCGACGAAAAGCCTCAAATAAAACGTTTTATACACATAATAGCCTCGAAACAAAACGTAAATCGACGAAAAGCCTCAAATAAAACGTTTTATACACATAATAGCCTCGAAACAAAACGTAAATCGACGAAAAGCCTCAAATAAAACGTTTTATACACATAATAGCCTCGAAACAAAACGTAAATCGACGAAAAGCCTCAAATAAAACGTTTTATACACATAATAGTCTCGAAACAAAACGTAAATCGACGAAAAGCCTCAAATAAAACGTTTTATACACATAATAGCCTCGAAACAAAACGTAAATCGACGAAAAGCCTCAAATAAAACGTTTTATACACATAATAGCCTCGAAACAAAACGTAAATCGACGAAAAGCCTCAAATAAAACGTTTTATACACATAATAGTCTCGAAACAAAACGTAAATCGACGAAAAGCCTCAAATAAAACGTTTTATACACATAATAGCCTCGAAACAAAACGTAAATCGACGAAAAGCCTCAAATAAAACGTTTTATACACAAAATAGCCTCGAAACAAAACGTAAATCGACGAAAAGCCTCAAATAAAACGTTTTATACACATAATAGTCTCGAAACAAAACGTAAATCGACGAAAAGCCTCAAATAAAACGTTTTATACACATAATAGCCTCGAAACAAAACGTAAATCGACGAAAAGCCTCAAATAAAACGTTTTATACACATAATAGTCTCGAAACAAAACGTAAATCGACGAAAAGCCTCAAATAAAACGTTTTATACACATAATAGTCTCGAAACTAAACGTAAATCGACGAAAAGCCTCAAATAAAACGTTTTATACACATAATAGCCTCGAAACAAAACGTAAATCGACGAAAAGCCTCAAATAAAACGTTTTATACACATAATAGCCTCGAAACAAAACGTAAATCGACGAAAAGCCTCAAATAAAACGTTTTATACACATAATAGTCTCGAAACAAAACGTAAATCGACGAAAAGCCTCAAATAAAACGTTTTATACACATAATAGCCTCGAAACAAAACGTAAATCGACGAAAAGCCTCAAATAAAACGTTTTATACACATAATAGCCTCGAAACAAAACGTAAATCGACGAAAAGCCTCAAATAAAACGTTTTATACACATAATAGCCTCGAAACAAAACGTAAATCGACGAAAAGCCTCAAATAAAACGTTTTATACACATAATAGCCTCGAAACAAAACGTAAATCGACGAAAAGCCTCAAATAAAACGTAAAACGTTTTATACACATAATAGCCTCGAAACAAAACGTAAATCGACGAAAAGCCTCAAATAAAACGTTTTATACACATAATAGCCTCGAAACAAAACGTAAATCGACGAAAAGCCTCAAATAAAACGTAAAACGTTTTATACACATAATAGCCTCGAAACAAAACGTAAATCGACGAAAAGCCTCAAATAAAACGTTTTATACACATAATAGTCTCGAAACAAAACGTAAATCGACGAAAAGCCTCAAATAAAACGTTTTATACACATAATAGCCTCGAAACAAAACGTAAATCGACGAAAAGCCTCAAATAAAACGTTTTATACACATAATAGTCTCGAAACAAAACGTAAATCGACGAAAAGCCTCAAATAAAACGTTTTATACACATAATAGTCTCGAAACAAAACGTAAATCGACGAAAAGCCTCAAATAAAACGTTTTATACACATAATAGCCTCGAAACAAAACGTAAATCGACGAAAAGCCTCAAATAAAACGTTTTATACACATAATAGCCTCGAAACAAAACGTAAATCGACGAAAAGCCTCAAATAAAACGTTTTATACACATAATAGTCTCGAAACAAAACGTAAATCGACGAAAAGCCACAAATAAAACGTTTTATACACATAATAGCCTCGAAACAAAACGTAAATCGACGAAAAGCCTCAAATAAAACGTTTTATACACATAATAGTCTCGAAACAAAACGTAAATCGACGAAAAGCCTCAAATAAAACGTTTTATACACATAATAGTCTCGAAACAAAACGTAAATCGACGAAAAGCCTCAAATAAAACGTTTTATACACATAATAGCCTCGAAACAAAACGTAAATCGACGGAAAGCCTCAAATAAAACGTTTTATACACATAATAGCCTCGAAACAAAACGTAAATCGACGAAAAGCCTCAAATAAAACGTTTTATACACATAATAGTCTCGAAACAAAACGTAAATCGACGAAAAGCCTCAAATAAAACGTTTTATACACATAATAGTCTCGAAACAAAACGTAAATCGACGGAAAGCCTCAAATAAAACGTTTTATACACATAATAGCCTCGAAACAAAACGTAAATCGACGAAAAGCCTCAAATAAAACGTTTTATACACATAATAGCCTCGAAACAAAACGTAAATCGACGAAAAGCCTCAAATAAAACGTTTTATACACATAATAGTCTCGAAACAAAACGTAAATCGACGAAAAGCCTCAAATAAAACGTTTTATACACATAATAGCCTCGAAACAAAACGTAAATCGACGAAAAGCCTCAAATAAAACGTTTTATACACATAATAGTCTCGAAACAAAACGTAAATCGACGAAAAGCCTCAAATAAAACGTTTTATACACATAATAGTCTCGAAACTAAACGTAAATCGACGAAAAGCCTCAAATAAAACGTTTTATACACATAATAGCCTCGAAACAAAACGTAAATCGACGAAAAGCCTCAAATAAAACGTTTTATACACATAATAGCCTCGAAACAAAACGTAAATCGACGAAAAGCCTCAAATAAAACGTTTTATACACATGATAGTCTCGAAACAAAACGTAAATCGACGAAAAGCCTCAAATAAAACGTTTTATACACATAATAGCCTCGAAACAAAACGTAAATCGACGAAAAGCCTCAAATAAAACGTTTTATACACATAATAGTCTCGAAACAAAACGTAAATCGACGAAAAGCCTCAAATAAAACGTTTTATACACATAATAGCCTCGAAACAAAACGTAAATCGACGAAAAGCCTCAAATAAAACGTTTTATACACATAATAGCCTCGAAACAAAACGTAAATCGACGAAAAGCCTCAAATAAAACGTTTTATACACATAATAGTCTCGAAACAAAACGTAAATCGACGAAAAGCCTCAAATAAAACGTTTTATACACATAATAGCCTCGAAACAAAACGTAAATCGACGAAAAGCCTCAAATAAAACGTTTTATACACATAATAGCCTCGAAACAAAACGTAAATCGACGAAAAGCCTCAAATAAAACGTAAAACGTTTTATACACATAATAGCCTCGAAACAAAACGTAAATCGACGAAAAGCCTCAAATAAAACGTTTTATACACATAATAGCCTCGAAACAAAACGTAAATCGACGAAAAGCCTCAAATAAAACGTAAAACGTTTTATACACATAATAGCCTCGAAACAAAACGTAAATCGACGAAAAGCCTCAAATAAAACGTTTTATACACATAATAGTCTCGAAACAAAACGTAAATCGACGAAAAGCCTCAAATAAAACGTTTTATACACATAATAGCCTCGAAACAAAACGTAAATCGACGAAAAGCCTCAAATAAAACGTTTTATACACATAATAGTCTCGAAACAAAACGTAAATCGACGAAAAGCCTCAAATAAAACGTTTTATACACATAATAGTCTCGAAACAAAACGTAAATCGACGAAAAGCCTCAAATAAAACGTTTTATACACATAATAGCCTCGAAACAAAACGTAAATCGACGAAAAGCCTCAAATAAAACGTTTTATACACATAATAGCCTCGAAACAAAACGTAAATCGACGAAAAGCCTCAAATAAAACGTTTTATACACATAATAGTCTCGAAACAAAACGTAAATCGACGAAAAGCCTCAAATAAAACGTTTTATACACATAATAGCCTCGAAACAAAACGTAAATCGACGAAAAGCCTCAAATAAAACGTTTTATACACATAATAGTCTCGAAACAAAACGTAAATCGACGAAAAGCCTCAAATAAAACGTTTTATACACATAATAGTCTCGAAACAAAACGTAAATCGACGAAAAGCCTCAAATAAAACGTTTTATACACATAATAGCCTCGAAACAAAACGTAAATCGACGAAAAGCCTCAAATAAAACGTTTTATACACATAATAGCCTCGAAACAAAACGTAAATCGACGAAAAGCCTCAAATAAAACGTTTTATACACATAATAGTCTCGGAACAAAACGTAAATCGACGAAAAGCCTCAAATAAAACGTTTTATACATATAATAGCCTCGAAACAAAACGTAAATCGACGAAAAGCCTCAAATAAAACGTTTTATACACATAATAGTCTCGAAACAAAACGTAAATCGACGAAAAGCCTCAAATAAAACGTTTTATACACATAATAGCCTCGAAACAAAACGTAAATCGACGAAAAGCCTCAAATAAAACGTTTTATACACATAATAGTCTCGAAACAAAACGTAAATCGACGAAAAGCCTCAAATAAAACGTTTTATACACATAATAGCCTCGAAACAAAACGTAAATCGACGAAAAGCCTCAAATAAAACGTTTTATACACATAATAGCCTCGAAACAAAACGTAAATCGACGAAAAGCCTCAAATAAAACGTAAAACGTTTTATACACATAATAGCCTCGAAACAAAACGTAAATCGACGAAAAGCCTCAAATAAAACGTTTTATACACATAATAGCCTCGAAACAAAACGTAAATCGACGAAAAGCCTCAAATAAAACGTAAAACGTTTTATACACATAATAGCCTCGAAACAAAACGTAAATCGACAAAAAGCCTCAAATAAAACGTTTTATACACATAATAGTCTCGAAACAAAACGTAAATCGACGAAAAGCCTCAAATAAAACGTTTTATACACATAATAGCCTCGAAACAAAACGTAAATCGACGAAAAGCCTCAAATAAAACGTTTTATACACATAATAGTCTCGAAACAAAACGTAAATCGACGAAAAGCCTCAAATAAAACGTTTTATACACATAATAGTCTCGAAACAAAACGTAAATCGACGAAAAGCCTCAAATAAAACGTTTTATACACATAATAGCCTCGAAACAAAACGTAAATCGACGAAAAGCCTCAAATAAAACGTTTTATACACATAATAGCCTCGAAACAAAACGTAAATCGACGAAAAGCCTCAAATAAAACGTTTTATACACATAATAGTCTCGAAACAAAACGTAAATCGACGAAAAGCCTCAAATAAAACGTTTTATACACATAATAGCCTCGAAACAAAACGTAAATCGACGAAAAGCCTCAAATAAAACGTTTTATACACATAATAGTCTCGAAACAAAACGTAAATCGACGAAAAGCCTCAAATAAAACGTTTTATACACATAATAGCCTCGAAACAAAACGTAAATCGACGAAAAGCCTCAAATAAAACGTTTTATACACATAATAGTCTCGAAACAAAACGTAAATCGACGAAAAGCCTCAAATAAAACGTTTTATACACATAATAGTCTCGAAACAAAACGTAAATCGACGAAAAGCCTCAAATAAAACGTTTTATACACATAATAGCCTCGAAACAAAACGTAAATCGACGAAAAGCCTCAAATAAAACGTTTTATACACATAATAGCCTCGAAACAAAACGTAAATCGACGAAAAGCCTCAAATAAAACGTTTTATACACATAATAGTCTCGGAACAAAACGTAAATCGACGAAAAGCCTCAAATAAAACGTTTTATACACATAATAGTCTCGAAACTAAACGTAAATCGACGAAAAGCCTCAAATAAAACGTTTTATACACATAATAGCCTCGAAACAAAACGTAAATCCACGAAAAGCCTCAAATAAAACGTTTTATACACTTAATAGTCTCGAAACAAAACGTAAATCGACGAAAAGCCTCAAATAAACCGTTTTATACACATAATAGCCTCGAAACAAAACGTAAATCGACGAAAAGCCTCAAATAAAACGTTTTATACACATAATAGTCTCGAAACAAAACGTAAATCGACGAAAAGCCTCAAATAAAACGTTTTATACACATAATAGCCTCGAAACAAAACGTAAATCGACGAAAAGCCTCAAATAAAACGTTTTACAAACATAATAGCCTCGAAACAAAACGTAAATCGACGAAAAGCCTCAAATAAACCGTTTTATACACATAATAGCCTCGAAACAAAACGTAAATCGACGAAAAGCCTCAAATAAAACGTTTTATACACATAATAGCCTCGAAACAAAACGTAAATCGACGAAAAGCCTCAAATAAAACGTTTTATACACATAATAGCCTCGAAACAAAACGTAAATCGACGAAAAGCCTCAAATAAAACGTTTTATACACATAATAGTCTCGAAACAAAACGTAAATCGACGAAAAGCCTCAAATAAAACGTTTTATACACATAATAGCCTCGAAACAAAACGTAAATCGACGAAAAGCCTCAAATAAAACGTTTTATACACATAATAGTCTCGAAACAAAACGTAAATCGACGAAAAGCCTCAAATAAAACGTTTTATACACATAATAGTCTCGAAACAAAACGTAAATCGACGAAAAGCCTCAAATAAAACGTTTTATACACATAATAGCCTCGAAACAAAACGTAAATCGACGAAAAGCCTCAAATAAAACGTTTTATACACATAATAGCCTCGAAACAAAACGTAAATCGACGAAAAGCCTCAAATAAAACGTTTTATACACATAATAGTCTCGGAACAAAACGTAAATCGACGAAAAGCCTCAAATAAAACGTTTTATACATATAATAGCCTCGAAACAAAACGTAAATCGACGAAAAGCCTCAAATAAAACGTTTTATACACATAATAGTCTCGAAACAAAACGTAAATCGACGAAAAGCCTCAAATAAAACGTTTTATACACATAATAGCCTCGAAACAAAACGTAAATCGACGAAAAGCCTCAAATAAAACGTTTTATACACATAATAGTCTCGAAACAAAACGTAAATCGACGAAAAGCCTCAAATAAAACGTTTTATACACATAATAGCCTCGAAACAAAACGTAAATCGACGAAAAGCCTCAAATAAAACGTTTTATACACATAATAGCCTCGAAACAAAACGTAAATCGACGAAAAGCCTCAAATAAAACGTAAAACGTTTTATACACATAATAGCCTCGAAACAAAACGTAAATCGACGAAAAGCCTCAAATAAAACGTTTTATACACATAATAGCCTCGAAACAAAACGTAAATCGACGAAAAGCCTCAAATAAAACGTAAAACGTTTTATACACATAATAGCCTCGAAACAAAACGTAAATCGACAAAAAGCCTCAAATAAAACGTTTTATACACATAATAGTCTCGAAACAAAACGTAAATCGACGAAAAGCCTCAAATAAAACGTTTTATACACATAATAGCCTCGAAACAAAACGTAAATCGACGAAAAGCCTCAAATAAAACGTTTTATACACATAATAGTCTCGAAACAAAACGTAAATCGACGAAAAGCCTCAAATAAAACGTTTTATACACATAATAGTCTCGAAACAAAACGTAAATCGACGAAAAGCCTCAAATAAAACGTTTTATACACATAATAGCCTCGAAACAAAACGTAAATCGACGAAAAGCCTCAAATAAAACGTTTTATACACATAATAGCCTCGAAACAAAACGTAAATCGACGAAAAGCCTCAAATAAAACGTTTTATACACATAATAGTCTCGAAACAAAACGTAAATCGACGAAAAGCCTCAAATAAAACGTTTTATACACATAATAGCCTCGAAACAAAACGTAAATCGACGAAAAGCCTCAAATAAAACGTTTTATACACATAATAGTCTCGAAACAAAACGTAAATCGACGAAAAGCCTCAAATAAAACGTTTTATACACATAATAGCCTCGAAACAAAACGTAAATCGACGAAAAGCCTCAAATAAAACGTTTTATACACATAATAGTCTCGAAACAAAACGTAAATCGACGAAAAGCCTCAAATAAAACGTTTTATACACATAATAGTCTCGAAACAAAACGTAAATCGACGAAAAGCCTCAAATAAAACGTTTTATACACATAATAGCCTCGAAACAAAACGTAAATCGACGAAAAGCCTCAAATAAAACGTTTTATACACATAATAGCCTCGAAACAAAACGTAAATCGACGAAAAGCCTCAAATAAAACGTTTTATACACATAATAGTCTCGGAACAAAACGTAAATCGACGAAAAGCCTCAAATAAAACGTTTTATACACATAATAGTCTCGAAACTAAACGTAAATCGACGAAAAGCCTCAAATAAAACGTTTTATACACATAATAGCCTCGAAACAAAACGTAAATCCACGAAAAGCCTCAAATAAAACGTTTTATACACTTAATAGTCTCGAAACAAAACGTAAATCGACGAAAAGCCTCAAATAAACCGTTTTATACACATAATAGCCTCGAAACAAAACGTAAATCGACGAAAAGCCTCAAATAAAACGTTTTATACACATAATAGTCTCGAAACAAAACGTAAATCGACGAAAAGCCTCAAATAAAACGTTTTATACACATAATAGCCTCGAAACAAAACGTAAATCGACGAAAAGCCTCAAATAAAACGTTTTACAAACATAATAGCCTCGAAACAAAACGTAAATCGACGAAAAGCCTCAAATAAACCGTTTTATACACATAATAGCCTCGAAACAAAACGTAAATCGACGAAAAGCCTCAAATAAAACGTTTTATACACATAATAGCCTCGAAACAAAACGTAAATCGACGAAAAGCCTCAAATAAAACGTTTTATACACATAATAGCCTCGAAACAAAACGTAAATCGACGAAAAGCCTCAAATAAAACGTTTTATACACATAATAGCCTCGAAACAAAACGTAAATCGACGAAAAGCCTCAAATAAAACGTAAAACGTTTTATACACATAATAGCCTCGAAACAAAACGTAAATCGACGAAAAGCCTCAAATAAAACGTTTTATACACATAATAGTCTCGAAACAAAACGTAAATCGACGAAAAGCCTCAAATAAAACGTTTTATACACATAATAGCCTCGAAACAAAACGTAAATCGACGAAAAGCCTCAAATAAAACGTTTTATACACATAATAGTCTCGAAACAAAACGTAAATCGACGAAAAGCCTCAAATAAAACGTTTTATACACATAATAGTCTCGAAACAAAACGTAAATCGACGAAAAGCCTCAAATAAAACGTTTTATACACATAATAGCCTCGAAACAAAACGTAAATCGACGAAAAGCCTCAAATAAAACGTTTTATACACATAATAGCCTCGAAACAAAACGTAAATCGACGAAAAGCCTCAAATAAAACGTTTTATACACATAATAGTCTCGAAACAAAACGTAAATCGACGAAAAGCCTCAAATAAAACGTTTTATACACATAATAGCCTCGAAACAAAACGTAAATCGACGAAAAGCCTCAAATAAACGTAAAACGTTTTATACACATAATAGCCTCGAAACAAAACGTAAATCGACGAAAAGCCTCAAATAAAACGTTTTATACACATAATAGTCTCGAAACAAAACGTAAATCGACGAAAAGCCTCAAATAAAACGTTTTATACACATAATAGCCTCGAAACAAAACGTAAATCGACGAAAAGCCTCAAATAAAACGTTTTATACACATAATAGTCTCGAAACAAAACGTAAATCGACGAAAAGCCTCAAATAAAACGTTTTATACACATAATAGTCTCGAAACAAAACGTAAATCGACGAAAAGCCTCAAATAAAACGTTTTATACACATAATAGCCTCGAAACAAAACGTAAATCGACGAAAAGCCTCAAATAAAACGTTTTATACACATAATAGCCTCGAAACAAAACGTAAATCGACGAAAAGCCTCAAATAAAACGTTTTATACACATAATAGTCTCGAAACAAAACGTAAATCGACGAAAAGCCTCAAATAAAACGTTTTATACACATAATAGCCTCGAAACAAAACGTAAATCGACGAAAAGCCTCAAATAAAACGTTTTATACACATAATAGTCTCGAAACAAAACGTAAATCGACGAAAAGCCTCAAATAAAACGTTTTATACACATAATAGTCTCGAAACAAAACGTAAATCGACGAAAAGCCTCAAATAAAACGTTTTATACACATAATAGCCTCGAAACAAAACGTAAATCGACGAAAAGCCTCAAATAAAACGTTTTATACACATAATAGCCTCGAAACAAAACGTAAATCGACGAAAAGCCTCAAATAAAACGTTTTATACACATAATAGTCTCGGAACAAAACGTAAATCGACGAAAAGCCTCAAATAAAACGTTTTATACATATAATAGCCTCGAAACAAAACGTAAATCGACGAAAAGCCTCAAATAAAACGTTTTATACACATAATAGTCTCGAAACAAAACGTAAATCGACGAAAAGCCTCAAATAAAACGTTTTATACACATAATAGCCTCGAAACAAAACGTAAATCGACGAAAAGCCTCAAATAAAACGTTTTATACACATAATAGTCTCGAAACAAAACGTAAATCGACGAAAAGCCTCAAATAAAACGTTTTATACACATAATAGCCTCGAAACAAAACGTAAATCGACGAAAAGCCTCAAATAAAACGTTTTATACACATAATAGCCTCGAAACAAAACGTAAATCGACGAAAAGCCTCAAATAAAACGTAAAACGTTTTATACACATAATAGCCTCGAAACAAAACGTAAATCGACGAAAAGCCTCAAATAAAACGTTTTATACACATAATAGTCTCGAAACAAAACGTAAATCGACGAAAAGCCTCAAATAAAACGTTTTATACACATAATAGCCTCGAAACAAAACGTAAATCGACGAAAAGCCTCAAATAAAACGTTTTATACACATAATAGTCTCGAAACAAAACGTAAATCGACGAAAAGCCTCAAATAAAACGTTTTATACACATAATAGTCTCGAAACAAAACGTAAATCGACGAAAAGCCTCAAATAAAACGTTTTATACACATAATAGCCTCGAAACAAAACGTAAATCGACGAAAAGCCTCAAATAAAACGTTTTATACACATAATAGCCTCGAAACAAAACGTAAATCGACGAAAAGCCTCAAATAAAACGTTTTATACACATAATAGTCTCGAAACAAAACGTAAATCGACGAAAAGCCTCAAATAAAACGTTTTATACACATAATAGCCTCGAAACAAAACGTAAATCGACGAAAAGCCTCAAATAAAACGTTTTATACACATAATAGCCTCGAAACAAAACGTAAATCGACGAAAAGCCTCAAATAAAACGTTTTATACACATAATAGCCTCGAAACAAAACGTAAATCGACGAAAAGCCTCAAATAAAACGTTTTATACACATAATAGTCTCGGAACAAAACGTAAATCGACGAAAAGCCTCAAATAAAACGTTTTATACACATAATAGTCTCGAAACTAAACGTAAATCGACGAAAAGCCTCAAATAAAACGTTTTATACACATAATAGCCTCGAAACAAAACGTAAATCCACGAAAAGCCTCAAATAAAACGTTTTATACACTTAATAGTCTCGAAACAAAACGTAAATCGACGAAAAGCCTCAAATAAACCGTTTTATACACATAATAGCCTCGAAACAAAACGTAAATCGACGAAAAGCCTCAAATAAAACGTTTTATACACATAATAGTCTCGAAACAAAACGTAAATCGACGAAAAGCCTCAAATAAAACGTTTTATACACATAATAGCCTCGAAACAAAACGTAAATCGACGAAAAGCCTCAAATAAAACGTTTTACAAACATAATAGCCTCGAAACAAAACGTAAATCGACGAAAAGCCTCAAATAAACCGTTTTATACACATAATAGCCTCGAAACAAAACGTAAATCGACGAAAAGCCTCAAATAAAACGTTTTATACACATAATAGCCTCGAAACAAAACGTAAATCGACGAAAAGCCTCAAATAAAACGTTTTATACACATAATAGCCTCGAAACAAAACGTAAATCGACGAAAAGCCTCAAATAAAACGTTTTATACACATAATAGCCTCGAAACAAAACGTAAATCGACGAAAAGCCTCAAATAAAACGTTTTATACACATAATAGTCTCGAAACAAAACGTAAATCGACGAAAAGCCTCAAATAAAACGTTTTATACACATAATAGCCTCGAAACAAAACGTAAATCGACGAAAAGCCTCAAATAAAACGTTTTATACACATAATAGTCTCGAAACAAAACGTAAATCGACGAAAAGCCTCAAATAAAACGTTTTATACACATAATAGTCTCGAAACAAAACGTAAATCGACGAAAAGCCTCAAATAAAACGTTTTATACACATAATAGCCTCGAAACAAAACGTAAATCGACGAAAAGCCTCAAATAAAACGTTTTATACACATAATAGCCTCGAAACAAAACGTAAATCGACGAAAAGCCTCAAATAAAACGTTTTATACACATAATAGTCTCGAAACAAAACGTAAATCGACGAAAAGCCTCAAATAAAACGTTTTATACACATAATAGCCTCGAAACAAAACGTAAATCGACGAAAAGCCTCAAATAAAACGTTTTATACACATAATAGTCTCGAAACAAAACGTAAATCGACGAAAAGCCTCAAATAAAACGTTTTATACATATAATAGCCTCGAAACAAAACGTAAATCGACGAAAAGCCTCAAATAAAACGTTTTATACACATAATAGTCTCGAAACAAAACGTAAATCGACGAAAAGCCTCAAATAAAACGTTTTATACACATAATAGCCTCGAAACAAAACGTAAATCGACGAAAAGCCTCAAATAAAACGTTTTATACACATAATAGCCTCGAAACAAAACGTAAATCGACGAAAAGCCTCAAATAAAACGTTTTATACACATAATAGCCTCGAAACAAAACGTAAATCGACGAAAAGCCTCAAATAAAACGTTTTATACAGATAATAGTCTCGAAACAAAACGTAAATCGACGAAAAGCCTCAAATAAAACGTTTTATACACATAATAGCCTCGAAACAAAACGTAAATCGACGAAAAGCCTCAAATAAAACGTTTTATACACATAATAGCCTCGAAACAAAACGTAAATCGACGAAAAGCCTCAAATAAAACGTTTTATACACATAATAGTCTCGAAACAAAACGTAAATCGACGAAAAGCCTCAAATAAAACGTTTTATACACATAATAGCCTCGAAACAAAACGTAAATCGACGAAAAGCCTCAAATAAAACGTTTTATACACATAATAGCCTCGAAACAAAACGTAAATCGACGAAAAGCCTCAAATAAAACGTTTTATACACATAATAGTCTCGAAACAAAACGTAAATCGACGAAAAGCCTCAAATAAAACGTTTTATACACATAATAGCCTCGAAACAAAACGTAAATCGACGAAAAGCCTCAAATAAAACGTTTTATACACATAATAGCCTCGAAACAAAACGTAAATCGACGAAAAGCCTCAAATAAAACGTTTTATACAGATAATAGTCTCGAAACAAAACGTAAATCGACGAAAAGCCTCAAATAAAACGTTTTATACACATAATAGCCTCGAAACAAAACGTAAATCGACGAAAAGCCTCAAATAAAACGTTTTATACACATAATAGCCTCGAAACAAAACGTAAATCGACGAAAAGCCTCAAATAAAACGTTTTATACACATAATAGTCTCGAAACAAAACGTAAATCGACGAAAAGCCTCAAATAAAACGTTTTATACACATAATAGCCTCGAAACAAAACGTAAATCGACGAAAAGCCTCAAATAAAACGTTTTATACAGATAATAGTCTCGAAACAAAACGTAAATCGACGAAAAGCCTCAAATAAAACGTTTTATACACATAATAGCCTCGAAACAAAACGTAAATCGACGAAAAGCCTCAAATAAAACGTTTTATACACATAATAGCCTCGAAACAAAACGTAAATCGACGAAAAGCCTCAAATAAAACGTTTTATACACATAATAGTCTCGAAACAAAACGTAAATCGACGAAAAGCCTCAAATAAAACGTTTTATACACATAATAGCCTCGAAACAAAACGTAAATCGACGAAAAGCCTCAAATAAAACGTTTTATACACATAATAGCCTCGAAACAAAACGTAAATCGACGAAAAGCCTCAAATAAAACGTTTTATACACATAATAGTCTCGAAACAAAACGTAAATCGACGAAAAGCCTCAAATAAAACGTTTTATACACATAATAGCCTCGAAACAAAACGTAAATCGACGAAAAGCCTCAAATAAAACGTTTTATACACATAATAGTCTCGAAACAAAACGTAAATCGACGAAAAGCCTCAAATAAAACGTTTTATACACATAATAGTCTCGAAACTAAACGTAAATCGACGAAAAGCCTCAAATAAAACGTTTTATACACATAATAGCCTCGAAACAAAACGTAAATCGACGAAAAGCCTCAAATAAAACGTTTTATACACATAATAGCCTCGAAACAAAACGTAAATCGACGAAAAGCCTCAAATAAAACGTTTTATACACATAATAGTCTCGAAACAAAACGTAAATCGACGAAAAGCCTCAAATAAAACGTTTTATACACATAATAGCCTCGAAACAAAACGTAAATCGACGAAAAGCCTCAAATAAAACGTTTTATACACATAATAGCCTCGAAACAAAACGTAAATCGACGAAAAGCCTCAAATAAAACGTTTTATACACATAATAGCCTCGAAACAAAACGTAAATCGACGAAAAGCCTCAAATAAAACGTTTTATACACATAATAGCCTCGAAACAAAACGTAAATCGACGAAAAGCCTCAAATAAAACGTAAAACGTTTTATACACATAATAGCCTCGAAACAAAACGTAAATCGACGAAAAGCCTCAAATAAAACGTTTTATACACATAATAGCCTCGAAACAAAACGTAAATCGACGAAAAGCCTCAAATAAAACGTTTTATACACATAATAGTCTCGAAACAAAACGTAAATCGACGAAAAGCCTCAAATAAAACGTTTTATACACATAATAGCCTCGAAACAAAACGTAAATCGACGAAAAGCCTCAAATAAAACGTTTTATACACATAATAGCCTCGAAACAAAACGTAAATCGACGAAAAGCCTCAAATAAAACGTTTTATACACATAATAGCCTCGAAACAAAACGTAAATCGACGAAAAGCCTCAAATAAAACGTTTTATACACATAGTAGCCTCGAAACAAAACGTAAATCGACGAAAAGCCTCAAATAAAACGTTTTATACACACAATAGCCTCGAAACAAAACGTAAATCGACGAAAAACCTCAAATAAAACGTTTTATACACATAATAGCCTCGAAACAAAACGTAAATCGACGAAAAGCCTCAAATAAAACGTTTTATACACATAATAGCCTCGAAACAAAACGTAAATCGACGAAAAGTCTCAAATAAAACGTTTTATACACACAATAGCCTCGAAAGAAAACGTAAATCGACGAAAAGCCTCAAATAAAACGTTTTATACACATAATAGCCTCGAAACAAAACGTAAATCGACGAAAAGCCTCAAATAAAACGTTTTATACACATAATAGCCTCGAAACAAAACGTAAATCGACGAAAAGCCTCAAATAAAACGTTTTATACACATAATAGCCTCGAAACAAAACGTAAAACGACGAAAAGCCTCAAATAAACCGTTTTATACACATAATAGCCTCGAAATAAAACGTTAATCGACGAAAAGCCTCAAATAAACCGTTTTATACACATAATAGCCTCGAAACAAAACGTAAATCGACGAAAAGCCTCAAATAAAACGTTTTATACACATAATAGCCTCGAAACAAAACGTTATTAGACCCAAATCCTCAAATAAATCGTTTAATACACATAAAAGCCTCAAAACAAAGGGTTTTTGCCAAAAAGCCTCAAAAAGCGTTTTTTGCGAAAAAGCATCAGAATAAAACGTTTTTTTGATAAAAAGCCTAGAAACAAAGTGTTTTTTGCCAAAAAAATCGGATAGAACGTTTTAACCCAAAAACACCTCGAAACAAAACCGCTTTTTGCGAAAGAGCATCAAAATAAAATGTTTTTAACGCAAGAATCCCTTGAAACAAAGTGTTTTTGTGAAAAATCCTCGAAACAAAGCTTTTTTAGCAAAAAGCCTCGAAACAAAGCGTTTTTTTTGCCAAAAAGCCTTGAAATAAAACGTTTTTTGCCCCAAAAGCCTCGAACAAAACGTTTTTGTACCAAAAATCCTCGAAGAAAACGTTTTTTGCCCATAAAAGTCTTGAACCAAAGCGTTTTTTTGCCAAAAAGCCTCAAAATAAACGTTTTTTGTCTGTTTGTACTGAACACCTCAAAATCATCTGTACTTTTTAACTGAACATCTGAAAATTATCTGTACCTTTGTACTGAACACCTGAAAATCATATGTACGTTTGTACTGAACACCTTAAAATCATCAGCCTATTTGTACTGAACACCTCAAAATCATCTGTCTGTTGTACTGAACATCTCAAAATCAGCTGTTCATTTGTACTTAACACTTTAAATTCATCTGTCTGTTTGTTCTGAACTGAACACCTAAAAATCATCTTTCTGTTTGTACTTAACACCTCAAAATCATCTGTCTGTTTGTACTGAACACTTCAAAATCATATGTCTGTTTGAACTGAACACCTCAAAATCATGTACGTTTTTACGAAACAAGTCAAAATCATCTGTTTGTTTGTACTAAATACCTCAAAATCATCCGTCTGTTTGTACTAAATACCTCAAAATCATCCGTCTGTTTGTACTGAACACCTCAAAATCATCTGTCTGTTTGTACTGAACATCTCAAAATCAGCTGTACATTTGTACTTAACATCTCAAAATCATCCGTCTGTTTGTACTTACCATCTCAAAATCATCTGTCTGTTTGTACTGAACATTTCAAAATCATGTGTCTGTTTGAACTGAACACCTCAAAATCATTTGTACGTTTTTACTGAACAAGTCAGAATCATCTGTTAATTTGTACTTAATACCTCAAAATCATCCGTCTGTTTGTACTGAACACCTCAAAATTATCTGTCTGTTTGTACTGAACATCTCAAAATCAGCTGTTCATTTGTACTTAACACTTTAAATTCATCTGTCTGTTTGTACTGAACTGAACACCTAAAAATCACCTTTCTGTTTGTACTTAACACCTCAAAATCATCTGTCTGTTTGTACTGAACACTTCAAAATCATATGTCTGTTTGAACTGAACACCTCAAAATCATGTACGTTTTTACGAAACAAGTCAAAATCATCTGTTTGTTTGTACTAAATACCTCTAAATCATCCGTCTGTTTGTACTGAACACCTCAAAATCATCTGTCTGTTTGTACTGAACACCTCAAAATCATATGTCTGATTGAATGAACAGTAGTTCAATGGGGGAGCAAAGGTTGCCAAACTTATGGAGGGGAGTGTACGTTTTTACTGAACTCTTCAAAATCATCTGTACATTTGTACCTAACACCTCAAAAACATCTGTCTGTTTGTAATGAACACCTCAAATTCATATGTACGTTTTTACTGAACTCTTCAAAATCATCTGTATATTTGTACCTAAGACCTCAAAATTATATGTCTGTTTGTACTGACCGAACACCTCAAAATCATATGTACGTTTTTACTGAACTCTTCAAATCATCTGAACATTTGTACCTAACACCTCAAAAACATCTGTCTGTTTGTAATGAACACCTCAAAATCATATGTACGTTTTTACTGAACTCTTCAAAATCATCTGTACATTTGTACCTAACACCTCAAAATCATCTGTCAGTTTGTACTGAACACCTCAAAATCATATGTACGTTTTACTGAACTCTTCAAAATCATCTGTACATTTGTACTTAACACCTCAAAATCAACTGTCTGTTTGTACTGAACACCTCAAAATCATATGTACGTTTTTACTCAACTCTTCAAAATCATCTGTACATTTGTACCTAACACCTCAAAAACATCTGTCTGTTTGTACTGAACACCTCAAAATCATATGTACGTTTTTACTCAACTCTTCAAAATCATCTGTACATTTGTACCTAACACCTCAAAATCATCTGTCTGTTTGTACTGAACACCACAAAATCATATGTACGTTTTTACTGAACTCTTCAAAATCATCTGTACATTTGTACCTAACACCTCAAAATTATCTGTCTGTTTGTACTGAACACCTCAAAATCATATGTACGTTTTTTACTGAACTCTTCAAAATCATCTGTACATTTGTACCTAACACCTCAAAATCATCTGTCAGTTTGTACTGAACACCTCAAAATCATATGTACGTTTTACTGAACTCTTCAAAATCATCTGTACATTTGTACTTAACACCTCAAAATCAACTGTCTGTTTGTACTGAACACCTCAAAATCATATGTACGTTTTTACTCAACTCTTCAAAATCATCTGTACATTTGTACTTAACACCTCAAAATCATCTGTTTGTTTGTACTAAATACCTCAAAATCATCCGTCTGTTTGTACTAAATACCTCAAAATCATCCGTCTGTTTGTACTGAACACCTCAAAATCATCTGTCTGTTTGTACTGAACATCTCAAAATCAGCTGTACATTTGTACTTAACATCTCAAAATCATCCGTCTGTTTGTACTTACCATCTCAAAATCATCTGTCTGTTTGTACTGAACATTTCAAAATCATGTGTCTGTTTGAACTGAACACCTCAAAATCATTTGTACGTTTTTACTGAACAAGTCAGAATCATCTGTTAATTTGTACTTAATACCTCAAAATCATCCGTCTGTTTGTACTGAACACCTCAAAATTATCTGTCTGTTTGTACTGAACATCTCAAAATCAGCTGTTCATTTGTACTTAACACTTTAAATTCATCTGTCTGTTTGTACTGAACTGAACACCTAAAAATCACCTTTCTGTTTGTACTTAACACCTCAAAATCATCTGTCTGTTTGTACTGAACACTTCAAAATCATATGTCTGTTTGAACTGAACACCTCAAAATCATGTACGTTTTTACGAAACAAGTCAAAATCATCTGTTTGTTTGTACTAAATACCTCTAAATCATCCGTCTGTTTGTACTGAACACCTCAAAATCATCTGTCTGTTTGTACTGAACACCTCAAAATCATATGTCTGATTGAATGAACAGTAGTTCAATGGGGGAGCAAAGGTTGCCAAACTTATGGAAGGGAGTGTACGTTTTTACTGAACTCTTCAAAATCATCTGTACATTTGTACCTAACACCTCAAAAACATCTGTCTGTTTGTAATGAACACCTCAAATTCATATGTACGTTTTTACTGAACTCTTCAAAATCATCTGTATATTTGTACCTAAGACCTCAAAATTATATGTCTGTTTGTACTGACCGAACACCTCAAAATCATATGTACGTTTTTACTGAACTCTTCAAATCATCTGAACATTTGTACCTAACACCTCAAAAACATCTGTCTGTTTGTAATGAAAACTTCAAAATTATATGTACGTTTTTACTGAACTCTTCAAAATCATCTGTACATTTGTACCTAACACCTCAAAATCATCTGTCAGTTTGTACTGAACACCTCAAAATCATATGTACGTTTTACTGAACTCTTCAAAATCATCTGTACATTTGTACTTAACACCTCAAAATCAACTGTCTGTTTGTACTGAACACCTCAAAATCATATGTACGTTTTTACTCAACTCTTCAAAATCATCTGTACATTTGTACCTAACACCTCAAAAACATCTGTCTGTTTGTACTGAACACCTCAAAATCATATGTACGTTTTTACTCAACTCTTCAAAATCATCTGTACATTTGTACCTAACACCTCAAAATCATCTGTCTGTTTGTACTGAACACCACAAAATCATATGTACGTTTTTACTGAACTCTTCAAAATCATCTGTACATTTGTACCTAACACCTCAAAATTATCTGTCTGTTTGTACTGAACACCTCAAAATCATATGTACGTTTTTTACTGAACTCTTCAAAATCATCTGTACATTTGTACCTAACACCTCAAAATCATCTGTCAGTTTGTACTGGACACCTCAAAATCATATGTACGTTTTACTGAACTCTTCAAAATCATCTGTACATTTGTACTTAACACCTCAAAATCAACTGTCTGTTTGTACTGAACACCTCAAAATCATATGTACGTTTTTACTCAACTCTTCAAAATCATCTGTACATTTGTACTTAACACCTCAAAATCATCTGTCTGTTTGTACTGAACACCTCAAAATCATATGTACGTTTTTACTGAACTCTTCAAAATCATCTGTACATTTGTACTTAACACCTCAAAATCATTTGTCTGTTTGTACTGAATACCTCAAAATCATCTGTACATTTGTACTTAACTCCTCAAAATCATCTGTCTGTTTGTACTGAACACCTCAAAATTATCTGTGCATTTGTACTTAATACCTCAAAATCATCTGTCTGTTTGTACTGAACACCTCAAAATCATCTGTGCACCTCAGAGTCATTTGTAAATCTAGATAAACAGTTTCATCGTTTGTGCAGCATTTTATTTCACTTTGGTCAATTTTGTCATATGGAAAGTTGCATATTATTATATTGATTGAGATAGGGTAGCGGAGAAAAATCCAAATTGCTAAGTTTCCATAGCATAACGAAGATCATATTTCATGATTTTATGCAGCAGCCTAGATGTTTGTAAATGATATTAAACACAGTGAACCTAAGTACCCATAATTCCATACGTTCCCTGCAAATGACCCCCCCCCCTTTTCTTTTTCTTTTGTACCTTTTTCTTAACATTTATCAAAACTATTATGTAATTTAAAACACTTACACTGTATTTTAAGTGTCATTGCATTTTCATTATTTTTCTCAAAATATATCATTTTCTGTACTCTTAGCCTTTTTACTTATGATAAAGTTATACATCTTATCACATAGTTCCATCTTTGCATATACCTAAAATATCCAAGGCAATCAAAAAACGATAAATTACTGAAATACTTTAAAAAATTAACTCAAAATTTGGGGGGTCGCATAATTGCCGGAAAGGGTGGGTTCGAATTTTTTCAGGCAAGATTTGGGGTGGGTCTGTCAGTGTTTTGCGGAATTCCTGACGACCAAACACTTGATTCGTTATCAGAGCACTTTGACATTTGATTGAGCATTTGTTACATTAAGTTAATGAAAAGGAATCAAATTGACGGTTATCCTCAAATACAAATACACAAGGCAGGTAATCCGCTAGTCTCACGCAAACTTGCTGACATTCTAGCTCCGATGGTTGGTAAGAATGATTACTTTATTAAGTATTCTTATGTGGGATGTCACAGTCTCAGATGAAGAGATTTTAATATATTATGACATTGTTTCATTATTCACGAATACGCCCATTCGGGTGTCGGCGACTTTTGGCTTGCAACCGAAGATACCTCAAGAAAAGCCGGGTTGATTAACTTATCAAAGGTGGTTCAGGAGTTACATTGGCATGTGAGGCTAACCAGTGAAATTAAAAAGACCTAGATATATGGGACACATTTCTAGGTAGTGCCATTTCCCTGTATTATCTTTCCGAATACACTTTAATTACACTTTAAAAACACTGCCAAAAGTCGAAACCCGAATGTGAAGAGGACGTCTCTAATTGGTCAAAAAGGGAGGTTCGGCATTCTCCGTCAGATTGAATCGGCAAAATTCGGTTGTATGGCTTACCTTCGGCTGCATGGCCCAACCTCGATTGAATGGAAAAGATGCTGTGGCCGATTTGAATTAGCCAATAACACGCCTACCATCGACAAGGTACAGTGACAAAATATACCGTAGTACACTTTTGATGTACGATGTCACTATTTAACCAATTTGAAGCAAAGACAATGATGCAGGTGTGATGTAAGTTTTAGAAAATTAATCTAGGGAATACTCAAAAGATTTCATGTTTAATTTCGTTCGTTTGGGAAGACATAATAAACTTTCTCGGATTTTTTTCGTAGTCGATCTACCCACGAAAATCGATCGGTTGGAAAATGTTGAGTTTTTCACATTTCCTTCGATCATTTTTTCCCCTGTTTCCTAAGAGTATCGATTATTTTTATGAGAATACGTTTCTCTATACTACACAATTTAGGACTGGTGGAGATTGATAAATATTCAAGTATTTATTGTAATTTAAAAAATCAGAAATGTGCGTTGTCAACTCGAATTCACGTTGTCCCTCTAATTGAAATTAATGAGATATACGTAATATTAAACAATGTAATGATTTCATTTCAAAATTCATTAAGGTATTTATGAGTAACAAGTGATCTTTAACGAACATGTTCAAGGATCCTTTTTGCTTTTTCATTTTATGAAAGTATTGTTGTGGTGGTTAATTTGTGTCCATTTTGGTGTTAGATTCCAGCCCAAACTCCCATACAGTGTCTCGGAATAGAATATGTTGAAGACTAGCACTGCCACGGAGTCTGCTCCCAGCCTGTTTGATTATTTGGCGTCTGTACCTTATGTTTTGTTAGTTACTTTGATAGAAATTAGTCTTCAACAGACCTTAATTGTGCTGTTTAAAGAAACATATTCTCATAAAAATCTTCGACACACTTAGATGACAGGGGAGGAAACGATCAAAGGAAATGTGTAAAACACAACATTTTCCAACCGACCAATTTATTATATGGGTAGATTGACTACGAAAAAATCGAGCACTGTTCGAAAATCTTTTGACGTTATCACGGTGCCCATGTCAAGCTGCGCGCCTACTTAGGCGCGCAGTTTGTTTCGATCACAAACTGCGTGCCTAAGAACATTGGATCATTTAAGTTGGAGTCTGTATTTTGAAACGTTATTTAAAGACATTTATCCTGCATTGTTTTCTTGTTCAATGCGTTCATTCTGTGGCGAATATACGAATCTTGCAAATACTAGCAAAAACTGTGTGCAAATGAATCTTAGTTTTAAAACATAAGCAGATTAATGGCATTTTCGTCACTGATTTGTTGGGAATTTATACGTAAATCGATCTAGCACTTTAATCATAAATGACAAATACTTTAGACTCGTTTTATATTTAATTCCTTACACATTTATCATGTTTAATTCAAAATATTTCGAAATAAAACAGATAATCAGGAGATTAAAAAGAAATAAACCACAAACTGCGCGCCTATTTTAGCCAGAAATTACAATCTGTGCGCATACACTATTAAAACTACATATTATCATTGGAATTTCTACAGAGGTACGTGTAGGTGTTTTCGATGTAGCTTTGGAAATTTTGCTTTATCGTCAGATTTTATGAGATTTTCATATTGAAAGTCAAAATGTATAATAGAAGTGACAATTAAGTTGGGAACGAAAAAAACATTTATTTTCAGATCACCATCTTGGTGGATGGACTCTCATAGTGTTTCGATTATGGGGTTCTACTATTAGACACAAATGTGCCTTGTATGGCGCTTATGTTTTCTAATAATACAAAAGAAGCTTGGATAGGCAAGTGTTACAGTAGTGAGCTACATGTATATTATATTCTACTATATTCACCTATAGTTTAATTTGTAATCTATGCTTGCTGTATATGTTGAGCTATTCTTTATTAGAGATCTTTGGTCAAGGTCACAATGACATTATACACTGTATCTAGTAAACAAAACTGAACTGAATGATTCATTAACCCTTGACCATCCAGAGAGTTCTAGAAAATATAACCATTCATTAAGATTTAATCATGTGACTAGAGATGTCCAATCAAAACTCAACAAGTAGTCTCAGTTCTAGAAGATTCTTTCTAGATGATTCTTTCACACTATAAATAAAACTGCAAAGTGGACTCAGTAGCAGATAATTAAGAAATCATAACTGGACATCTCAAAGGAACTAAATAAAGCAGAATTTCAAAGTTTATCAAAGGGACATCTTCTTAGCGGATTATTACAGACACCTACTGTGGGAACATTTATAACACTACAAACATACAACCTGAGGACTTTATATGGACATATATTACAACACACACTATATACGGATTATCATATACATTCGTGGATTATCATAAACATTTGTGGATTATCATCAAACATTATTGTATACGAACATTATAGGATTACGACGAACATTATTGGATTATTACAAACATTGGAGAACTATTAACGATTATTGAAACTTTCGTGATCTGGAACATTCTCAAGGATCGTCAAGGATATTTATCGACATCAAGAATAAGCCGTATCATTGATTGGACATCACTTAAGTATTAAACCTCCTTTATATCATTGTTATATTATTTAGTTTTCAAAATATAAATATATTGTTATCATATTTTAATTGCTGTTTTTACTTTCTGTTATTTTCGAACGTAACAGAAATTGGGGGCTCGTCCGGGAAACAACTATAACAATCTAAAATTCATAAATCTTAAAATTCAAAATTCCAAAATTGTAAATCTAAATTGTGAAGACAGCAATTAATCAAAAATGAGTTTTGAGGTTGAGACATTCTTAGAAGCACCCTCTTTGGAGGAATTTGATGATTTAAAGAAAACTGAACTTCTGGCAATTGCAAAACATGTTGGCCTGTCAGTCAAAAGCTCATACAATAAAGGTACAATCAAAAACTTTGTACTTCAATATTTGATCGCAGAATCACTTCTGCCTGAGGAGCCAGCCCAGCATGTCGAGCATACTGATCCCATTAGGCTTAAAGAGCTTGAAATAAGAGAGAAAGAATTGCAAAATGAAAGAGAAATGAGAGAAAAAGAATTAGAAATTCAAAAAGAAAGAGAAATTAGAGAATTGAGAGAAAAAGAGTTAGAAATGCAAAATGAAAGAGAAAAAAGAGAAAATGAAAGACAAATGAGAGAACAAGAAATTCAAAGAGAAATTGAATTAAAACGTTTGGAGATAGAAGCTCAATCCAAAACTGATGAACATGCTACTATGCATCAACATTTTGAAAATAGGTTTGACGCTTCAAAATTTCTCAAATTTGTACCTAAATTTCAGGAGAAAAATGTTGATAAATACTTTACACATTTTGAAAAAGTCGCTCAGAGCCTAGACTGGCCTAAATCTGCATGGCCAGTTATGCTCCAGAGTGTATTTATTGGAAAAGCAAGTGAAATATTTGCCTCTCTCTCTGGAGAAGTATGCTCTGATTATGACCTAGTTAAAAATGCAATTCTTAAAGCTTATGAACTAGTGCCAGAAGCTTACAGACAAAAATTTAGAAATGCCCACAAACAGAGTGACCAAACCCATGTTGAGTTTGCTCGAGAGCAAGAGCAGCTTTTTGACAGGTGGCTTGTCTCTAAGGATGTATCTGAAGAATTTAAAAAGCTCAGAGAGCTTATGCTAATAGAACAATTTAAAAACTGTGTTCAGTATCACATTAGAACTTACTTAGATGAACACAAGGTAGAAACTTTAAGTCAAGCTGCCACCCTGTCTGATGATTATGCTCTTACTCATAAGGGTAGTTTTATCAAGGGCAATCCTAACTATAGAGGTTATCAGGGTAACAAACCTTCATATGATACAAAATCAAATCAGTCCTCATCATCAAATACATCAAACAAAGCAAAAGACCAGTCTAATTCATCACAGAGCTCAAGCTCAAAATCAGATCAATCAAATTCTATAGGTCCAAAATCAAATGTCACCTGTAATTATTGTAAAAAGCCTGGTCATCTTATTTCTGAATGCTATAGGATTAAGAATAGAAGAGAGATGTCTGGTTCTGCTCATTCAAATGGTTGTGCTACAGTTCCCATTTCAAGAAAGCCCATTGTTTGGGATTCATATACTCATACTGAGAAATCTACTCATAGTGATATTATGGAGGATTATAAGCCTTTCATGTCGGAAGGATCTGTGTCACTGTCAAGTGATGATACCAATTCAAAGCCAATTAAGATTCTTAGAGACACGGGTGCATCTCAGACTTTGTTGTTAGAAGGTGTCCTTCCTTTATCTGAGGAGTCATTCACAGGTACCCATATTTTGATGCAAGGCATTGAATTAGGTTTTACTAAAGTTCCCCTCCATCGTATTCATATCACATCGGAGTTAGTCAAAGGGCCAGTTATTGTTGGTGTTAGGCCACAACTTCCTGTTGAAGGAGTCGCATTGCTTTTAGGCAATGATTTAGCTGGGGGTAAGGTATCGTTAGACCCCATTGTTTCAGATCAGCCTTGTTCTATTGAGGATTCTGTCCAAGAGGACTCTGATATATATCCTGCTTGTGCTGTTACTAGGGCTATGGCTAAAAAGTTAGCTAATAGCGGGGATTCGTCTGTGGGAGATGACTTTGATAGTGGGTTTTTAAGCTCCTTGTTTGATGATGAATGTCACTCACCACTTGTTAAAGATGGTCCTTATCCTATTTTAAAGGCAAATTCTTCATTGAAACAGCCTATTGTTCAAGCCAAGCAGCGATCTAATGAGGCATATTCTTCATTGAAAAAGCCTATTGCCAGGGGTGATTCACCTTCTGAGCAGGATCACTATTTTAATGCGGTTTCGCCCGCTCTTGCTAGTCCTGATGAAGTTTCATCTTCTTCTACTAGTGTTCATGAGGTTTCATCCTCTTCTAGTTCTGAGGTTTCATCCTCTATTTCTGATAGTGATTCTTTGAAAAATGATCCTCATTCTAAACACATGTTAATTTATGAACAAGAGCATGATCCATCACTCATTGATCTTCATAAAAGATGTCTTACTATTGATGAAGCTGACAAGGTCCCTGTTTGTTTCTACAAAAAGGATGGCATATTAATGCGAAAGTGGAGACCTCCTGAAGCTTCCCCTGAAGACGATTGGGCAATTGTGCATCAAATTATTGTCCCAAAATCATATCATAAGGAAATCTTGAGTCTAGCTCATGATTCGCCTATGGCAGGTCATTTAGGAGTAACTAAAACATACCATAAAATACTCAATCATTTCTTTTGGCCCAAATTAAAACAAGATGTCCAAGAGTATTGTAGGTCTTGTTACACATGTCAAATGGTAGGGAACCCTAACCAGAAAATCTCAATTGCTCCTTTACAACTTATACCTGCATTTGATGAACCATTCAGTAAGGTTCTTATTGACTGTGTTGGTCCATTACCAAAAACAAAATCTGATAGTCAATATCTGCTCACTATTCTATCTATGACCACACAGTTTCCAACAATAAAATCACTCCTCATGCTTAGAAATAGCAAAACCAAGTATATTGTGAAATCACAAATCAACAATTTCACATTAGTCGGGCTACCAAAGGAGCTTATATCTGACTTACAATCTGACTCAGTGCTGAATAATTTCATTGGCATTGATAAAGCTACCCATGTGAGGTGTAGAGAGCTACACATGATGAAAAGGTATGTTGAGCGTGATAAATTTCTTACTCAGCATGACCTTGTGCTCAGCTCTCAGGCCAAACTTGTATGTAAATGACAACTATATGTTATTCAAGATTCGGATATTGTAAATTATAATGATTAACTCATGAAGATTATATTATATGATAGGCAAATTGTATATGTGTGATAACTGTCACTTTATTTTAACAATACTATATATAAAAACATTTGCCTAAATAGTGAAATTGATATTATGTGTGAGCATTATAGGTGATCATTAAATAGTGTCACAAGATCACTAGATAATATGAGATCGTACTATTAGAAATACTTACATAGATCATGTGATAATTTAAAACATTGTACAAGTTAAGTGTTTATCAGACTTATAAATGTATGATATTGTACAAGTTATATGATCTATTGCATGTATTGTATTTATGACTTAATGCATAACTTATGTAGATATTATTGTAGTATGGGATTATAAGAACATTATATGTTATTAGATTGTACTCACACTGTAACGATAGAACGATATTATATACTTGTAAACATACTGCATATAGAAAGACTATTGTAAACAAATATTATGTAAGTCTCAACCTCACTTTTAGAGATTGTAACGCTCGCTACTCAAGATATTATTGTAAAAGTTTTTCATTGCATTCAAAACTTTTCTTTTAAGGAGGGAGGTGTTACAGTAGTGAGCTACATGTATATTATATTCTACTATATTCACCTATAGTTTAATTTGTAATCTATGCTTGCTGTATATGTTGAGCTATTCTTTATTAGAGATCTTTGGTCAAGGTCACAATGACATTATACACTGTATCTAGTAAACAAAACTGAACTGAATGATTCATTAACCCTTGACCATCCAGAGAGTTCTAGAAAATATAACCATTCATTAAGATTTAATCATGTGACTAGAGATGTCCAATCAAAACTCAACAAGTAGTCTCAGTTCTAGAAGATTCTTTCTAGATGATTCTTTCACACTATAAATAAAACTGCAAAGTGGACTCAGTAGCAGATAATTAAGAAATCATAACTGGACATCTCAAAGGAACTAAATAAAGCAGAATTTCAAAGTTTATCAAAGGGACATCTTCTTAGCGGATTATTACAGACACCTACTGTGGGAACATTTATAACACTACAAACATACAACCTGAGGACTTTATATGGACATATATTACAACACACACTATATACGGATTATCATATACATTCGTGGATTATCATAAACATTTGTGGATTATCATCAAACATTATTGTATACGAACATTATAGGATTACGACGAACATTATTGGATTATTACAAACATTGGAGAACTATTAACGATTATTGAAACTTTCGTGATCTGGAACATTCTCAAGGATCGTCAAGGATATTTATCGACATCAAGAATAAGCCGTATCATTGATTGGACATCACTTAAGTATTAAACCTCCTTTATATCATTGTTATATTATTTAGTTTTCAAAATATAAATATATTGTTATCATATTTTAATTGCTGTTTTTACTTTCTGTTATTTTCGAACGTAACACAAGCAGTTTTGAAATATTAGGCACGCAGTTTGGGAAATACATGTGAATATAGGCGCGCAGTTTGACAAGAAAAATGTTTAAATCACGTTTATGGCGTATTATCGTTTTGAACACAAACTTTGCTGTTTTAATCAGATGGAGTGATCCTATATATTCTAGCATACACAGACACAATGGCTGGATAAACGGCAAATGACGATAAAAAGACATAGATATAACTTTACACTGTAAATTTTGAACACAGAAGTTACTTAAGACCCTTATATTGAGATAACTAGGTTTACATCGGGAAAAACATTGAGTACTATGAGTAAATTAAGTTCATCTTCACAGAATGGTGCTATCTTTAGAACGAGACTAACCTTGTATTTTTCGTATTTTGGCTCTTTTTGGGAGTCGTGTCCTCCCCGTCTCATATTTTGAAATATGCGCGCAGTTTGTCAGAGTTTCAAACTGCGTGCCTAGTAGGCACGCTGCTTGACATGGGCATCGTGGTTATTAGAAAGTTAAATGTCTTCCTAAACGAATACACAAAAAATCAAACATGAAATCCTTGGCATTCCTCAGATTAATTTTTAAAACCTACATTAAACCTACATCATTGTCTTTGCTTCAAATCAGTTAAGATATAAATAAACCCTTGGTCTAACCTCCCCCTCCTTCTTTTTATGAAAGTCAAAATGTTATTTTGCGCGCAGTGACAAAGCCCAGCATGCAATATCTGGCTGCTACTGCTATACACATATGAAATTCTCTTACATACGTACGCTGTTGCATATCTAATGATCGTACCATTGCAGAAGTTGAATCTCTGCACTGGCGGATCTGGAGCCCCCCCCCTTGCATAAAGGTGCAGGAATGGCTATATCGTCGTATAGCGATATATATCGTCTCTCAGAAGATATATTCGTGGAACTATCTCTTCCCATCCTCAAATCGAAATATATCCGATATATATCTCTGGGGTAGGATATATATCGAATATATCGTGTATATCGTGTATATCGTCATCCATAAATATAAGAACTTTTTAACAAACCTCTGTATTGAAGATATATATCCGATATATATCTTGGAGACAGGATATATATAGATTTTAGCGTATATATCGCGTGTGTATCGCTCTATATCTAGGAAAGATCTAGAGGATATATATTGAATATATCGTGTATATCGTGCTTGAAAAATAGGGTATTCGATATATATCCTGTCTTCAAGATATATATCGGATATATATTCCCAGTTTACAATTTTGTTAAATCAGTTCTTATATTTTTCAAACATAATATACATGATATATTCGATATATATCCTCTTTCCAAGATATAGAGCGATATACACACCATATATACGATATATTCGATATATATCCTCTTTTCAAGATATTCAGGATTAGAGGGATGATATCAGGGATGATATTGATATCATCCCGGGTATATTAAAATTTTTTACATGTTTTCCCAAAAAATCATTTTCAAAATTTTTCAGTTTTTCACAAATTTTCATATTTTCAAAATTTTCATTTTTTCCAAATTTTTCATTTTTTCCAAAAAGTCGTGCATATCTTCGTTAAGTATCTTGATATCAAGACAAATATCAAGTAGGTATCTTTTTTTCACAAATTAAATTTATTTCCAAAAATTTATTTTTTCCAAAAATGAGTTTGTAAATGAAACCCCCTCATTGAACTACATATTAAAGGCTCTTTTTGTTCGAATTTTATTTAACATAACCTGTGAGGAAAATGTGTATTGATGGAAATGTAACTTGACTTCATTTCCAATGCCCCCAAGGTTTCCCAATTTTTTCCTCAATCACAATAGGTCGAAAATTGATGATAAACTTTATGAATATGTGAAAATCGTCGTTCCTATGTAAACCAATGGAAAATGGTGGGTTCGGGGCAAATTTGATTTCCGGGTATCTAACCAGTAAAAGACTCACCTAAAATATTTTTATAATTATAGAAAATTGAATTGTCTACTTTTTGTACTCTAAGTGTTCAGTTTACTTTATGAATACTTAAGTAACAGAAAAATAAATTTGACTTTGAAGACCTATAACTTTTTAAAACTGAGGAAACATATCAAATTTTTATTAAACAAAGTAAGCAAATACAATTTTGGCCACCTAACTTGCATTTTTTGCAAGATCTCAGATGGATAAATATTCAAACATATGACTTGCGGCAAACTTACCATTTCCCATTGGTTTACATGGGAATGTCGATTTTCCCAAATTCATCAGATTTATCATCAATTTTCAACCTATTGCAATTGAGGAAGAATTGTGAACATTTGGAGGCATTGGAAATGAATTAAATTACATTCTCATCAATATTATAAGTATTTTCCTCGCAGGTAATGGAAATAGAAATTCAAACATGAAGAGGCTTTAACACGTAGTTCAATGAGGGAACTAAGATTGCCAAACTTACGGAGGGGAGTGTATGTAACGTAAATATTTCTAAGATTCAATCCTTTTTTCTCTCATTCAACAGAAGATTTTGGGTAGATGTTGCTCTTGACCATGGTATAAGGTCGTTATTCACCTGTCGGGATGATATGGGTAATATCCCTAGGATGATATCGATATTTCCCTCGGTCACTATAGCGTATGTATCGTTAGTATATCGCTCTATAGGATATATATCGAATATATCGTATATATCATGTGTATATCGGTCAATATCTTGAAAAGAGGATATGTATCGAATATATCGTGTATATCATTAGTTTATCGCTCTATACCTTGAAAAGAAGATATATATCGAATATAGCCTATATATCGTCTGTATATCGCTGTATCTTGAAAAGAGGATATATATCGAATATATCGTGCATATCGTGTATATCGTCATGGATAATTTTAAGAACTGATTCAACAAACCCTGTATTGGGGATATATATCCGATATATCTTTAAGACAGGATATATATCAAATATAGCGTATATATCTTGTGTATATCGCTCTATATCTTGAAAAAAGAGGATATATATCGAATATAACGTGTATATCGTGTATATCGTCATGAATAATTTTAAGAACTGATTCAACAAACCCTGTATTGGGGATATATATCCGATATATATCTTGAAGACAGGATATATATCAAATATAGCGTATATATCTTGTGTATATCGCTCTTTATCTTGAAAAGAGGATATATATCGAATGTATCGTGTATATCGTGTATATCGTCGTGTATAATTCCAAGAACTGATTCAACAAACCCTGTATTGGGGATATATATCCGATATATATCTTTAAGACAGGATATGTATCAAATATAGCGTATATATCTTGTGTATATCGCTCTATATCTTGAAAAGAGGATATATATCGAATATATCGTGTATATCGTGTATATCGTCATGGACAATTGTAAGAACCGACTTAACAATCTCAGTATTGGGGATATATATCCGATATATATCTTAAACACAGGATATATTTATCGAATATAGCGTATATATCTTGTGTATATCGTTCTATATCTTGAAAATAGGATATATATCGAATATATCGTGTATATCGTGTATATCGTCATGAATGATTTTAAGAACTGATTCAACAAACCCTGTATTGGGGATATATATCCGATATATATCTTGAAGACAGGATATATATCAAATCGATAGCGTATATATCTTGTGTATATCGCTCTTTATCTTGAAAAGAGGATATATATCGAATATATCGTGTATATCGTGTATATCTTCGTGTATAATTTTAAGAACTGATTCAACAAAGCCTGTATTGGGGATATATATCCGATATATATCTTGAAGACATGATATATATCGAATATAGCGTATATATCATGTTTATATCGTTCTATATCTTGGAAAGAGGATATATATAGAATATATCGTCTATATCGTCTATATCGTGTATATCATCATGGATAATTGTAAGAACTGATTCAACAAACCCCTGTATTGGGGATATATATCCGATATATATCTTAAAGACAGGATATATATATCAAATATAGCGTATACATCGTGTGTATATCGCTCTATATCTTGGCAAGAGGATACATATCGAATATTGCGTGTATATCGTCATGGGTAAATGCTAGGAACATGATAAAATCTGGAGAAGTATATCTGGCCAGATTTTATATAGCCTTATATATCGACGATATATATCGAATATATCACATGTAAGTCAATGAGAGGCAGTATAGCGATATATATCGCTATACAACGATATAGCCATTCCTGCACCATTCTCCCCCCTTGGGTGGTCCAAGGGCCCTAAAAAAACTGTTGGGCCCAAAAAGGCCTTAAGGCTCCATAAAGTGGGCCTTTTTGGTCATTACTGGGCCTTCTAAGGTCTTATTTTTTAATTTCATGCCAAATTTCGAAGAACTTGAAATGGGCCTCAAAATTTCAAAATATAGGCCCATTTCTAGGTTTTAGGGCACGGACCTCTGCCAGAAAAGCTCCTCTGTGTCTAGGCTCAATAAATATACTCAAGGTCTTCCCATTTATCCTTTGAGCCTAACCAACAGGGGCTGGATCTGGCTCCGGATCTGTGTTTTAGGGGCCCAAATTTTTTTTCTCTGACCTGAAATTTGGGCACCCTACCCCCCCCCCTATTGGTTCCCAGCGATCCACCCCTACTCTGGCGGAAAGCTAAAAATCAAATTCCGTCACCTAATTAGTGGGGCTTTTACCCTCCCCCCCACTTCCCCCTATCATAATTAACTACGTTTTTTTGACGGACATTGAAATGTTGACCCGGCCCCTAAGATACATGGATATGAATACACCGTACCATCCATGATTGATTATTCTATCATTTCTGTTAAAAGCATTCAGAACTATATTAGCTACCTTTAAAGGGTGACGCATATCGTTTAGCAAATCGAACGCTCGTTTCTGGTGTTGCTCACCGTTTAGTATAAAAGGCCCGATCCCGGAATAATACTCAAGGGTTCACAGGTTCGAGGTCGTTGTGTCAACACCTCTAACTAGCATAAGTATATCATAGATCGTCACACATTTATAAAAGGGTGATTTTTATTTTGACAAATCAATTCCACATTTATGGGTGAAGTTTCAGGATCTTCTATTTGTGTATAATAAGGAAAAATTGGCATCTAAATTTCCCCATAACGTAATAGCACACAGCTTGGCATATGAAATATCCTACAAATGAAACAAAGCAAGACAAACCGGTTTCTAATACAATAATTTATATTGGCTGTTGTACAATGTATTATTTGAACGCAATCACTCTTTGGATAACGTTTTCAAAATCATTATAAACGGATTACTTTATCTCAAAGACAATTTCAATAAACTGGATTTTACAGAACTCCCCTTATTTCTTAAAAATGGACTGATCCAGTTGATTCGCCTGGAGCCGCCATATTGTTTTTATACGGGATGCTAATCGGAACCCTTTAAGAAAGAAATGAATAATTATAGATGTCACCATGTAGCTCATTATCCAATCAAATATGCAATATGAAAACGAGGCAGTAACCCAGAGGTAAATGGCGGGTGCGAAGTGAAACACATGTCTTCCCACATTTCGACTTAAGATATAACAAGAAATACGTAAGTATGACTTTCAACAATGCATCAGAATAATAAAATATATATCTTTAATTGTTATATTTCTGCATTCTGAGCTGTTTATGTGCCATGGAGAATGCTAAACGTATTGTAAATATCCGGAAATTTTTCAAATGTTTTGTGCAATTTTCAAAAGTTGACTCACTTTCGTCTTTGTTTATGTGATTAATATTTTGATTTCAAGGATCTGTTTGGCTTTTATGATACCTACTTGTAGCAGAATTCATGTCTAATGTAAAAGCTATGTATGGACCAAGATCAGGGAGGAAACAACAGTCTATTTTGGACTGAAAAGTCTTCACATTTTTGACATTTTTTCCCGCAATATTCTGAACTCAGTTCCTTTGTTTACAGACATGAACATGTGTTGCTTGACATGCATATTGTAAGCTTATATGCTATTGATGTTTCTTTTGTCTAATTTCACCTTTTACTGAGAAATGTTCACTTTGATATCAAATTATTCAGCTCTTTGGTTGTGTTCATTAGTGCCTCCCAAATTCTTCTTCTTAGTCCTTTTCAGTGTTCCTTATAAGGTGTTCCGGGATCACTTTGGCATTATTATGCTGCCTTTAATCACTTGTTGCTGTTTTTAAAACTCATGTACTAAAAATATCACTTGTACTTTTCACTTGTGCTTATTTTACTTCTGTTGGGAGAGAGAGCGCTAAAACTTGTTATCTAACGTAGTCTAAAATGCAAGTGTTTTTCCATTAAAATGAGATGTTAAAATAGAGTCACTATCTCACTCGAGTTAAAAATAAGTTATTAAAATCTCTTGGATTTCTGTATAAATGCCTGCAGGCATTTCATAATTTCTTTATTTAACTTATGGTCCAGGCTTGTGTTGAGTCCTGTGATTGTTTGTAGGTCCAGAGCTGGATTGTATTTAGCTCCTAGTAGTATCTGTTGCACTTTGGCCAATAGAATCTCCCTCTCTTCCTGGAACTTAGAGCAAGCAAAGATGTAATGTTCAACTGTCTCTGGTATGTTACAGTGGTCACAGATAAAATATCGGGGTTAATTCTATGGTAATTGCCATGTAAACGGGTGTGCCCAGAAATAATTTGGTTACATATATTTCTATAATACCTAGTTCCTGTCTTTACAATTGGACTTTTCAATTTAACCTTAGGAATTAATTCCTGAACAAAGTTCACCTTGGTGGAGTTGTTATACCTATTTTGCCATTTCTCTAAAGCGTTACATTTGATATTATTATAAGCTACAGACTTAGATGTTTTACAGTCAGTGAGAGATTTGGCTGCCAATGCAGCTTTCTTGGCAGTTTTATCCGCAACTTCATTCCCTTCTGTCCCTTGGTGACCTGGTACCCAATAGACTTCTAAGGTTTTGTTCTGTAAAGATAGCAGTTTGCAGGCTTTCCTTGTGTCAATAATGTCCTCTGTGATGCTTTTACACTTGGTAGCAATAAAAGATGCTGTTATAGCGGGTTGGCAGTCTGACAAGAGCAGGATGTTGCTGCTAGTCTTTATGGTTGTCAGATATTCTACCGCCATCTTTATTGCTACCACTTCCCCATAATAGTTGTTACCTATGAGGGAGACTGGTTGCTCAAGACATATAGGTGTAGATTTAAGTCCACCCACATAAACCACTGCAGCAGCTCCCGAAGGACCAGGATTCCCATAGGCTGACCCGTCTGTGAAGACTATAGTCCTACCGTCCGGCTGTTCACTAAGCACTGAGCTTATTTGAACACTTTGGGCGGACTTTGTGTTGGCAAAATCTTCGTCATGGATGGTTGCCTTCGTAGGTTGGAAGATGTCTACATCCTGGTGATGACGATCCCAAAGAAATGTCCTTGTCACATAAGATCGAGTCAAATTCCACAGGAACCTGTAACACCTGACAGTGATATCTATTGGTGACCAACCCCAGAGATATACCCTTTATCTCTTATAAAGGAGCTCCTCGTTCAGACCGAAAGTCTACCAACCCATTTTTAAAAGTTACAATATCGTTATTTTGCTTTGCCTGTGAGCATTCATATTTTCCCAGATTTCAATATATTTATATTTAAAATTCTAATTGATCGAGCTTTGTGATCGAGTTGGGTTTCAAGAAATAACTGCACCCGGAGTGTGAAATATCCAACAGAAACTAGTGATATAGAGACGAAAAACTGAGCACTAAATTGAATTTTTTTGACGGGTAACTTGGACAGCCTCGTTTTCATTTATTTGAAAATATTTTTAAATTTATCCCCAGATACAAAAACGTTGCAAATCATACCATTCAAACGAAGTAAAACATGGAAATTCAGTTGCAAATACATTCCCTAGACGTGAATGAAGCATATCTTCAATTTTCAAATTGTTATTTGTGCCGAAACTAGCGATAAATGAATGAAAGGTGAGTAATGAAATTTTGGAACCACAACCGTAGTTTTGTCCTTCGAAAAGTCAGCTCATTTCAGTCATCAAATTATCATAATGCATCGATGGTGAATCAAATTTTATGCTAACTTCAAGTCTTTGGATATGTTTTCAACAAACGAGAAAAATATGAAGGCTCACAGGCAAAGAAAAATAATGATTTTGTAACTTTTAAAAAGGGTTCATGATTTTCCAGTGATGGTTACTTTCCTTGTATAAGAGATATATTCCCAGGGTTCTGTCACCAATATATGTCAATGTCAGGTGTTGATACAGGTTCCTATGTCAAATTCAGGTAGCCAGTCACATTCCCATAGCCAGGTCGGTTCGAGCAGACTCCCTTGTTCAAAAATTCTTCCAAAATCATGCAGTTCACATCATAATGATCGTGTTGAATTTTTTTTCTGGATTCTAAAAATTCCTGGTGAGAACCCTGATATATCATGGCATCCACGTATGATTTATGAACAACAAATGGTCATACTCCAAAGTTTCCATAATATGCAAAGCTTATCAAGTTCAAATATCTAAGCATTAGCATTACGTCAATTATAAAGTAGTTTAATTTGACGAAAACCAAAAGTATCTAAATCGACACTTTCCATACGCTATCTTAGATGAGAAGGTAACGGCAGATACATTGATCTTGATACTTAACTGACCAGTGATGGGGGAGTTTTATATTTTAAACCATATTGTTTTTCTAATACATACATACTTAGATGTCAAACATTATGCATGAACAATTGAAAATGTCCCAGTCTCTTCTGTTTGATATATTCTTGTTATTCTTGTAATTTGTTACTTACTTTCTTATCTTAGATTCTCCTCCTTGAGATTTGCTTATAGCAACATTAAGATATGGCTTGTGGATATTATACATTCTGCAGGAAAATGTAAGATGTAATAAGATTAGAAAATAGTAGATATAATACATACTGCAAAGGAAAATAAATATAAAGGTTTAAACTTTATAAATTATATAGAATATGAACATTTCCATCTGTAATTTAGAGAGAAAGAACATGGAAAAATATAATGATATTGTAGAAATGGTAGGAAGTTCACAGTGACATGCTACATATCTGATAATCATTAAATAACTAATGGATTTGCTAAAACTTCCTAATAAAGGGAACACATCAACTTTCCAAAACCCATGCTATTTCCCTGTATTATCTTCCCAAATACACTTTAATTTATATTTGAGACTTTTATTTTCAAAATTTCTCACTGATTCTATTAAACATTAGTTCTTATTTTTTCTTATTTTAGGCTTCTCCATATTAATTGCTCGTGTAGCAGGACATATTTTTATTTTGACAAAATGGCTGATTGACCTGATTTTTTGTTCGATGTAGAATTGAAAAAAACATGTCATGCACCAGACAGGTACTAGGCTAATGCATACATTTAATTTGTAAGGGTTATACTAGTCTTAATAATTGAATTATTAGAAGTAAGTACATGTACAAATGTATGTTGGAATTGTGTAGCTAGTGTGCATTCCATGTACATTATTAGAGCCTAATACATGAGACGAAGCTCTCTTTTAAAAAAGTGAAATCCAACTAATGGAAAAAGTACAGTTGATATAAACACCCAGTAATACAGTTCATAGTGTTTCATACTACCATGCATTCAGGACACCCGGCATATAAGAAAAATTTATACGGTATAAGAAAATATCTGAAGTTTAGCTTCCAAATGAATGAAAGGGAAGTTGATGTTACTTGAGTAGAAAATAAATGATATGTCCAGAAACTGGAATGTTACATTACAGCGATCTATTTTCACCAGCCTGATGTTTACATTCCTAGCTTGTTAATGTAAGGAGCAAGAAGCCTTGAAACACCCTGACATATAAGCAGCACTTCTCCAGCAGGTGCTCTGCCTTAAAATCAAAATAGTCAATTTAACAGGTGAGGCGAGCCATTGATTTAAATGGGAGAGGTGAATACCGACTAAAGTAAATATAATGTCATAATTTGACTTTGTTCTCTACAGCTTTAGTTTAAAGACATCAGAATTAACAATTAATACTGTTTCTGTTAATATTTGTGAAGACACTGCCCCTCTCAGTCCTGCCTCAAACTTAGCTGTACACATATGAATTCAGTTCAGAAAGTTGATTTTCTCATCATATTTATATATAAATGATAAATATCAGGTTGATCAATAGGATAAAATGTAAAGTGATACAGGATTATAAAGAAGGCTAGATTAACATTAATAATATAAAATTAATAATGTTGATGTTTAAGTTGGAATTTGGCAGGCTGCCATATATTGGAGAAGACCGTACCATTTGCAAATTTTCTAAAAAAAATTACTTATAGTTCTGAATCATCAGAAATATCCACCTCTGTACCAAAATAAATCCATGATATCTTAATATAAATATAAAAATGAACAAAGGGAAGAGAAGCAAAGTATGGGGCTAAAAGGATATAAGGTTTAGCATATGGTTTAACAAATGATATATAAAAACAACAATGCCAATAACCCCCCCCCTCTCTTTAAATATGATGACTAGATGCTTCATTATTATAATTTATTAACATAATTCATTTTCAGAGCAAGTTGAATTATTTTCTCATCCGACAATTATAATGATGAATTGTAAGAATTAGTCATCGCGACTTATGATTAATGACTTATGAATAATGTTCAAATTCATTCATTTCTTTGAGCTTTCTGAAAATTAGATGATATTAATTTCTTCAGTATTAGTAGTAATTTTATCATATTTTTGTAAATAGTGTATCTGATCATTGTATATTATATATCTGTTCGAAATGATTATATTCAATATATTGACAGGACTTACAGTTTTGACTTCTCCTTTATTGATAAAAGTTCTTCATTTTAAAGCAGTAGAATCATCCATTTTTGTTATCTTGAATTGACATTGCTATGGCGACCACATCTTGAGATTTATGTAGATATATAACCATTAGTAAAATATCAATATGTCACATTTTAAAACCAAAATACTAATCATAAAATGGTGGGGAAAAAACAATGCATGAAAACATCACAAAATTGACAAACTGAATTGTATAAAAGGACTTGTTATGAAGAAATAGAATGATGAAAGCATGAAATAAAATTTTAAGCCATGGAAGATAAATCACAGAAGTTGTTTCAGCATACCAATAGCCTGATAGTGAGTAAGCTTAGTGGCCTTGTTGGGTCCTCCACTAGTCTACTCTCAAACCTGGGTCATTTCATAGTAAATGTAATATTGGGAAAATTGCCTGCTGCTGTTGTTTCAAGTAGTGTATTATACCTGGTTATTGTTGTGACCCTGTCTGTAGGGTCAGTACTACCCAGATACGACTAGCACTATTCAGATATGATAAGCACCACCCAGACAAGAATTAGCACCACCCAAATAACATTAGCACCGTTCAGATAGAATTTACCCCACTCAGATATAATTAGCCTCACCAATATAAGATTAGCACCACCAATATAATATTAGCACCACCCACTTTTATAGAAATGATCATTTCCAGTGCTCTCTCTACATTGAAATCTATGAGTAGCAGCACCTCCATATATATTATATAACCAAAATGCTCCTCAATGCAATTAGATGTGCCTCCTACAATGTTACAATAAAAAACCACTCTGTTTTGCTGATATCATCATTCACAGATTTCACCACTTCCATAGAAAAAAGTAATAGAAAAAATATGGAAAACTTGTATAAGTAAAATAGCTAGGTAAGATGAGAACTTTCACCAGTTAATAAAAGAAATCCTCCAACCACAGCAATCCAGACATCATCTACTACGTTCCTGCCTTCCTGGAAGAGAGAGGTAGGAGTTCTGGAGGCCTGCGTTTGGAGAATGATGAAAAATGTGACCTCTGTTTCTTCAATTTGACTTGTCTCGATAGGAAAGTCAAGTTGGCTCAGTATGTTACTGTAACATTCTTCATCTAACTAATTGTCACGATTCATGTATAATATTCCAACATTAGTAGATAGAGTTTAAATTATTGGTTTCATATTTACACTATAATCAGCTTTCACTGTTGAACAATTAATTAACAATCTTTGACAGAAATATAATTAATTTCCCTGTCGTTTGATGAAATGATTTGCTCTTCTCTGTTTTCTGCAAGTTAAAATGATGAATACTGTTAATGAAACTTGTGAATTCTGCAAGTGAAAATAATCAATTCAGCTTAAATTTGGTAGGATTTCTCAATTTTAGATGAAAAATGAGAAAATATGACAAAATAACCTAGAGGTTCATATTTATATAGAGAAAGGTTCACCTATGAGTTCTGGAGTACTTCTTCTCTTCGTATCTTATGTGATGAGACAGAAAATCTGCAATTTACTGACAAAATACATTCTTATACTCATCGCATTTTTTCTTTTTCACTAGACAAAAATAAATTGAGATGTCATGTTTCATCATGATTGAAAAACATTCATTAATGGGTGTATTTGTGAACATTTAGCTCATAGAGAACAGTACCAGGTGTTTGTTGATAACTTGATATTACAGTGTAATACTGATGTGACATTACCTATACTGCTCTTGTTTCACTGTCTGTCTGGTTTGTCAGTTTACAAATTGTTCTCTGCATCATTCATTGCAAGAATAATTGTTGCATTTTTTCTTCCAAATCTGGTAACTGTTACCAAAAGGAAGTTCTTTTTCAATTTTTATGGTTTTGACTCGATGAACAACATTAATATTCAAATTATGTACTGAATCTTATAATAGTTTCATTAAAGATGCATTATGCCATAGGTTTCTCCCCCAGACAATCAATGATGTCTTATTGTTATCGCTCATATAATATCTCACATACCATGGATATATCTTGAGAATAACTTTTGGGTATATTATTGCCGAAATATTGGAAATAATCAACAGAACAACCAAACTCCAGAATTAAACACAATCGATTCCTCGGCTAGCGAGGGGAATCCCCATTGAGTCACACATGCGGCCACAAGCGCCTTGAACCAGACAACCAATCAGGTTTATGATAAACAAATTCAACGACCAATCAGATAACAGGAGGACTTTCCCGGTATATTCAAACTTCAGATTGAATTAATTTCTTCGAAAACAATTAGATCGGCCAGCACAATCGCAAAATTAACACTGAAAGAGGGGGATTTGGGACTTCTTCTTTGGTTAGTAGATGGGTCTTGATTGTGCTATCCTATGGCATAGGGCCTCTTTAAGATATTTGAGTTGTGTTTTACAATGGCTAATATTGGTCCATTGTCCGTAGAGATTAGCTTACCATTTAGTGAAGAATAAACCCATGAATGAATTTTTATCTGATGCGAACCCGCCATCAAGGCCTAAATAATGATATGGATCATGAATAAAGTGGAACATGAATGAAACATTAGTTGACCCTCATTAATGAGTGTTGAATCAAGAAAAGTCTGTATTTTGTCCAATACAAAATGAAAGGAATTCAATTGCACCAATCTTTGAGTATAGCCTTTGTACAGAAATTATGCATTGTGTTAATATAGCAATTGTGGCTTTAGAATACAAATCACTGATTCGCAATCATCAATAATTCTAAATACCTCTTTACTTGAAAATTCTTTTAGATTATTATCAGCATACAGCAACAGCAACCTTTTGGTTTTTTATTATGATGTGATTGCGATCCATCCATTGTTTATATTACAAGATGGTCGGAAGTAGCATGTTTCGATTCAATAGAATTACAAGAAATTGTTATTCATGGTACCTTGTCTACTCATGCCATTTGTACTGATGTATGTATATTCAGTATATGTGCAGGTAGGAAGCTGCGCAGCATATATGACATGGTATTAACAAAGAATTATACAAGAAGGCCAGCATGTTTTCCTTATCAACCACACTAAATAGGAATGTTCAAAATTACCTTGAGAAGGATTAGAAAACGGAATGTTTTATGATAAGTAGCATGTCATGTAACATTTTGTAAATTGTTTCTTTACTGATATTTCAGTAAACACATACTTTGATCATAGTATATAAGTAATTCCATGCGTTTTGTATACTCCTTGTAGATTTCATTCATCCACTCTCCGCTTTATCTACAGTGAGTCATCCCCTAAACTAATTATGCATCCATTCCCATTATTTACACCAGACTAGCATAACATGTCATTTTCTGTAGAACGCTATTTCCAACTTATTGGTCTAATAACACTCTTCCTTTAAGTACCATTAACCTGGCTTGACAGATTTTATGCAAGCTCGTTACCAGGCAATAGATATATATGAAAAATGGTTCTCGGGGACAAAAGAACAAGATGCTATGATGATGGAGGTTTAGGTTATGAAATTTAGGTGGTAAAAATATCCTGCACTGACTTTAAATATCATTATGGTGGAAAGTATTTATAAACAAATGGTGAAAAATGAGGAAGTATTGAAATAAAATCCTGTGTATAAATCTCCCCTTTTGTCATGGCTATTTCGTGCATATTCTCTCTAAAATTTGAATGAAGTGATTCATAATAGGTGATTTCTATACAAATAGAGTGTTAACTTCATATTTGTTCAATCTAATTCCTTGCTAATTCCTCTTTCTTCATGCCATTTTCTGTTTCAGAACATGGGCACCATGACATTTTCTCATGTAATCAGCATGTCTGGAATAACAAGCTCAAGTGTGTTAACTAAATATGATATGCATTACTTTTTACATTCCATGAAAGTCAATGTAATTTCAGATAAAATATATGTTTCTAATTGAGGCTTCTTGAAATTATTTAAGGCCTCGTATAAAATTAAAACTATGTAAGCTAATATTGTATCCTTACCCAACTTTGCTCAGGGCCTTTATTATTTTGTATTGTATTTTGTTTACCTCCAATGAAAGTGAGCAATACCTTATGTCGTAATTAACGCATGTAATCATGGAAGGCAGATCCAGGAACCCCTCCTTGGAGGAGCCCCATGTTCTTTTATGTGCACACATACACTATAGTCATACAAGTACACACCACAGCCTTTTGTAGGAGTTGTGGACCACTCAATCAAACACCCTGAAGTACTTTACCCTTTAAGGATTTATAGTAACAGAAACAAACCTGTCTTGCACATATACATGTTCATGTAAACTGAAACTGATTGTAACAGTTTGTTCTTTTACTTTTGGCATGACATCAAGTGTTATACATGTAGTTGTAAAAATCAGCAGGTAGATCTTTCTGAACATGTCAAAAGTGCCTCATATGGCCTCCAATTGAAACTTGAGTTTGATATTTAAAAAATATTTGAATAATTTATTCAAATATTTTTTTGTTAATTCAGAGCAACTTTTGCCTTCTTCCAAAATACCATGGTGGTTTCAAAAAACATTTTTTATGTTACATATACATCAGTTTTACTTCAGCCAGAATCATTAGAAGAACACAAAAGTGTCAGATAGCCTTGAGTTATTGAGTTGATTTTAATTGTGGTTTCTTTTTTATGTTTCCAGGTGCAATTAAGTAGGTAGCAGCTATAAAGTAGAGTAGTTCAACAACTTGACAAAAGATGTCAACATCATCTCCAAGCCCTACCAGCGATATGACGTCAGCTGAATCAACATCGACAAATTCGTCAAATCCATCATCAGAAAATGATTTAGACACTGGGCCGAATACAAAATGTACAATATGTAATGAAACCTATACGATTCCTAAAGTACTCTCGTGTTTTCACACATTTTGTCAGCCTTGTCTTGAAAAACTTCAGGAGACCCCTGATAAGATCACATGTGTCGGTTGCAGACAGGATACATTATTAGGACCCCTTGGACTTCATGGATTAGTGCCAGACTTCGCAGTCAGTAACATCCTTGAAGAAAATGATGTGACGGACACATCAGCACTACATTGTACAGGGTGTAAGACAAAGGACACAAACGCAGTAGCTCGTTGTTTTGATTGCGCTAATTTGCTCTGCGCTAACTGCGTCATGGCGCACCAATTCATGCATTGCTTTGAAGGGCATCATGTACGATATCTGGCCGATTTACAAAACAAAGACGCTAAGATTGAGAAAACAGTTCAATGTCTGAAGCATAAGCATGATGCTTTGAAATATTTCTGCCTGACGTGTAATATACCAATATGCCAGGAATGCACAGTTGTCGATCATGCGAATGGTCACAATTACGAGATCATATCAGAAATAAGCGATGGAATTGTTGAGAAAATTCATCAGATGTCGGAAGATTCGAAGAATAAGGCAAACTCTCTGCGTGGTTTGTCCAAAAGTATCGAGCACACATCCAACCACTTGCAAATCCACTACCACAAAGCGCAAAATGAAATCAACGAGACCTACAATTTTTATCGTTCGATGATTGAGGAACGCAAACAGGAGGTACTCAAGGAGTTAGATGGCGCATATAATGCAAAGCAGGTGACCTTGAGCGCCATAGCAACGAAGATGCAGGATTCTACTGATAAGTTATACCAGGCAGCTGAGTTTGTTGACAAATTGAAGGGCCACACAAGTAGTTCCGAGTTGCTGGTCTACAAAAAGCTGCTGGATGATAAACTTGATGGCTTGTTAAACTACTTCCCAGATCAGAACATTCAGAATATGTTCGATATGGAATTCGTCTCCAATTACCAGGCGATACAGGTTGGAGTCCGAAATACCTTTGGATATGTGCGCCAGAATGCTGATAAGCCTGCCCCAATAGCAAGACCAAATACAGTCATCCAGAATCATAATCGTAAAAATCGAATCATGTCCGACACGAGTGGTCTCATGAATGGTCAGCACCATGGTCAATTGATTGATACGCATTCATTGATCAAGCGATTCTCCACGAATAATCTGTTGAATTTCCCACCACCACCAAGTCTGCCGTCACCAACGGAACAAAAGGTTTCCTACGATACATGGTCTCCTGGTATTGACATCATGCAGAATGGAGGTCAGGGAGGGGGAGATGTCTTCACGACCAGCGCAGATCCAATAGTTGACCTTACGTCCAAGCTTATCACAGCAAATATCTACCCACCGAAATCACAGCTGAAACGACAGAAGATGATTTACCATTGCAAGTTTGGTGAATTTGGCGTCATGGAAGGTCAATTCACAGAGCCATCTGGTGTAGCTATCAACGCCCAGAATGACATCATTGTCGCCGATACCAACAATCACAGAATTCAGATATTTGATCGAGAAGGTCGCTTCAAATTCCAATTTGGGGAATGTGGGAAACGTGATGGCCAATTGTTGTATCCCAATCGTGTCGCTGTTGTTCGAACCTCTGGTGATATTATTGTTACTGAGCGTAGTCCAACACACCAGGTACAAATCTACAACCAATATGGGCAGTTTGTTCGCAAATTTGGCGCCAACATCCTACAGCACCCCCGTGGAGTCACTGTTGACAGCAAGGGTCATATCATCATCGTTGAGTGCAAGGTGATGCGTGTCATCATTTTCGATCTCTTTGGAAATGTTCTACAGAAATTTGGCTGCTCCAAGCATTTGGAGTTTCCCAATGGTGTCGTTGTGAATGACCAAGAAGAAATCTTCATCAGTGATAATCGCGCTCACTGTGTTAAAGTGTTCAGCTACCAGGGGGTGTTTCTACGACAAATCGGAGGTGAAGGCGTCACAAATTATCCAATCGGTGTTGGAATCAATCTTGCTGGAGAAATCCTCATTGCCGACAACCACAATAACTTCAACGTTACCATGTTCACCCAAGATGGCCACTTCCTGCATGCCTTTGAGAGTAAGGTAAAACACGCACAATGTTTCGATGTGGCCCTCATGGACGATGGGTCCATTGTACTCGCCAGCAAGGACTATCGTTTGTACATCTACCGATACATGCAACTTCCTGTGTTTCCTATGTAACTTCATAGAGACTTCCGAGGCTCAGAGAACTATTCAGTTAAACTATCACATTGGTGTATCAGACAGTATCACAAAGGTGTATCAGACTGTATTGTGGATCCCAACTTAGTGACACTAATCATAGAATTTGACCCAATAAACTTAATAGGTGATACAAAACAGCAGTTGAGTATTCCAAGGATTCAGCACTTAAAAAAAGCTATGAGACAATGCCGTTCGACTAATAAGTATTTTGTGTTGAAGTTGCCATACAGTAAGTTCTCAAGCCTCATATTTGAAGCAATATAGATAACTAAGATGACTTGAGCGTAAAAGTCTAGTGAAGACTTCTTGTAGGGTCAGTCTCATACAGTATTCTTTTGGATGAGAAGTGATACAATCTCCAATGCATGTGTTGCTTCACTATTATTACATGTTTGCCAAATTAGTAGGACTAATTAATTCAATTTATATAATCAGCATATCAAGTATAGACGATTCAGGAATTGAATATAACATGAGTAATTTTTAATTGAATACATTTATTTGCTATAAGGCCGAATCATATAAATATATGTTTCACATCTAGTCAATTTTTTCATAGTGGATGTGAAACATTCTTTTAGCTTGGCCTTTTTGTAAACATTAAATGCTTGGATGCATGTAGACCTTGCTCATACCCCACAATGGATGCATTTTTGATAATTAGCAGAAACCCAGTTAGAAATTATGTATTTTCATATGTTGCTTGTATCTTTATTATCTATAAACTTTTTGACAAATTAACTACAAACTTGATTTTTAATCAAATAATTTTATAGAATTTAAAACTTTGATAAATCATCATACTCTCAAATGGATTTCATGATGGATAGTCTGCCATTTTGAATATTTTGAGTGTTCAGTACCAAATATATCGATTGCTGCAATATTCACTATATAATCTGATAATTGTATTATACTATTATATTTGCATGTTAAAAACTTCAGAGTTATATTTCTTGAGCATATACATATATTATTGTAAAATTGGTAAAAGACATTGCTAGTGACATATGTTCAGTCCCTCTCATATTTATAATTCAAGACAAACCGTATAAGTTCTTATTTCTGTATGAAATATCACAAATTGTTTTAGGTCATGCTCAAGATATATGAACTGGGTTATTGTTGTGAACATATGTGCTACCTCTATTTTATTGCATGTGGTTAGCCCGTTACGCAGTTAATTATTATTACACTATTATTATTATAATGTCAATTGCCAAACGGTTATTTTTAGCTATAGTTTTATGTTTAGCCATAGATGTGTGTTTTATTTTAGCTGTATATAGGTTTGTTTTAAGTTTAGGCCCAGGGATTGAATCCTCGATTGCCATGCCATCATCAATTTTATGTGTAGTTGCTAAGGTAACGGGAGTGCATAGCAACTAGTGATCCAATCCCTGGGCCAGTTGTTAGAATTAAATATTGTGTACAACTATGTGTTTATTATAACTGTTAATCAAAATATGCATGACATTATTTTATTATTGTATTGAATTAAGGGAACTAATGGTCACATTTATTTTATATATCAATATATTTTAAATATTATATAATAATTGATGTTGAGCGTTTTTATTACCATGTTTAATAGGAGAGAGTGTATGAGAAATTCATCAGATGAGATTAAGTTTATCACAATTTGGGTGCAACGTTTTATGCTCAACCTAATGTTTTGTAAAAAAAGAAATATGTTGATTTTGAAATACGTTCATTGTTAAGCAGAACATCCTGAAAAGTGACACACTTTTTCTGTTATTTAGATCATGTATATGTTTCTCACAATCTTTTCTATTTGGAATTATGACACATGAGTGTGGAGGCTTCTGATTTCAGAAAAAGTGTGACAGTTTTCTAAGTTTTGTTAATAACAAAGTCAACATGATCTTGGCTTTCAAATGATTGCAAATATCAATATTTATGACTACTAGAGTGCTGATCTTGGCCAGCAAATTCAGCTTCAAATTTTAATTATATGCTTCGTTTTAAGAATACTTTTACTGAACAATCAATTTAATTTTTTATTTCTGTTTTAATAGGGACATGAGTCAGTTATTAAAGTTAGTTGATTTTGCTAGCCAGGATCTTTAATGTATTATTTTCATGTCATGATATTTTGAAAGTATTTTCTTGTCATGATATTTTGATTCTTCACAAGAGTTTTGTGAAATTATCAACACCAAATTGATTCAATGTATAACTATAAAATACATGTTGTTATTCTATGTTAATTTTGCTTTAAATATTTAACTACACTGTGTGACAGTGTTGAAAACTATGGTTCTGTTTTTATATTGTATTTATTTTACGTAGTTATGTACTAGACAGTGATATAAAGTTAAGAAAAAAACAAAAATGTAAAAAAAAGTATATGAAGGATATTCTGACAGTTTGACGGAAACTCAACCGGTGTTTGTTGGAGTTGAATTTAAACGATGAGGTTCATCGAAGTGTATATGAATATTTAGTGGTGTTATTATATGCTATATTTTACCACAAGTATTGTACAGTAGGTCTCTGTCAAATAAGTCAAAATACGCAATGTTGCAAAGTATTAATGCGAAATGTAGGAATGGCTCTTGGTCAGTGGCAAATGGAAACTTAAAACTCAGCAAAAATTCAGCTACAAAAATCAATAAGTTTGGACATTAAAATAAATGTACACGAGTCCCATTTTGGGTCCCTTCAGATATGTGTTCACTTAACATTCCTTCGTGATATTGAAATCACTGAAAAGAAGTAAACATATGTTGGTTTTAATTTCCGGTTGCCTGACCTGGGAGAGTTTTTTTGTAATCTCACTCATGAATGACAGTGTTGGTTAAAGCAAAGCTTAGGACCATTAATTCCAAAGAATTTTATTTTTAATACTTAACTCATGGTAATGTAGAATATTTTATACAGATACAGATATAGCTAGTTTTTGTTTGGGGTTTTGCTACCAATTGTTATGAGATTTCAATTAAGAGATCTCTTCCATATTTTATACACAAAATTAAGCGATTTGCACCTTTATACAAACTGTTCTTAAAAATTAAAAAAAAACTTTTATACTTAACTGTTAATTTGGTCAAAAATTGTTAAAATGATAAAATGCTTGGCTGATTTTTCTAGAAGAAGGGTGATGTATTTCTGACCCTTATATCATGTTACAAAACAGTATAACAGTGTATCTGCTATATAGTGTAGAGGTCCTTTTTACATCATTCACCAAAAGTGTATTTTCCATTTAGATTTGCCATAAAACATTTTTAAACATTAAAGTCACATATTTTCATATAACTTGCAGGTTAAGTGCATTCTCCGAACTGCAGATGAAGGTTAAGGCCAGTTTCTCTGCGGTTCAAAGAATGACATGATTATTGTATTATTCTTACTATATAATGCAGCTTCATATTAACTCTAGAAATGATTTATAAAAAATAATGTTATTGGTAGGTTACATCAAACCATTTACATATTACTACTTCATACAGTATATAAAGTTATAGAAATCTCACTCTGGCAATATTTATGAAATGTTCGCTACCATAGCAACTGTTGTTAGGTAATATTGTTGAATGTTGTCTGGTAGTTATGCAGGGTACATGTTGTATAGTGTGTATTGTGAGTATATATAAAACAAAAAGAAAGTGAAGGAAGTGCCAATCTTTAGTATGAGAATAAAATGTGTGCATATCTGTTTATTTAAGCACATTTAAGCTTAACTTTATATATACTCGCAATGATAATTGTAAAGAGCATGTTTAGTCGTAACCTTAGCACTTGTAAATAATCCTCAGAAATTCTTGGGAAAATTTTGGAATGCTGTAACCTTTAGATAAAAATTGGTTAATTATCACGTTGTGAGGAAAATCTTTGACGGCTTACCTGTAATATTTCACCAGGTTTTCATTTGAAACCCGACAGCTGATCTAGGGTTGCTACGATTAACAGATTACATCCGTACAATTTCAGAAAGAGAAAAACTGATATCCCCTTGTGAAATATTCATGTGATTCATCTTTTTGCTTATTAAATTTCCTTTTTGAGACAATCTCAAAGAAATCTTAAAGAAATCTAATATTCTGATGCCATATCAGTTAATACAGATTGCCTTGTTTTGTCTTGCCAGATCTGATTTGTTGCCAGATTTACACCTGTTTTGCCAGATTTCTATCATTGTTGCTATTTCATTTTGTAAATATTTCAAGAAAACTATGGTGATAATTGTCACTTCATGTTACTTTTTATTATCTGTCTCATTATTATTTTTTGTTTTCACTGTATATCTGATATAATGATCCTTGGTGTATCAACTAAAATTAACCGACTCAGAGTAGAAAAAATTATTAAAAGTGTCACATAACATTATGCACTCATCTCGGACCGAACATTTATTATTTTAAAATCTTTTTTAAATAATGTGGCAATATGTCTTTTTTTACTCGGAACTTCGAAAATCAGATTGCATTTTGGGGGTGTAGGCCAATCATAAAATGAAATGTAAGTTTAGGCTACCCATATAATATTAATTGGAAGTTTGGGCTATTTAATTAAAGTTAGATACAAGTTTAGACTATTCATTTAAAAGGAAATTCAAGACCAAATATTTATTATCAAATCCCCAATTAAATAACATAAACCCTTGAAACGTTGTGTGCCTGGTATTTTTGAGAGAATCTTTTACTAACATCGGTACAATCACAAAATTTAATCTTAAGATTTGTGGAATTAAATAATGCACAGTTTTCTCATATTTTTGTCCATTAGCTTATGCAATGTAATGTAAATCTGTATGCACAAGTTTCATTTTGTAAAATTCCTTGCCATTTCTAAATTGTTATTATTAGATACTAAAGCATTTACAAGTATTATATTAGTATACACTTGCTAGTGTTGTATACACTTCCATATATAGTGCCTTTTGTATACGCATTTTGTTCAAATTACCTAGTTTCTCGCTTGAAAACTGCAATACCATAATTCATGTTAATTTATGATACTACTATAGTTATACTGGTCCTGTTGTTACCATTTTATATAATAATATGTTAAATACCATAAGATTCCATACTCAATATGTTAATCAACATGTTTTTCAACATGAAAAATTATTTAATATTTGTGCCGTTACCTTGGTAACCAAAAAAAGTAAAAAAAAGTAAAAAATATAGTAATGTAATCGTTGTTTTATTTTATATACTCAAACTGCAAAGTGATTCAAACAAAATGTTAAACAGTTTTATATTTCTATCCTAGTTTGTCATTAAATTTTCATATTTTTGTTATTTCGAGTTGGAGATGTTTTGTTGGAGTTTATGAAGTTCACATGTGATGTGACTTAAGGAGAATGTTAGTAAAATACTTCAGTATTCTGGTAGCAGGTTTATTCACATGTGTTTATGCTGATTTGATTTCTAAAAATATATATCCTTTCTGATCATTGTAATCAATGCAATGAACATTGCTCTAAATGAAATATTTAAAAATGAAAATAGTATTGGTATATTTCCAAGGGTAAAGCTACTCAGCCTAATTCATTGATTTCTTGTTAATTCCTCTGTATTTCATGTTTCGAGACATGATTTTTTCCAGGTATGCTCTCTTATCAGTGATACTGATACTAAGAGAGCAGGATTCATACGTCATTTACCAACATGTTTTTAAAACACTTATCAAATAGGTTATGTCGTTCTGACCACATTGTATGTCATGTCGAGAAATAATCTATCAATTCAAATATGTAAGGGGTTGTAATTCCTGAATTTGTCATCGTCATTATTGAGTAACTGAGATTGAAAATTCATAATGTTATGGTGACCCTTCACATTTTGATTCGGCTTACGTGATTAGCTCAAGTGTATAACAAGGCATTAACATGACAAAATGTCACCACCTAGTTGCTCACAATATTATGAGTTCAAACTTAAGTCAGATTTGAATTTCTGATAACTTGTAAAGTCAAATTTGAACTTCTGAAAAGATGAAGATGATTTTGAAAAAAAAATTTGGTCAATTTGAAGCAAGTTGAAAAAAGACCTTTTTGACCTTTTTTGACCTTGAGAAGGTCATTAAAGGTCAAATGTCAAATCTAAAGTCAGATTTGAATTTCTGAGAACATGTAGATGATTTTGAAAAAAAAAATTAGTCAATTTGAAGCAAGTTGAAAAAAGACCTTTTTGACCTTTTTTTGACCTTGAGAAGGTCATTGAAGGTCAAATGTCAAATCTAAAGTCATATTTGAATTTCTGAGAACATGTAGATGATTTTGAAAAAAAATTTAGTCAATTTGAAGCAAGATGAAAAAATACCTTTTTGACCTTTTTTGACATTGAGAAGGTCATTGAAGGTCAAATGTCAAATCTAAAGTCAGATTTGAATTTCTGAGAACATGTAGATGATTTTGAAAAAAAAATTTAGTCAATTTGAAGCAAGTTGAAAAAAGACCTTTTTGACCTTTTTTGACTTTGAGAAGGTCATTGAAGGTCAAATGTCAAATCTTAAGTCAAATCTAAAGTCAGATTTGAATTTCTGAGAACACGTAGATGATTTTGAAAATTTTTTTAGTCAATTTGAAGCAAGTTGAAAACAGACCTTTTTGACCTTTTTTGACCTTGAGAAGGTCATTGAAGGTCAAATGTCAAATCTTAAGTCAAATCTTAAGTCAGATTTGAATTTCTGGGAACACGTAGATGATTTTGAAAAAAAAATTTAGTCAATTTGTCTGCAAGTTGAAAACAGACCTTTTTGACCTTTTTTGACCTTGAGAAGGTCATTGAAGGTCAAATGTCAAATCTAAAGTCAGATTTGAATTTCTGAGAACACGTAGATGATTTTGAAAAAAAAATTTAGTCAATTTGAAGCAAGTTGAAAACAGACCTTTTTGACCTTTTTTTTACCTTGAGAAGGTCATTGAAGGTCAAATGTCAAATCTTAAGTCAGATTTGAATTTCTGAGAACACGTAGATGATTTTGAAAAAAAAATTTAGTCAATTTGAAGCAAGTTGAAAACAGACCTTTTTGACCTTTTTTGACCTTGAGAAGGTCATTGAAGGTCAAATGTCAAATCTAAAGTCAGATTTGAAGGTCAAATGTCAAATCTAAAGTCAGATTTGAATTTCTGAGAACATGTAGATGATTTTGAAAAAAAATTTAGTCAATGTGAAGCAAGTTGAGAAAAGACCTTTTTGACCTTGAGAAGGTCATTGAAGGTCAAATGTCAAATCTAAAGTCAGATTTGAACTTCTGAGAACATGTAGATGATTTAGAAAAAAATTGAAGTCAGTCTAAACAGTATTTGTTAAGTTATAGGAAGTTGTAAGAAATTGTTACAGACGCCAACCGCCGGACGCCAACCACCAACCACCAACCGCCGGACGCCGTCGCAAAAAAACGGAGACCATAACAATATGTCACCACTTTTGGTGGTGACATAATAAACCATTTTACAATCATTTGATATTATATTATTCTGAAAATCACAACCTACCAAACCAATTCGTGTGTACCAGGTTCCATCGGTTCTGTCAGTTGCAAAGGAAGGTTCAAGACAAAGGGGTGCGGTTATCTCAATCACCAAACCCGCCATCACAATTCATAAGCGGACGTGTATTTTGAATGGCAAAAACCATGAAACAGAAGCAATGTTGCGAGCATTTAAACAATTGAAATGACAAAGTATACTTAATAAAAATGATCTCATTAAATTTAGATATATTCTCCTAGTCAATTTATGTCCTCGTACAATAGTTTGATTTTTACTAAAACATACTACAAAGTCTAGAATCAAAATGGATGCTTCATTGAGGCAAAATGTGAAATACACAATTTTGTGGATGCGTATAACACGAAGTGCAGCTAAAATACAAAATCAGTGATTATGAAAATTGTTCCAATTATGGATGGAAATTAATTTGCCAAGCATATGCGAAGTTGAAAAAAATTTAGACATTATTATGACAAATTACGTGTATCAACTCATTTCTGCTAAAATCTTCCTGAGTTATTTATTTCATGTTAACTACAGCATTACAGCCTAGTCATTATTTTACTATCCCCTAGTTGTGATTTTCAGAATGATAATATACTGTTGGTTAGATAAGTGAATACATAAGTAAATGGTATACTTAAGAAGTCCTACGTGTCGGGTATTAATCATGGGTAGGATTGTAATAATTTAAACTAATTGATGGGGATGACGCTAAACTACTTAAGAGGTTCTTGATGGATATCTGACTCACATTTTCTCTTATTACATGCATCAACAAATCAAATTACTGTTAATGATTGAAATGATGAAACTTATGAAAATCTTTGAAAATTCGGATCAATTTTGGTTTTGTTGCCAGAGAGTATATGTGAAATTTGTATGAAAAAGGGTCACTATTCAAGTTTACACTTCCATTTCTATATCATAAGAAATAAAGAAAATGACTTCCACTATTCACGCTTCAATTTATGGGTTTAACAAATGAAAATCCACTCATCTACTAAATGCATGTGATTATACCTGCCACAAATTATGTGCCTACACCACACTATTCCATTTAATTATTTTTATTATACGATACATGACACACTTATATCTCATAAAGCAAGATTTGATTTTGTGATATTGTTGTAACAAATAAACTGATATTCCTAAATTCTAATAAATTAAACTTTAAAAATCGCAATTTATCAAATCAATAATCAAAAAATAGCTGATGAGGAGAAATTTCCAAATGTCACTTGGTTTCAGAAAATATTTGATTTATTATTAATTTACTGGTGAGGGGTTGAGGGGTGTGTAAGTGACTTGATACAATTCATTCACGGACTTAATCAGCATTTATAGATGTCAATTATACACCATAATTCGCATATACACCGTATGTGTTACCCAATATGATTATGTACCAACCAATATTATTATATTATACTGCAATAATTCTTATACATGGTTATTCTCATAATATATGCTATATTTGTAGAGTTATGTACTCATATTTAACCAGTGTAAAAATACAACAATTTATATTGATGAATAACATATTAATGCTGTATGTAGGTTTTGAATAGGAAATGTTCACAAACTGTAAAATATATTTCTAGGCTGTTTTGAATTTCACCAAATATTGCGTTTTTGGTTGTTCACATAATTGGTGGAATATAAAAATATTTTCAAAAATCACTTGTGGAGAGTGAGAAACGTTTGTTATTATGTTTTGTGTCAGTGTTGTAAGCAATTTAGGGACCAGATCTAATATAAATTCTCATTTTTGTGCAACGAGTTAATTTAGAGGGTGGCGGGTGGAGGTAAAAAGCCATGATGCATACTGTACATTCATAAATTTAACATTGAGTGAACTTAATTTCAATGTTAGTAAGATTTCATGAACAGCGGGGAGAAGTCTGATAAAAATTGACATTTTGACCTGGTCCCTTTTACCATATATGGTAAAATAGATGTAGACATACTATATATGGTATGATAAATACCTGTAAGAATCATGTATTGTAACTTAGATATTCAATTTTGTAACATTGAAACTGGTAAAAACAAACTATGATTGACATGAAACAATTGGGTATACTATTTGAAAGCTTAATTTTATTAACTTAAAAACTGTACACTTTCTTCCATGTTTGAGGAATTGAGAGACACAATATTTCTATAGAGGTTGATATTGTATTGTTAGCTTTTAGTACAGTATTTTTTTGTTATATTATTTGGTGCTTTGAATATACACTTTTAAACTGGCTTATCAACAAATATAGGGTATCCCAGAAATTAAAACACATTTGCAGCTAAAATGGTAAAAACATGTGTGCAGCATCCCAGCAGGTTTTCAACTGTTTAAGCATTTTGTTAAAAAATCATTTTGTTAGGAACATTTAAAAAGTAATCTTTATAAAAATCTGAAGCTGGTATCTACATGAATAAACTCGGCTCAGAATCGCACAAAATTGTACCACTTATGATGGGCTTTTCAAAAGTGTATAGATGGCACTCATTATCACATGTAATTGTGAATCAATTTGAAAACAAATTCAACTCTACTATGATATGGCCACCTTGATTTCTGGTACACCCTGTATAATGTCAATACTCTGGGTTTTGATACACTGACGTTTAATTGTTGAAAGGTTCTAACTTGTTATATAATTATTGAGACTCATTTTGATTTGGTGATTTTTTGGGTGCTATATTTTCTGGTATATGGAGAGTTTCAATGCCTGATTATGGACTTTAGAAACGTTCATGTCGGAAATGTTTGATCTCGCCTTAAGAGGCCCTTTGATATTTTGGAAGTTTAGGCTTGCAAAAAAAGAAAATTGTATTAGCTGTTTTTGTACATACATGTCAGATCCATAGCAGTTTAACAAATCAAATAAACCAAACTGGTTTAAAAAATCTCCATACCCTGGCAAGTCTTGCATGTATACCACCATAGTGCCTAAATGACGTCCACAATTTTTTAAAGTTTTTTTTAAATTAATTTTTGCCTTGGGTGTTTTGAAAGAACTCTTCAATTATCACACACCACATCTGCCTACCTAATTTTTTTTACTAAAGTTGTTCAATAGATTCAACCCAGAACATATCTCGTATGTCTATTATGCAGCCATCTGACATTCTACTCATCCTGTTAAAAATGTTGATATCTTGTTGAAGTTACCATTACCAATGTACCAAGTGTATTGCATTTACTTTGGTCATGACAGAAAATGCAAGTCACATAACACTGTTAATGTGTTCACTTTAGACTAAAGCGTCTACTTGGTCAATGGTCATGCATTCTTACTTTCTGACTATTTTAGGCAAAGACCTTGAATACTAGTACATAAAATGCAACTCTTAATTTATGTGGAAATGTCATTTGCATGACCCAGCCTCTGATTGGTTAAACATATCAAAAATGGGTTGCCAATAAAATGTCAAACATGAGAATTTGTGAAAGAAAACATGACCAAAGTTGCTTTTTAAATTTGGGCTGTTCTGTTATTAGTGTATTTTTTTATACAGGGTGTTAAATTTGAATATATATTTGTTCATTTTATTGCCAATTGAGATAACATTTTCTTTTGTGAAAAAGTTCCTAAGTACAGCACAATCATTTTATACATTTCAAGTATTTGAAAACCATGTATGTTTTAATATTAAGAAACATCTGATAGTAACTGTTGTTTTATATTTTTGCAAAATAATTGAAATTTTAAATTTGTAAACGTGTCATTCTCCTTAAGATCTCCCCTCAATGGTGTCTGAGAAATCAACCATTTTGGAAATGTATGTGTAGATGTTAAGTTAGACTCTTACAAATTAATTGTCTGTTAACCTGTACCCGCCTTGACATCAAAATCCTCCCTTGTCAAACATTAAGGAATTTTCTTAAATTTTGACATATATATTTCCCATTTTAGGGTAAAGAAAGAAGTATGGTCACCTTGTCATTTCCAGAAAAAATGAAGTTATACAGACATTTAACTTGTATGGGCCTTATGTAATCAAGTAATGTATGATGAAATATTATTACAATTATATATAATCATTATTTATCACCAGGTCTTGTTATATTAAACTATGTAAATTGTATTCAATATTCAATATAAAAAAGTATTTTTGTTTGCTTCAAATTTGTGTTGTGTTTTGTTAATTGTTGGGAATTGGCAGATGCAGAGATTACTTTTATATTAAGCTTTTGAGCTCAGTGTTCTTCCCATAGTTCTAACTCTTTACAATAGTTTTGATTTGATTTCTTTAAAAGCTTCCTCTAATAGAAGGCTCTGATCAGTTAAAAATAAACATTTCACCCTGGACATTTTACCCCTGCACCCCTTAAGATGTTTTACATCTGTGACCTTTTCGCATTTGGATGGTTCACCCATTAGATATTTCACCCCAATATTTGGTGAGACTTCCAGGGGTTGGATGAAACCAGGGGTGAACGAACCAAATGTGAAACATCATGATACTTGTTGACCTTCAGTGTACAAAGTGTACAGTGTTTTCATTCAAACAAACTGATAAGACTTATTTTCCCAACATGTCCAAGAGGAGGGAAAGCCCCAGAAATTTAGAGATGCCACATAATTAAGTCTCTTTCTCAACACCTTTTGTCAGAATTTTCACCAGCTAGTTTCCGAATACAAAATGTAGTGATGTTTTAATCAATATTAGCATATATCGTACATGTTTCTTCATCTTAATGTAAAATGAGAAGCTATAGGAAATTAACATAATATTATTCAAAATGTGATTAGAAAATTTTGAAACCCCCACTTTTTGTCTGCCGATTTGACCAATCACTGACGATGTCTTTTCAATACAGATTTACATTACATGTTATAGACATATGTCTTCTTCGGACCCTGGGGTTATTCCCCCTCTTATATCCCCTGAACTGAAGTAAACAGATGCTGGAACCAGTATATTATGTCACCACCACAAGTCAAGTGATATATTAAAGTTTCCAACTTTCCGGGCTGTAAAAATTTGCAATAACTTACAAGGTGGTGACACTTCGTTTGATGTGTTAATGCCTTGTATACATGTGTTATATCCTACATGTATCCACTAATAACCCATTACCAGTGATATCCCCTATCTTCAAGTAAACAGATGCTTAGATCAGTTTATATACATGAATGCAAAGATGAAATAAATGGAGCATAGTTTAATTGCATAGCTGCTTTTCTAACACCTATTCTATTCTGTATAACTGTTCAGTTTTAAACAAAGTAAACTGTAGTACTACTCACTTGATGGCATTTGGCCAGTGATAATAAGATGAAATAATGGGCCAAAAATAATAATGTATCATTTCACTTCCTCTATTTTCAATCATTTGTTTTCTACATAAAAAGTACACATAATACGAGATATAGTTTTTTTGAGTATCCGACCTCTCATAATGCCAGCTTAGAGAATGCCAGACCTCTCATTTTGCTGGATTAAAATTGTGTCAAATTACTTGTAGAGCCTGGGCCCTCATAGTGTCAGTCCTCTCATAGCACAAGATTTTAAGAGTGCTGGACCTCACATAGCAAAAGAATGGCGATTAAAAGAGAGCCTGAATTCTTGTAGTGCCAGACTTTTAAGTGTCAGTCCTCTCATAGCATAAGATTACAGTGCTGGACCTCTCTTTCTGCCAGACCATACTTGTTCCATAAAAGCTTGACTTTCTATTCTCTGTCCAATACATGAATAAAGACCAGCATATAAAAATATAAATTGTTATTATTATGCTATTGTTTGATTCTGTAAATATTCTTGTAAATGTCTACAGAAATGATTTAGTGGGAAACCCATGACATTGTAGTAGTCCCCATGGATGGATTCCACTAGAGAGCCGCCAATACCTTGGATGCCATAACCACCTGCTTTACCCCTGAAAACACAGACTTTTACATGAGAATTATAGAAATAATCATTGCACAGGCAAATTCAGTGGACATTGTATAAGTTCTGATGACTGCTTATGCTACACTAGTGTTATTGAGTTATTACTAAATGTAAACCTGAATTGATTTGTTTCCCTCTCTCTAGAAAATGAATAACTGCTCAAGAAATGTGAAAGTTCTCAAGCTTCAATTTTCAAATATGATCAATGCTAGATGTACTCTGACCCCCTCCCACACTCCTTCCTGTTCACTAAACCAGACATGGCCATATATAAACTTAATGGATGATTTCAATTTTTCTAATAGGCTGACCATTCATTGTCAATAACATTACTACTTATGAGAGTGTTTAAAGTGATACTTACATAGGTTCACCGGTGTCAATGTAACCCTGTATGACATCTGATGTCATTGTAGAAAATGTGACATCAGTGGCATCATGGAATGTATTTATTTGATCAGCACCTAAATTAAAATTGCATTTGATAAAAATAACAACATTTTTAAATATGGGACATTCAAAATAACAATAACTAGACTCTGGATCTTTTTCTGGATCTATTAACGGCAGTTACCATAATCTCGAAATGGCAGACAAGAACCAATGATATTGAACTTTTTCAAATCCAACAATTTTAACCAATTTCCATGAATATTTAGCTTTGCAATTCCAGCCATGTCAAGATTACGATTACATGTTACTAAAACTCCAAAGAGTGCTCTTTATCTTGTGTGTGTATACCCATTCAATATAAAAGCTTTGGACCTGCTGGTATCTTTTACATTGTCCACTCAATCCACTCCAATTTAAAATATTATGGATGGACAGACAGACAGATGGATGGAGGCATTCTCTATATTTCACATTTCACTGTTTTCATTTTATTTCAAATTTAACAGTTTCTTGAAATTTTATCTTGAAGAGTTATCAAAGATGCTACTGCTATGTACATTTTTGTAATAGTAGTCCACTCAAATACTTGATTGTTATGAAATCCCTATCGAATAAACTGATAAAGTACAGTACTCAAGGTAAAGGTAACATGTTAAAATCTGATGTCTCAAAGTGTAGTAAGAGCACACATTAATCATAATTCAAATGTTCCCCCTCTTTCCAAAGAATGGCATTCATATGTATACTTCTATACCTTTATTATCAGTTGAGCAGTTGTCAGCCTGGTTGTAGATGATGCAAACTCCAGTATACACAGTCTGAGTTCTTCCGCTAAACCTGCATTAAATGTAAATTAGTGTACATAATATCCATTCATGTAAAGGATGAGAGGGGCTACAGTCCTCATACTTTATAGTGTGACACAAACATTGAACAGAATTTGGGGAGATGGCATTTTAATTCCATTTATGAATCAAGATATTTTAATCAGGTCTAATCAGGATTTTTACTGGAAGTTGGACAGGAAATAACTGACCATGGCAGAAAAAGATATTGTACCCTGGGACTTGCAATGGTTTATATTATGGTCCACAGGTGTGGAAAATGAAGCCAATTCTGTTTTGATTTGTGCCCCCCCCCCCTCTCCCTCTCTTATATAATGCAATTACATGTATAAAATGATAATTTGTCTTCTAAATCTCTTCTTTGTATCATAGACCTTTCAAATAACTTATAAAACCATGGGCTTTCAATTAGATTCGTCTTCCACTTGAACCTTCAACAAAAGTCAACACTCTTTGCAAATGACATTATCATTTACCCCCTCCCACCAATGGAACTTAAGTTTACTCTTTCACAACTGTTGATAATTGGACAACACCTCTAACTTATGGCGGATTCTTTTATATAAGGGTGCATTCATTATACATGTATACATTTATAGGCATTCTGAATTTCTGATAACGTAACTCCATTGCCGTAGTGAAACATATCATGTTATCATGAATTTCAAAATGCTTAAAATGCATAACATATTTACAAATTACCTTGTAAGCATTTCAAATGCATCTTTATCGTCCTCTGGTTTACCATATATGGTATCGTCTAACGTCACCACAGTATCGGCTGCAATAATAACATCCGGAATCTCGTCACAATTCTGAAATTAATTCAAAATTCTTATTCTGATCTGGTAAGATGTTGGTACACTCTGTAAGAAAAAATAAAAATGAAAGGCCTTTCGTTATATGGCCAATGGGCATTTTCTTGAAAGTACATTTTTAAACAATGTCACCCATTAGCATTTATTTTGAAGAAAATTTTTTGATCAATAATTGTGTTAGGTCAGACTGAAAGGTAACTTCTCATAAATATATTTAACAATTTATTTTTGCTCTTTCAGAGCAACATTTCAATGGCAACATGTTAAATCCTCAAAATGACTTCAGTACAGAATAAATCAACATTTATTTGAAGATGAAAAAAATGATGTTAGAACATCATATACACTTAAAAATGCATCTAATTCCCCTTATATGATAAACATCTGAAAATGATCCCTAAATAGTCGATTGATGTCATTTTTATTCAAATAAATGCTAGATGTGCTGACATGTGATATATTATTGTATGTACTCAGTTTATGAAACATTGCAATAAGGAGCACATTGCACTGACCTGTCATGTTTGAGAGTTGGGGAGGAATTGTCTTACCTCTGTGTTTTCACTGTAGCTTTTAAATACATCAAGAGCCTTTCCCTTTGCAGTGGCTTTTGCATATTCATAAGGATGTTTAAAAGCTGCTTTATCCAAGTTTTCCTCGAACTTCGATGGCACAGCTTTAAACTTCAAACCCTGAAATGAAAATTAACTCATTGCTGGCCAAAGTTATTTTTGTAAGTTTTCTGCTGGTGACTGGCAATTTTGATGGAAAATTGATCATTTGCATGACAGAATATGTCAAGCAAATAAGCATTTGCCTGATAATTGTCAAGCAAAAATATTTTTATATTACCCTTATTTATTGGGCACATTTTCTGAAAAATTCAAAAGATTCTGTTCAGTGACCTTTTTAAGCGCCTACTTGTAGCTATTGTTCAGTCACATTTTCAGAGGGCTGAAAAAGTAATTTCATCATAATATGTTTTGGTCATTCTGACAATGTACATTGTGATCCTGGTCATGTAAATGATATGTGGAACTACGTTAAACTGACTGGAGGTCAAAACAGAACTCCGTTATCTTGGTTCAAAAAATTTTTGAAATCCAGCATTGTTTTGTCACTTCCTGTTTTGTCATTTCCTGTCTCGTACCACGGCACCTTAATGTATCGTTCATTAATTTTTTTGAAGTTCTACAGAAATATTTTTATCGTACATGTATGCTATGACCCCACCTACGTTGTGGACTATAAGTCCTGGAATTGGATAGAAATATTTTTGCTTGACAATTATCAGGCAATGCGTATTTGCTTGACATATTCTGTCATGCAAAAAAAGCTGGCGTGACTTCAATTTCTTCAGCAAATGCATGACAAATATGCAAATTGTGGGACAGCTGGATGGCCTGGAATTGAAGATAAGATAACACCGGCTTGTAGGCGTAGCCTTTTGATAGAGCCCATGGCATATGTACCCTTAAGGCTTATGCTCTCAGTCTAATTTCAGTGGGTGGTTGTACCAATGGTCATCCAACCTGTTCTTGAACTGGTCAACACTTCTTGTGTGGATAACATATTCAGGCAGTTTGTTTCAGGGTGCGGTCTCGTGTTTAGTCTACAGTGTTGTCGTTTCAAGTACATTGTGTCTCCTCTTGTTGGCTGTCTTGTTATATACTAAAGTCCATATCACTGCTTCATTTCGTCAGTAGAACGGCAAAAATAAGAAATTGGGAGACCATTGTGCAATAATATATGGAAAAGTATATTCATACATGTAATGTACATGAATGACATTTGTATATCTTGGATTGCTTCTAGTTTGGCTTATAAAGTGTGTGGCCTCTTATATTTGGATGTTTCTCTGCCATGTTATTTTCAATAAGATTAACATGGCTGAAATTCTTCAAATTACAAGACGGCACAGGCTTAGCACAAAAAACGAAAAAATCTGAAATATACAAATGTCATTCATGTACATTATGAATATACTTTTCCATATATTATTGCACAATGATCTCCCAATTTCTTATTTTTGCCGTTCTACTGATGAAATGAAGCAGTGAAATGGACTTTAGTAGTTCAATTGTGGAAAAATAGTCTTGGGGTTGATGTCATTCATAGAATCGTTCAAGATCTTGTACAGCTAGCTCAATTATATCTCCTCGTATACCTCCTAAATGCCAATGTTGTCACGTCAAGTGTGGCCACTGGCTAGTCTTTAGGGATATGTTAATTGCCTGAGGTTTGGTAAAAGTCTAGTTGCTCTCCTCTGTATATTTTCAATGGAGTCAATGGGTCTTATACTGTGGGCTCCAAACTGAGTTCCCATACTTGAATGCAGGTTTTAGATGTGTTGGGATAAAATAATCGAAAATTGAACTCAATATTGAACTAACTTAGGCAGATTTCCATTTGTAAACCCAGTGTTTATACTGAGACATTATGGGAGTACATGTACATTTATCCCGTTCCAGGACTATAGTCCTGTACGGAGCCAATACATTTGCCAGTACGATTACAACTTGGGAGAATTATCTACGCCCCTTCCACTTAAGAAACCTACCTCAATGCATTCTACAACTCAAAATGTAACTTCTAATATATTGGAACCGCAGATTGTCTGGGTTAGTTGGCAGAACGAGGTCTTTTTGTTTCTTATGGCTCTTTTGGTCGAAGTTCGATTAAGATGGCGGTTATAACGGAATTTCCCGAACTCTTCCGTAATAGCACGAACTTGGTTTTTCGTTACTTCACTTCCATGTAAAATGGATTTGTTTCCGGTAAGAAACATTGTTTAACTATTCGGTATACAGTTAAGAGCATAGGATGTCGACATGGCAGTAAATATTGAAAATATTGTCCGAAATTTTCGAAATTCCCTCTTACCCGAAACAAATCCATTTTACACGGAAGTGACGTAACGAAAAACCAAGTTCGTGCTATTACGGAAGAGTTCGGGAAATTCCGTTATAACCGCCATCTTAATCGAACTTCGACCAAAAGAGCCATAAGAAACAAAAAGACCTCGTTCTGCCAACTAACCCAGACAATCGGCGGTTCCAATATATTAGAAGTTACATTTTGAGTTGTAGAATGCATTGAGGTAGGTTTCTTAAGTGGAAGGGGCGTAGATAATTCTCCCAAGTTGTAATCGTACAGGCAAATGTATTGGCTCCGTACAGGACTATAGTCCTGGAACGGGATAAATGTACATGTCATTCAATGAAGTTGACTGGTCTATTATCACCCACTCAAAATAAAATGTTGACAAGAAACGTGTTGACAGCAACTTACAACTTTTTTGAGAATTTCTACTCTCCTTGGCGATTCACTTGCTAAAACTATAGTTTTCTTAAGTAGCATTGGCAAAAGTGGTTCTAACATGATGAAGAAAACCACACTTTATCTGCCAATATGCTTTTGAGTTTTTTTTAAATCGAAATCTCGCGTCAAATCTCGTGAAATCTCGCTCTGAAAAATCTTTCTGGAAATAACAGTTTGGTTGGATTCGTTTCACTGTTTTGATCAAACCTGTGAGTTTTGGACCGTTGGATGATCGGGTATGTATTTATTATTATGTTATTACCAAACACTTTATCGTTTGTTCATTATGCATCTAGACGCAGCACTGTACGAGGGATCTGTCAACAACATAATTTTATCACGGACTCACTTTGACTTTTGCACCGGCGTTCAATGAGGGAATAGGTCTAAGAGAACAGGGAGGGGTCTGCACAATATAAGATATATCCACTGGCTATAGCAGACTTGCGTCTCTATAATAATCATATAATTCCTCCAACCAGCTTCCGGATGCATAGGCTACAAGTGTAGCTACATGTATGCTTTCCAAAGACAATAGCAGAGCTGTCAAGTGTCCCGCGAATGCTGGGATTATCCCGTGAATTTGATCAAATCTAGGCTAATTCGTGGGTCCCACAATGTCCTGCGAAGTCCCGCAAATGTCCGCTTTGACCTCCGCGAATTGCCAAAATTGTTGCAATCCCCTAGGCTATATTGTGATTATCTTGTGATATATGTAAGAAGTTAAGTTTTTTGCACTTTTGAGGAGTAAAGTTTACCTAATTTGAGAATTGCTGCCAAACTCCCAGTGCATATATCAGCTCATCGAAGACTACTTTTGGAGGAATTACTGAACGTTTTTCGTTCAGTGCCCTACACAAAAGTTGATAATCTAGTGAAAGTGGTGAGGTTCCCTATCCATCCGCCAAAAGCTATGACCCCCATATAAAAAACTGCTTATCAAAAGCATATATTATATACAATGTAAAAAGCATCGGGAAAGCACCATATAAAAAGCATTTAAAAACTGTGATTTTGATCCAAATAACACCATAGTTGGCTTCTCAAGTAAGTACCTAGTAAGTATGCCGTTATTTGGTATCAAAATAAAGAGGAAGAGTTCAACTTTCATTAGTTCCAACAAATAGTTCCAACGTTGGCCTTTCTACTACACTTTTCTGACTCCCTATAATTTTATGCAGATGAATCAAATCCCTATTAGATCTAAGTATTAATGGATAGGTACATTTTAATATATAACACTATGGTGGTAAGCGTTTCATTGTTGGTCACGAACGCCGTTACTCCAAAGTATTGTTCAGAATTTTTGAATTTCATCTTGGATTATGGTACTCACACCTGAAGCATGGTTTTGTTTTGGATAAATTACAATTAAGTTTAACAATATTTCTATATGTACATGTACTGTGTGAAATTGTATTGACGTTTATTTAAGTTAAGTGCATTATATTTGATTAATATGTGTTTCTGAAAGTTTGATTTGAGTACTTTTATATTAAGTCCCAATCACGTAAATCCCTTGTATGTCCCCCAACATCCCGCAAATTTAGGTGGATGTCCCACGAAATCCCACAAGCTTAGGGCACTTTGTCTCAAAAATCTGTTCCTCTATGAAGTCTTTGGTGGTTACTCTGTTAACTGTCCCGCAATTAGCGTGTTTGTCCCTCGAATGGTCCAGCAAAAACCCGCGAATTTTGTTCAAAATTTGGCCTATTAACGCAATCTCTTAAATGTCCTGTGAAATCCCGCAAATTTAGGATTAGGTGGATCCCGCAAAATCCCGCAAATTTAGGGCACTGGGTCTAAAAAATCTGTCCCGAGAGTAAATCTTTGGGGGTTGACAGTACTGCAATAGTAAAATGGAAAACTCTGCCTTGTGAATCAGAGAGTAGATGACTGGGCCAGACGGGATTGGTAACAAGGTAGCCTGACAGTCGTTCCAGGGTATTATAATTTAAACAAAGGGACTTCTTAGGGGTACATGTGCCAACCAAGTAGTTTCCTTTCAATTATTATTGATGTAGAAGTCAAAGATGGATAAATCATGGAATTTCAAAATTGAGGAAAAAACAGAAATATCTATTTTTGAATAGGAAACCTTCCACTCTTTTTCACTCTTATGCCATTAAGAAATTGACATTTTTCTATGTTTTTCATAACAGGTTGTGTTAAAGTGGTGTTATGCTGCATCAAAGATGAGCCTCTTTGACAGGTTTTACAGGAGCATGCTCATCACCAAGGTGTTCACAAGAGGATGGGGGAATCCAGATCATTTGAAGAGGTAACAATTTGCAAGAAAATCAATCGTAGGATTCATTACATGTTAGAAATCTGATACTACTGGTATAATATAATATATGAACAATTGACATACAAATTAACTACATGTACATGTACGACTTTTGTACAGTTAAACATTTCAAGATGGAATGCTACTAGGATTAGCCAAAAAATGTTTTGATTGGCAAGTGTTCACATTTTGAGTTTTTTAACACTGTTAATGTGAAGTATACATGTATGTCAGATTGAAATATAGAATTGAAAAAATTCAAATTGAGAGATATTCAAATAAGAGAGGTGTTTGGATAAACATGTTCTCCTGTACAACATGTTTTACTGTACCAGTACGACATGTTTTGGCTGTTCCTTGTAAGGTGATCAGGTTTTCATTTTGTGTCACCCTGTAAAATTCTGACCTAACCCATCATACATTTTGATGCCACACCTTGAGTTTTATATTGCAGGTTACTTGAGTTCCGCAGGATACTTTCCGACAGAGAGAGTTGCCGTTCCCTTGTGAAGCCGGATTATCCAGTATACATTGACAAAGTAATATGAATTTTAAATAGCAAAAACTTACTAATAAATATTATACTGTATAATATCATAGAATTGGGTGAGACATTGTATGGATGCAGGTGAAAATACATTTTACGGGATCAGAATTTTTCCTGAAAGGGTGTCTGAGATTTAATTAACTTGTAATTTTAGCGTACTTTATAAAGTACATGTAGTTCCAGATAATACAAAAAAAACAATATTTTACTAACAGAATGTCGCTTATATTATATGTGTAAAAAGGCACATTTAAAAAACATAAAAATTAGACTGCATTTTTAAAATCTGAACTTTGTTGATAATTATGTTGATTATTATTAGAAATCCACATGACACATTGGGTCATGGATTATCTTAAAGATTTGAGAAATCATCGAAAATCTTGCTTAGCCTTATTTTTATTGCTTTGCCTTGATCAGTATGTGTCATTTTTTCAGGATGAAAAGAGGAAGGATTACAGAGTTTTAGATGGACATTTCAAATCACCTTTTGTGGAACACCTTCCAGGAATAATGCCTGAAGAAGTCCAGAATGCAAAGTAAGACTTGTTTGAAGTGTTGTAAAGGTAGCTGCTCTAACATCTTGCTAGCTCGATTAATTCGATTACATTTAATTTTACTTACTCAATCTACTGTACCACTGTTTTGTAATGGATAAAAACCAGTTTGACCATGAACTTACTATATTTCGAGCTAAAATAGTAGATGTTTACTCTTGGGTTTTTAAATCTCTGCACCTGTCGAAAAGTGATCTTTGTCAAATAGCCGAATCAATTGGTGAATGATCTTGCGTTTTCATACTAAAGTTTGTTTTTGAGTTTTTTCTTATAGTTTTATGTATTTAAAGATATTTAAGAGACATGGCCCTTTTTCTAAAGCCCTTTTTAGAAAAATAATTGAGACTACACAGGATACCTGTTATTTCTGCTTTTGAACACAATTTTAATAGAAAATTCAAATTCCAAACTCCCTGTCTCACTATAATTCACCAATGGAGAATGGGAATTGAGCAACCAGACTTGGCACGAAGTTAGATCCTAGGATAAACTCTAATCTTAGGGCTTTGATTTTTTGTGATATCATATATTTGCCTAACAACCACATACCAACCGCCTAAAATAACATATTTTACAATATAAATCCACTTTATATATGCTACACCCCCAAAATGCAATCTGATTTTCGACGCCGTTTCGGTGCCAAATTTCGGTGCCGTTTCGGCACCAAATGGACTGACTAGTCCAGTAGCAAATTTTGGTGTTGAAAGGTTTCGGTGCCGGAACGGTGTCGAAACGGTGCCGGAATGGTGCCGAATTTGTTCGATGCCGAAACGGCGTCGAATTATATTGGCTGTGTAGGATCCTATAAGACCATTACAAAAAAGTATTCTTATCCTAAAATATAACAATGTTAACATATTTACAGAAGTGACACCACCATGTTACATAGCAACAACATGGCAACAGGTTACATTGCCCATTTTGACATTTGCAGACCACATATCTATTATATGTTCACTGCTTTTGGATCTCTTCCACATTATTTCTTAACATAAAGAAAATGTATCGATGCAGTTATGTCTAACCATTTTCCCGAGCAACGGCTTGAAATTAAGGTTAAATTTGCCTAGCAACGACCTTGCAACATCTTAAAATAGCAATGTTTCTCATAAGAATTTCACTATTTATCCACTATATGTACTTGAAGAAAATCAATGTATATGTCTTTTGTAATTTATAAAGCTTTATAGTTACTCACTTAAAAATCTTTAGTCTCTTGTGTAAAGCATGATGGGACATGTCTTGTCTTACGCATATCAAATTGCAATTCATGTTTCAGTTCTGAGATAAAGTAAACACGAAATATTCATCACATTGATACTTGATATTGGTGAATTGCTTCAATTTCCTTTGCAGGTGCATAGTTCGATGCAGTAGAATGTACCATGGCATTTGCGGTTCCCTTTGCAGTCACATTTGGTACATCCACATTTAATTATGACTTTACATGCCTCAGATGCTTCCAACAGTATTTTCCATCTGGGTACGCACAATCCTGATGCATTCCTAAACCATCCCAATAGACTTGGTGAAGGAAGAACTGGATCCACTATATACCATTGCCCCCATACATGTGCTTCTTGTCAAAAGGGCACCTGTAAGATCATTACATAAGTTCCATTGCTTGAAAACTGTCACCTTGCTATGATGGTAAAATCCAGATAAAATAATAATAAATCAATGTGTGCAGGGTGATGCAGGCGCAATACTTCGTGAATTATGCGTACCAGTAAGGGTGTGGAACATTGGCAGCGTAGTGCTCAAGCAAATTCATAAATTGGAGTGTAGGGTTAGTTTTGCCTTTTGAAAATGCTATGTAGATCTCAATCTGTAGCTCAGAGGCACAGGCTATTAGGCTATCACAACATTACTGTCCACCAATCTTATCATAAATGTCCTGCAACCTTTTCCGACACCATGGGACAAATCCAAAAACATATGTGTATCTGCCTCTTCCTGGGAGCAGGGACTATTATGGCACAATTAGCAGGATTACTGATGCACTCTCCTTCAATGGTTGAGACAAAGATTCTATCGTCTGCAATAATATGTCTTGTAACAGTTGCTAGTAGTGCAAGAAACTCTATCTTGTTGTCATTGTTTCTGAGAAATCCTATCCTAACACCAAACTACCAAGCAATTGGCAAGACTTTCTTGAAAGATAGAGCTCTTTGCACAATTCCTACATCTTTCAGCATCTCAAGTGGTAAAACTTGAAACTTTGAAATTAATGACTTGTATGTTTCAGCAAAGCCTAGATAGGATTTTAAGCTTTTAACAAGTATAACCTTGACCTAACGATTTAATCAGTAAAATATGGTGTCTTGATTTAAAATCTATATACTATCTAGTATTTTGAACACGCCCTGCTGGGATACATAAACCCCATATGCTGGGTTCAGTGGAATATTACTATCCAAATGTGGAAAATTAACAATGTCATGAGGCAGATACATGTTTTTGCATGTGTCTCATGGTGTCGGAAAAGGTTGCAGGACATTTATATATTGGAACTGATACCACATCTGGACTTCATCTGGACCATCAGAGCAAGGTGACAGTTTTCAAGCAATGGAACTTATGTAATGATCTAACAGGTGTCCTTTTGACTCTAGCAGATCGCCCATCAACCGTAACAATAGAAGTTATGGGCACAATCATTCTGGTTCATTATCCTGGTTTACCAGCCTACAAACAGTGAGACAAATCTCAATACCATGCGTAGGCACATGTTCACTCATGACAGATGGATCCCGATACTGTAGAGTACCTCCAACATGCGATGCAGCACTCCAAGGAGCACATGTATGGGGGCAATGGTATATAGTGGATTCAGTTCTTCCTTCACCAAACCAATGGGGATGGTTTAGGAGCGCATCAGGATTGTGCTTACCAAGATGGACAATACTGTTGCAAGCATCCGAGGCATGTAAAGTCATTATTAAATGTGGATGCACCAAATGTGACTGCAAAGGGAACTGCAAATGCCATGGTGCATTCTACTGCACTGAAACTATGCAACTGCAAAGGAAATTGTAGCAATTAATCCAAATAAAGTATTATCTTAAGGGTATCAATGCTGAAAATGTAACAAGGATAAATACGATGAATATTTTACTTTATCTCAGAACTGAAACATGAATTGCAGGACTTTTGCAATTTGATAATCATAAGACAAGAAATGTCCCATCATGCTTTACACAAGAGACTACAGATTTTTTAAGTGTGCAACAACAAAGCTTTATAAAATAAAAGACATACATATTAATTTTCTTCAAGTAAATAATAGTGGATATATAGTGAGATTTTTATGAGAAACATTGCTATTTTAAACTGTTGCTAGGTCATTGCTAGGCAAATTTAACCATTATTTAAAGCCGTTGCTAGGAAGTTGCTAGGGAAAATAGTCAGGCATAAATACAATTTCTGTATGTTAAGAAATAATGTGGAAGGGATCCAAAAGCGTACAAGTGAGTATATAATAGGAATATAGTGTGCAAATGTCAAAATAGGCACTGTTACCTGTTGCCATGTTGTTGCTATGCAACACAGTGATGTCACTTTTGAAAATATGTTTGAATTGTTGTATTTTAGGATAAGAAGACTTTTTGTAATGGTCTTATAGCATCCTAGCATATATTAAGTGGATATATATTTTAAAATATGTTATTTTAGATGGTTGCTATGTGGTTGCTAGGCAAATATATGATTTCACAAAAGATCAAACCTCTCAGATTAGAGCTTATCTTAGGGTCCAGCTTTGTGCCAAGTTTGGTTGCTCAACTTCCATTCTCCATTGGTGAATTATTGTGAGATAAGGAGTTTGAAATTTGAATTTTCTGTGAACATTGTGTTAAAAAGCAGTAATAATGGGTATCCTCTGTAATCTCAATTATTTTTCTAAAAAGGGCTTTAAAAAAGGGCCCTGTCTCTAAAATGTCTTGAAATACATAGAACAATAAGAAAAAACTCCAAAACGAACTTTAGTATGAAAACGCAAGGTCCCTATGGGGGCCTTGCACCAATTGATTCCACTAAAAGGTCACTTGATCAACAAGAAAAAATGGCAGTAGTAAAAAGAAAATAATTTAAAATTATAGATCTATATTTTTATATTAGACGGTTTCGCAGCACTCTCAAACCCTTCTCATGACATGGGACCTAAAAATACCCTGTCATTTTCGCCGACCCATTACCTAAATGTAGTTATTTTGAGAAATTCGAAAATATTGCATAGCAACAAGTTATTCAGGAAAAACCGACTTACGGCCTCATTGATTGTCATAAACCATTTTATTACTTCAATAAATAATTGTAAATACAATATAATATATTTTCCGTCAAATGGCAGTACAATAGTCAATAAATAAACTCGAAAATGAAGATATTTTAATCAATTATTCAAGATAAAAGTGCATGGCCTATTATGTCATAATAATGCGGAAAATATGAAATGGCCCACATTTGGAAAAAGGTTTGTCCAGAAAGCCAAGGAGAAGACTTCCTGAATAGAAAACACGTAGCCTATGTTTCATTCAAAACGTTTCACAAGTGATCAAGACGAGTTTCTTGATTGATTAAAATGATTATTGATGAATATGTTCTGTGATGGGATGTTAGAGCAACTACTATTAAGATTAAATGGAATGTCTGTAAGGCATCCTATATAATAGTATAGTTACATGTAACTCTAGATTATAAGATTATAAGATCATTGTGTATCTATCTTTAAGTATTATTTGTTGAGCATTTTGAATAAAAATATAAAATATAAATAATATAAATAAATCTTTAGGCTGGGAAATATCAATGTAGAAACTAGGAACCTTGAAAAGATGTGCTGACAACTTTAAAAGACAGCTGACTTAGCCTAATTCACTGTAGTGATTTGCTATCTAACTGATTTCAGGTTTCGTATGATCTTGCCCAAGGAATGGAGGAGTCATCTAAAGCCTGTCTGTATACACCTTGCAGGTACTGGAGATCATGTAAGTAGTGTACCCATATTACTCCTATGTTTTCAATAACACAGTCCCAACATTACAAAAACGCAAGAAAATTTTGATGGACATGGAAATAGAAAATCACTTCGTCCTGTGGATGCAGTGCAAGTCATATGCAAAAATCCCAACTTTGGATGAATGTATTGATATGGATCAACCTTCAGTCTCTTTATTTGGTCAAAATAAGTTAAAAATTAGATGTTCTATTTCTTCCTGGAAGTTTATTTCCGATAGAAATAGTATGAGGCATGTGATTGACAACTAGAAGATACAGTACTCGATAGAGCGGTGCAAGTCCTATGATTGGCCCTTTTAGCTGATCACATGATCATTAATTTTAAGACAAGATTTTTCGGATCCCATCAAAATTAATAGCAAATTGCTTCGAAATATGCAAAGAAGGTATCTGTATCATCCAATGACCTACAGCGCTGAATTAAGCTGATAAGTAACAAAAATGATACTAAGTCTTCATCAACTTTATTTCGTCCAGTGTAAAAATGTGACTTTGGATTTCCAAGAATCCTTTTTCACGGGACGCACTTTCGGAAAATCTAGGGACGCACTCTTGGACAAAACCTACTGAAAACACTGCACTCAAATCTAAATATTTAATTGTACGTAATTTTAAAGAGGAATTGTCAGTAAGACTATTTTGCTACCCCTTGATTTTTTTCATGTTGATATTCTCATATTTATATCTTACATAATATCAAAAGGCAATGTAACATTTGTAGTTATTAAGGTAAAGAATACAAAGTAGATGTAGATGATGAAAAATTTAAGATGATAAAAAGTTTGAGTGAAAATATGTCTTAAAGTGTTTTGATATGGGAAATAACTAAAATAATCTTAGAAAAATAAATCAATAATTAAAAATGTTGAATCTTACTAATCCTTATTTGAATTTGGCCTGGGCCTCTAGGAAGACCAGTTTTGTACTGATAGAAGTGCCCAGAATAAATGTAGTTTTCAAATCAAATCAAATTGTTTTTCAGAAATTCGGACGAAGACACAGACTGGCAGAACCTTTGTTAACCAAAAATGGAGTGGCATCCATATTTTTAGAGAATCCTTACTATGGATACAGGTGAGACCCCCACAGTTGACCAGGGATATTTTTTGATTTAAATAAGGACCCACTGCTCAGATGTTTTAAAAATTTTAAAAATACATATCAAAATAGAAATAAATTGAAATCTTAAATAAGGCAAGTTTTAAACCAGGAAGGTCTTGGAAGGATGAAAAAGACACTGATAAACATGTAAATTACTGTAGTATACAATGGACTAACTACATACACAGTTTTGCATAATTTTTCATTATTCTCTCAACTTGAACAACTTGTATAAATGAACCTTCATCCCTACATAAATTCTCATTCTGGAACAGGTTAGAAGATCTTAACTGTATTTCTAGTTCCATTTACGTAACAAAAGTGAGTTATTAAATCGATGTTTCTGTTAGTTCTCTAACATGTACATTTTCTTAGACATATGATAAAAATGTCAGATTTTCTGCCTACAATTTGTGAAATAAGGAAAATGATTTGTTTCAGTAACAGCGTAATCAATTTGTGAAATAAGGAAAATGATTTGTTTCAGTAACAGCATAATCAAGTTGCGAAATAAGGAAAATGATTTGTTTCAGTAACAGCGTAATCAATTTGTGAAATAAGGAAAATGATTTGTTTCAGTAACAGCATAATCAAGTTGCGAAATAAGGAAAATGATTTGTTTCAGTAACAGCGTAATCAAGTGGAGTACCAGTGGTATAGCTGCATGTTAATATATTTTCCAGGAAGCCAGCAGACCAAATGCGTTCCAGTCTCTTTTATGTTAGTGATCTATTTGTTATGGGTGGTGCTCTAGCCATGGAGTCCATGGCCCTGCTGCATTGGTGTGAGAGGCAGGGATATGGACCTCTTGCCCTGACTGGGGTGTCAATGGGTGGACACGTATGTGGAGTTTTTCATTTTAATACAGTAAATCCTCTCAACTTGAACACTCCTCTGAGATGAACACCTTTTAACTTGGAACTCTCCTTTAAGATGAATACCTCTCAATTTGAACTCTCTGCTAAGATAACTCTGAATCGTGACTTTGTCACGTCACAGGCTTTACTTTTATTTTCCCAATTTATGAACATCCTTAACTTTTGCTTGTCTCCTTGAATCTCCATATGAACGTTGATAACATTCCAATTATCCATTTTAAAGGAGATTGAATTATCGAATCATTGAATATTTCTCTTTTCCCAAATAGATGGCGTCACTTGCTGTTTCAACATGGCATAAACCATTACCCCTTACATCAATGTTTTCTTGGACTTCTGCATCTTCAGTATTCACCCAGGTAAGGCTATGTAACCTAATTGTCTGTTTAGCGGTAACATTTTTTGACAAAATGGCCATGGTTTGCATTTTGTATTCTATTTTTGTCAAATCACATTTATTACTTCTATTTTTATGTCACCACCAGCCTACAGGTGGTGACATAAGTTGGTGTTTGGCATAGTGCATTAGGCTTCTGTATCAAATGGCAGGTGGTGACATTTCGCCTGTTTTATTCAGTGCAGTAGCTTATTACCTTTAAATTTGACTATGATTATCTCTGTGAAACAATAAATGAAGAAAAGTATACCATTTTTCAACTGTATAATTGAATGCTAAGAAAAACGACAGTACAAAATATGGTAACGCATGCTATGGAAGTTGGGGTCAACCCAGTTGTCCGAAACCCAGTTGTCCGAAACCCAGTTGTCCGAAACCCAGTTGTCCGAAACCCAGTTCTCCGAAAATTAAAAAATTAAATGTCTTAGTAACGAATCTTGTCGCAACTTCGCGAATCAGGACAGCATTGGTATCACGTTGACATCGGTTAGCCCGGTCAATAATGGGTCCGATAGTTCACGATCATATATATATTCTTACTAGATTCTCGGCACATAGACTTATATGGACATTCTACAAATTTTGAACCGCATTGTCCAGCACGAATCGCACTCCTTCTTGGTGAAAATTCAAGACTGCCGCCAACATTTTAGACAATTATCACAGTCGAAGAGAATATTCTGGCGAAAGGAATATCTATCTCATTAGAATAACGTATGGACGTCCGTGACAATTATATATATTCATTTGATAATTTTTTTCATTCCCTTTTCTCAATAAAATAGGGTTAATTATGTTTTCCAATATCAATTGATAATATTTCTACCCTGAAAAATATCTAAAAAGAAGATTTTGGTTGTTCAGTACCACCCATTGATTTCGTCCAAATTTTCGATAAATCAATAAAATATGCTCATTTCGTATAACTTATATATGTGGCATATATACATATCAGATGTCTATCCTTTTTTCATCATAATATAAGAGGTTTGTATGTTTTAGTAGAAACGTATTCCTTTCCAAACATTTAGATTTAAGAATTTCTCCCATGATTGGTGATATTGTTCAAAATCAAAACTGTGTTTTTGTTTTTGCGATATATTGAACTGTTGAAGTAAGTGTGTAATAGTTTGTAGTAGAGCCAAGATTTGATCTGTATCATGTACGTACCCTGCATAAAAAATTCGTTTTAAGTGTGCCATAGATGTCAACCATTAACTATTGCAGAATCAAAAAAAGTTTTGTGAAAAATTAGGATAATGTTTCAAAAGTTATACACCGGACAATAAATAACTATACTCAATACAGACAGGGAGTTTTAATTGCCCAAAAACTGAGTATCAAAATGCATTTGTATCTCTTTAGTATCTTGCATGACTCGTTCATATGAATTCTTTATTTCTACCTCGTTCCTTATACATTCTGAGACAGTTCAACCTTTGCCCTACGTCCTGTTCGTCGTTAGTATGTTGTCACTCGATATAATCGTATAGTTTCCATATAGTTTTTGAAATCTCACTAAATCTCGTTTTTCGTGAGATTTTAAGAGACTTGCATATTAGACCTCTAATGACTTACATTACCTTCTTTTAAATGGCATATTTGAATTCAGTGAAATGTTTTCTCCTTCAATAGCTTTGATTTACACAGTTATGTAATTTGAATAATTTTCTATGACAATTTAAAAAAAACTTGGGCCAAATGTCCATAGATGCAATGCTAAAATTCTTTAAATCCGTGGATTATTTGTATGTCAATCAACATTTGCATGTTTAATCACATCATGTACATAAACAGGGTCATCATGTGGTATATCATTCAAGTTTTATACAGATTCAACAAACACACTTTGATAAATCATGAAATTAAGCCATTTTCCAAGATTTTAACATGTAAATGAATGGAGCTCTAGCCCAAGTTAAAAGCTGAATAAAAGATGGCAGCACGAGATTTCATTGATTTTTCTGCTATTTAGAAACTATCCTATTGCCACGCGGTCCTAACTTTGACCGTTAATTTGAATTTTTGACCTACCGGATATTTGAAAATCAATTACGAGTCTCATACTGCACCGTTTTTCTTCAAACTTGTTCCATTCAAAGCATGACAAAAATCTCTTTCTGATGGTACGTTATTATCTTAAACAGAGTTCCTACTTCCAGCGTAATTTTGGTCCCCAGCTGTAAGAAGGCCTTCTAACAGCTGGGGAGTGGGGACCAAAACGCTGCTAGAACGAGGGACTCTTTACAATAAAGTAATGCACTGACAGAAGTGCAATTTTGTTTTGCTTTTAATGTTATAATGGAAGAAAAACGGTGCAGTATGAGACTCGCAATCCTTGATTTTCAAGCATCTGGTAGGTCAAAAATTCCAATTAACGGTCGAAGACCGCGTGATTGCAGAAAGTCAGAGACAGCACTCCTTTTTTCTTTTTAAATCATGTATATATTTCTTATTTTATAACTTTGTATACATCAGGTCATTTTACAATATTGCAATATTTTTTTTAAATAGATACAATTGCAATTATTTAAAACATTATTACAATAGTTTACAAATATAATGTAACATAAGTTGTTTAACCATTCATCAAAATAAGTATACTTAGTGTCTTGTACCTTATAACCAAAGGCAAGAGTTTGATACTTTTTCAAGCTTAATTCAATTTTAAAATCATCTAAAATATAATTTTCAAGTGGGTCTATTACATTAGTAGGCCTACTCTATGATATTGAAAGAACAAATGTTTATAGTATTCTCAGGCCCGTAGCCAGGGGGGGGGGGGGGCAGGGTTCGGGCGAACCCCCCCCCCCCCTGGCCAAAAATTCTTTCAAAATCATGCAGTTTTTCACCATTTTTAGCACTTTTCAAGTGATTTTGACCATATTTGGGCCTAAATTGTCAAATGTGAACCCCCCCTGGAAATTTTTGAAAACTGAACCCCCCCCCTTGGCAAATCCTGGCTACGGGCCTGATTCTACTTGTCTGAAAATATCACACTTGTCATTAACAATTAGTTTCCATCATGATCTTAGGAGTCACTGGCGAACCCAGAAAAAAGCCTAAAAAGACCCTTTTGGTCAATACTGGGCCTTTTAAGGCCTTATTTTTCAATTTCAGGCCAAATTTTTAAGAAAACGGTCCTCAAAATTTCAAAATTTTGGCCAACTTTTGGGTTTTAGGGAAGTTTTTTCTCTGACCTGAATTTGCCCCCCTTGTTGGTTCCCAGATCCGCCCCTGGAAGTAATTGTTTGCATGGTAGAATGTAATGTAAAAGTTTGTATTTGAAATTGGCCACTTTTTATTTTTGGATTGCTTTAAAATGAATCCAAGTATGTTGAAACAGCATTTGACTATTTTGAATTTCACAAAGATTAATTCAAAATGATTCCAAATATGTTTAGTTGCTATAAGTTCCAGCAAGATTGAATATATGTCTCTAGGACTTGCATGTTTATCCAAAAATCTATACATACGACGTCAGATACTGTACATCACGGCGTAACATTGTAATTGTTCATTTTACCGACAAAATGCAAAGATCTACGCGATGCGCAATGCTCCTCCAAGTAATTGCAAAAGTTTTAATATTCGTGGAATCTTCTTAAAAACTTCAAGTTTTGTTCAGATTAATATGCGCTTCAATACAATTCTATATTCAAAAAGGTTGTGTCACGATATACAGAATTAGAATCACCAGAAAGTAGACATTTCAAACCCTACCCGTTTTCTTCTTTGTCGCGCTTTTCGGCCCTGCGCTCTTGTTGTCGTACCGTCTTTCTAGACTCTTTCACAGTGTCCCTTGTCATATTCATCTGATATACACAGACGGGAAGATATGAAGGATTGTTAAATGCATTATTTGTAATTTATTTTAACTCGAATATTTTCTTTTATTTATTTAAAGCAATGAATAATAAAGGAGAACATATAATACGCTAACGGCGTAACGTCTTATTTTGTAAAGGCTTCACTTGGGGTTGCGGTGATAAAATGATGTCTATCTCAATATATACTGGTTCAAATTAAATGAAATTAATTGTATGTAGTGAGGGGTATATTTAAAAGAACATGCTGAAACATAGGAAAGTTTTGAATGTTTATCCCTTATTTAGAAATATTTGAACTCAAAAAATGAAACGTAATTTTCTGAATTTTTCACATGGCTTCACTTCATATTTCTTTCAATTTATACTTCTTACAGACTGAATTTTAATCTAAATGATATAGTTTTTTGATAAAAATATAGAATATGATATGCCTTTCAGGAATCAAAAAAGAATAATTCACCTTTCAAACGATTTAATGTTAAATTGATCAAAATATATATCTTGTTGGTACGAAATTCTGCCTGTCCACACTTTTTTTGAATAAATATAAGCGTTAAGTTAGCATTGTTATATTATGACGCCATCACAAAGAATCTGTTTGTCTTTTCCAAAATGGTGAATTTAAATATTGTGAAAATTTGAGAAAGATCCGTTAAGAAATGAAATAGTTATCTTCATTTTTCGTTTAAAATTAAAATCATTTTTCTTCAAAATGTTACAGTCCACACCCGGTTTAGCATAGAAAGTCGAATAATACGGCTTGCGTGATTCTCATTTAAAAAGTCCCAGATCAGTAATTTAGAATTCTGATAGGCAAAATATTTCATGGACATACGTGTTCAACTGATGACGAAAAATTGTAGAAAAATATGATTTTGCTGTCGAGATATTGCGGTTTTAAAAGTAAGTACGCATGTAAAAATGCAGTAAAATGCCGCGATGTACGTCGTATCATAATGATTCAATTTACAGTCATAAAACCTTAAACTTACATTTGTATTAACATATACGTACATCTGCTTGCCTCACTAAATATTTTAACTATATATTGAAATGGCAAAGATTGCTTAACAGTTATATATTCTGTCATCCGTTTGACCCTAGATTTGAGCTTCAGACCCTATATTTAAGGGGTCAGCACCCGGTGTTTGTAACAAATGGCAGGCTGTAACAATGTAAATGTTAATGCCTTAATCGTTAATGGATGAAGTGGGATGGGAGGTATCCCACTTATAGAGGTCCATTTAACATTAATGAGTTGGTCTTGGCACTCTGAAATGTTCCACTTGACATATTTCACTCCAATCCATCTAGCTCTATGAACGAGCACTCTTTCATTGGTAAAGGGTGTATTTGAGAGTAAATATCAACTGAACGATTCCTCCATGGGCTAGTATTTAGCCTAATAAAAACTGTCGAAAGATGAAAATACAGGTGATACAGATCTTCAAATAAACAAAGTTAAATTATGCTATTCTCATTGCAAAGTGGCGTTTACATATTAACATACATAGGGGTCTACAATTTTTAAACCAATTTTCTTTATGCCCCATGGGGCTTTTTGAGAGGGAACAACATTTTTCAAATGTGTGATGGGCGTTCATAAAAGGGAAATAGTTTTCCCAAGCCAGTGGGCATTTATTTAGTAAAGTTGACGTCGTGTACATCTTTTGAAACCAAAAATTATTCTTCATTTAGGTACTCTGTTCGAGAAATAGAGATTAAATTCAAAAAGATGAAGTGAGTACATGGCGAAAATGAAACTTCTTGCGAATGGGCGAACATCCAATTTGATACGAGGACAGCCTGTCTTCGTTTCCAGTTAATCCCAAGTGATTACGTTTAGAATGTTTTGTTCTTTTACATTTTACGATTTGATAAGAGACAGAGACTAAGAAATTAAATGCGACGAAACATTTTGACAACGTAATATGTGTACTGTTTATTCTTAAAGTTTTATGCGTTAACTTATTTTATCGGTTTCAAAATGTTTCATTTTATTTTGCCTATATAAAATGTATTGAATAAGATAAGATCAACTGTTCCTTAATATGTATTGTGTTTTGATGACCTTTTTTAGAATCACAATGTAAAATAAACCCCCCGTTCCTGTCATTCTGGTAACGCCGTGTAATGGATGCAATTCAAAGTGAGAGAGAGATCTATACATCAGAATGCGTCCATGCCATTAATTTTGCCAAATACATGACATGAAACTGGCTTGAGGTGCGTCCCCCTTTATCTGGTAAATTATGACTAAATTTTTCGGACAACTGGGTTTCGGACAACTGGGTTTCGGACAACTGGGTTTCGGACAACTGGGTTTCGGACAACTGGGGTGCACCCATGGAAGTTCATAGTCAGTATTATTGCATAGCAGGTGATTACAAAAGAGGTGTATGATCTTCGATAAATTCTGAGCATTTTAATGAAATGATAAATTTGTCTGTAAAACAATAACTGAAGAAAAGTAAACCATTTTTTTCAACTGTAAAATTGAATGTTAAGAAAAATGACAGTTCAAAAACTTACTGTATCTTAGAGTGAATATCGTAAAACATGCCATTGAAGTTCATAGTCTGTATTATGGCATAGCAGGTGATTACAAAAGAGGTGTATGATCTTCGATAAATTCTGAGCATTTTAATGAAAGGATAAATCTGTGACATTTTACTCCCATTAGCACCTGGTATCTTTTCTGTCTTTCATTTTTTCCTCTTTTCTGCAATTTGGATCATGGCATTCTTCTGTTATATTTTAGGGAGTGATGCGTTCTGCTATACCATGGCAAGTGTTGGAAACACAATACCTCAATGACTCTGTCTTTAGGGATGAAATAAGTCAATTAACATTTTCCTGTTATATTTTAGGGAGTGATGCGTTCTGCTATACCATGGCAAGTGTTGGAATCACAATACCTCAATGACTCTGTCTATAGGGATGAAATAAGTCAATTAACATTTTCCTGTTATATTTTAGGGTGTGATGCGTTCTGCTATACCATGGCAAGTGTTGGAAACACAATACCTCAATGACTCTGTCTATAGGGATGAAATAAGTCAATTAACATTTTCCTGTTATATTTTAGGGTGTGATGCGTTCTGCTATACCATGGCAAGTGTTGGAATCACAATACCTCAATGACTCTGTCTTTAGGGATGAAATAAGTCAATTAACATTTTCCTGTTATATTTTAGGGTGTGATGCGTTCTGCTATACCATGGCAAGTGTTGGAATCACAATACCTCAATGACTCTGTCTATAGGGATGAAATAAGTCAATTAACATTTTCCTGTTATATTTTAGGGTGTGATGCGTTCTGCTATACCATGGCAAGTGTTGGAATCACAATACCTTAATGACTCTGTCTATAGGGATGAAATAAGTCAATTAACATTTTCCTGTTATATTTTAGGGAGTGATGCGTTCTGCTATACCATGGCAAGTGTTGGAATCACAATACCTCAATGACTCTGTCTATAGGGATGAAATAAGTCAATTAACATTTTCCTGTTATATTTTAGGGAGTGATGCGTTCTGCTATACCATGGCAAGTGTTGGAATCACAATACCTCAATGACTCTGTCTATAGGGATGAAATAAGTCAATTAACATTTTCCTGTTATATTTTAGGGAGTGATGCGTTCTGCTATACCATGGCAAGTGTTGGAAACACAATACCTCAATGACTCTGTCTTTAGGGATGAAATAAGTCAATTAACATTTTCCTGTTATATTTTAGGGAGTGATGCGTTCTGCTATACCATGGCAAGTGTTGGAATCACAATACCTTAATGACTCTGTCTATAGGGATGAAATAAGTCAATTAACATTTTCCTGTTATATTTTAGGGAGTGATGCGTTCTGCTATACCATGGCAAGTGTTGGAATCACAATACCTTAATGACTCTGTCTATAGGGATGAAATAAGTCAATTAACATTTTCCTGTTATATTTTAGGGTGTGATGCGTTCTGCTATACCATGGCAAGTGTTGGAATCACAATACCTTAATGACTCTGTCTTTAGGGATGAAATAAGTCAATTAACATTTTCCTGTTATATTTTAGGGAGTGATGCGTTCTGCTATACCATGGCAAGTGTTGGAATCACAATACCTTAATGACTCTGTCTTTAGGGATGAAATAAGTCAATTAACATTTTCCTGTTATATTTTAGGGAGTGATGCGTTCTGCTATACCATGGCAAGTGTTGGAATCACAATACCTCAATGACTCTGTCTTTAGGGATGAAATAAGTCAATTAACATTTTCCTGTTATATTTTAGGGTGTGATGCGTTCTGCTATACCATGGCAAGTGTTGGAAACACAATACCTCAATGACTTTGTCTTTAGGGATGAAATAAGTCAATTAACATTTTCCTGTTATATTTTAGGGAGTGATGCGTTCTGCTATACCATGGCAAGTGTTGGAATCACAATACCTCAATGACTCTGTCTTTAGGGATGAAATAAGTCAATTAACATTTTCCTGTTATATTTTAGGGTGTGATGCGTTCTGCTATACCATGGCAAGTGTTGGAAACACAATACCTCAATGACTTTGTCTTTAGGGATGAAATAAGTCAATTAACATTTTCCTGTTATATTTTAGGGTGTGATGCGTTCTGCTATACCATGGCAAGTGTTGGAAACACAATACCTCAATGACTTTGTCTTTAGGGATGAAATAAGTCAATTAACATTTTCCTGTTATATTTTAGGGTGTGATGCGTTCTGCTATACCATGGCAAGTGTTGGAAACACAATACCTCAATGACTTTGTCTTTAGGGATGAAATAAGTCAATTAACATTTTCCTGTTATATTTTAGGGTGTGATGCGTTCTGCTATACCATGGCAAGTGTTGGAAACACAATACCTCAATGACTTTGTCTTTAGGGATGAAATAAGTCAATTAACATTTTCCTGTTATATTTTAGGGAGTGATGCGTTCTGCTATACCATGGCAAGTGTTGGAAACACAATACCTCAATGACTTTGTCTTTAAGGATGAAATAAGTCAATTAACATTTTCCTGTTATATTTTAGGGAGTGATGCGTTCTGCTATACCATGGCAAGTGTTGGAATCACAATACCTCAATGACTCTGTCTATAGGGATGAAATAAGTCAATTAACATTCTCTCCTGAGAGGGTAAGTCTGGTCATTTTGATAACCCCTTGAAATCTTAACATTGCAAGATATAGGGTGTCCCAAAAATTGTACACTAATGAGATGAGAATAACTTTTTTCCTTTATCGAAAATTATTTTTTCAAATTACAAATCCATAGAAAGGACCATGTGAGGTATGGCAAGTGATTTTGGACGGTCATATCTTTCGCCACAAGTACTTTCTGGCCATACAGTGATCTTAATTAAAACAATATGTTTTTTAAGTGAAGTCCCAAAGATAGTAAAATATCAATCAAACTCTCTGAAAAATTATGGATTAGGACCCCGCCTTGGCACTTTTTAAAAAATCTCAGGCTTAATTTTGGTCATCAAAAATTGATATCTTCAAAACTAGACCTTCAAACGATTCTACTTTTAGAGACGTTTTAGACCCCTTGTTCAATAATATTTTCATGCAATAAAAAATCAGAAAAATATCCTCTTTAGAATAAATAGGCTCAACATTTTAGAAAAAAATGTTGACATGGGGTCCCTACTGTATTCATAATTTTTCAAATTGTTTGATTGATATTTTTATGAATTGTGAATTACTTCCTGAGAAAGGATTGGTATCGATATTGAACTGAATGCAACAATGTTTTTCTCTTAAACCCATTATTTCCACCCAAAATACATTTAGGTGTTCCTTTTTCTGATAATTTCCCATTTTACTGAATTTAAAATCTTGCAAAAGTTCGATATATGTCCATATATATTTCAGGCTCAAGTTTCGAAGGAAAAGTACCAACATCAACAACAATATACGGACCATAAAACGGGAGACTTCCAATTGAACATTACTGGTTCTAGTCCTGCCAAAGACCAGTATGCAAAGTACCACACGTCATTACAGAATGCAAATCAGCCACAAGAGGGCGGTAGTAGTTTTCGAGGGTGGAATGCATTTAAGAAACGTCAAAGTAGTCAAAATGAACAGTCAGAACAATCTAAAAGAAAAAAAATTAATGTGAAGTTAAAAGATTTAAAAGTGCCCTTCTCACGTCATAAGTATAAACCAAGTAATGAGATCCTACATCAAGATGTTCTCAATCTTTTCATGGACTTAATGGATGATTGCACTCATATGGGAAATTACCCGAAACCTGTAGATCCTGAACTCATTATATTATTGGCTGCTAAATATGATGAGTATGTTCCTCGGAATAGCACAATTCGATTGGATGAACTATGGAATGGTTGCGAAGTACGGGAAATGGAAACTGGTCATGTGATTGGGTTTTTACGACACCAAGAGGAGTATAGGTAGGAACTTCTTCTAATGGAACTATTTTTTGTTTCTTCTTTATGTAAAGTTCCATAATCTATGAGGTGTGTCCCATTTTTGATTCTCAATAACTTTGTATATCAATATTTGTTTGCTTTTAAATTGAGTTATTTGAGAGTTGGTTGTAATACTATATTTATTAGATAACATATTTTAGAGGTTGGTTCACTTTTTAATGTTGATGTAAAACTTTTGATTTCTTTTTTCCAGGAGAGCCATATTAGATGCTTTCAACATTCAACTGAAGAAGTATTACAATGGGGAGGTTCTATAACTCCTATGTTATGATTTCATCATTAAACGTATAATGATGTCATTATTAATTTTTAGTGATGTCATGGACTGATGTCAGCATGAACTGATGTTGCCAAACATTGTTATTTATTGAATTTCATTTACAAAATAGTGCAGTTGTACTTTGATTATTTCATGACCATATATTGACAATTGTATATCATGTGACCTGAAAGGAAAATGTACTAATATATCAACGGATATATCTTTTGAAGATGTATCTCCGTTGAGAGACAGTAAAACAGTACAGTGGAGTCAGTCATCTATACAGTACATGGGTTGATCAAAAAGTTTGTGATATTAGAGCAAATGCTGAAGAACTATTGGGTCAACCCTTGTCTGTTGATGCATCATAGCATGGCCTCACAAAATTTTTATAGACACACATTTTGGACGTTTTTTGTGTCGCAACAAAGAAGTTACTAAGTATTCAAGCTTAAGATTTTTCTCTAATGATATATATTTGTAATTTCTGTGAATAAATTCTTTCTGTGAAAGACTTGCAGCATTTTGATAAATAAGTTGTTCAGTTGTCAGTTATTATTCCATAGTCCATGTATTAATATTAGAAGTGATGGCAAACAGGTCATACGTCATTGAGACTATTTTCTTTAGGTGCAAAATGATTACCAACTTGTACTTAGAATTTTCTTTACCTATAAAAATGATGTTACAGAGGAGATTATTTTGGAATGGTATTTACTACTATTTAGAGAAAGAAATTGAGGTGCAATAAGTTCTGAAATAATTTTGATTAAAACAGATATGCAACTTATATTCTACATTGTAAGAATAGCAGAATATTAGGCAGTTCATTCAAATTTTAGAGAGATTTTGTGTGAAATATCTAAATTATTGGAAGGCCATTATCTTAAGATATGTCGTTTTTATTGTTATCATTTCAGAACATTAATATTAGATGAACAAGTTTACACCAGTTTACACCAGATTGCACCAGTTTTGTTTTACAGTGCTTGACACTTAAAATAACTTTCAATGAAACATCGTGAAAGTATAGTCTTAACACGTCATATTCTTTTCCAAATATCTATCTCTTGATAATACAATGATTTTATAGTGTTATTTAAAATTGTTCTTGTGTACAATGAAACTGAATGTCATTTTCAATAATCTTCATGTTTTACACAGAATATAATAACAATAATTTTTATGTTAAGACTTGTAATCTCACAAGGACATACTTTACAAGGATGTTATTTTTAATGTCAAATCAAAGACAGAGATCTAAGTTTTGTCTGTTCAATGTCAAGACATACATACATGTACTGCAAAATCTCATGTCAGTACTGGGTAGATCAAGAATCTTGCTAGATAAGATAGAATGGACTGCTTATTCATCAATTTATCAGGCCATTGTGACATACAAATATTTCACTTTATAGAGGGGAATAGCTATGCATCTCCAAAATACATAATACATGGTGTCTCAAAAAAGGAAACCGGGAATGAATGAGTAATATCCAGATGTTTGTTGTTACTTATCACTATGTTATGATGGTGAAATTGACTTGGCTGAAAGTGGGACAAACCCATTTCTGACATGGTCACTTAAATCCCCCATTGCTCAGTCATCTGTGGAGGAAAATAGAACATCTTGGTATCATATGAAAGAGGACATAATGATGCAAATGATGGTACCTGCAAATTTTCCCTAACATTATTCATCTTTGAGAAATTAGCAATTTAATCTCGGTTTCCTTTTTTGAGACACACTGTATACTTCTGTAGAGGGCTCACATGGGAGAGGGCTCACACTGGATGAGAGATATTTATTATTATGATATTTTTATGATGGTATTCTCTTTTCAATATGAGCTTTTAGTATATAGAAAGCATCACAAGTAAATGTCCCAGTTTTTTGCCATGTGACCTGTATTATCCAATCACAGAGTAAGAATCATGAAGTTAGATAATAATTGTGGTTAATTGTGGTCCATATCTGTACTTTTATATTCTTACCTTATTTCTTATCAGAGTTGCATGAGTTTCATTTTTCTTTATATTGGATAAAGAATTTTTTCCATTCCATTATAATTATTTCGATTTCTCATGAAATCACGATTTGTAAAACTCAACATGTATATTATAGATCTGTTAAATGGCAAAGAATGACATGTTAAATGATTTCTAAAGTGAGAATACATGTACTTACATATAATGCTTGTTGAGTCTGGTTGAGTGACATAAGCAAATAATAACTGGGGATACTGTCCATATGCAAACAATTGAAGATGGATAAATTATGATTTTGTTAGTGTGAAATACTGATTTTCGGCTCTGAGAAATGAACAGCAACTCAAATTTCACAAACCATTATGGGGGAGTGGGTTAAACCATGATGAGATTGGCCAGCTTTAAAACACAACTGTCTGGATGTGAACACACCCCCAAATCCTTCAATATTTGCAATGTACATGTTATATGAAGCATTTGAGAAAAACTAGTTCTATCCTGAATTAAACTCAAGAATCTGCTCTGATTTGACAAGTTGAACATTGTAGCTAAATTTCTAGATAAATGAAAGAGTTCTTTGTTGGAGTCAATATAATAGAACAAGATATCTGCATGGTAAGTAATATAATTTTTATTGTTATGTGAAAACTAGAATCAAAGATAGAGTGGGGAAACAAATAAGTAACATTGACAATTACCCAAGCAATATTAATATTATATTTGCCATCAGAATTATTATATCACAAAAGACAAACAAACAAATAGAAAAATGAACATATACATGCCAATTTCTAATGTACTGTGGTACGTGCAATACTTTTTTAGTAAGAATTTTGGATTTCAAGAAAACTGGCATAATAGCAATGAATGGTAAGTGTGATATTTATATGTAATATTTAAACATCATGATTGTTATTTGAAAAGCTCTCTACATCTGATTTTAATTTTAAATATAAATTGATATAATATATTTCATTGCCTTAAAGGTTATTAGCAGTTTTAATATTTAGATATTAGGTAGAAAATATAACTACTGTATAACATCGGATTACAAAATATTACTCAGAAGTGAATATTTCTTGGATGATTATCCCATCGAACGAAGTTCGGATGGATATAGGGAACGCCTCCGTCCGTCCGTCCGTCCGTCCGTCCGTCCGTCCGTCCGTCCGTCCGTCCGTCCGTCCGTCCGTCCGTACGTACGTCCGTCCGTCCGGGCAATAACTCAAATACCGTTGGTCCGATTTTGTTCATATTTTGTACACATATCCCCTATGGGGGAAGAAGTTCTGCTTGAAAGCCGATTTCCAAAATGGCCGCTCATTTCAAAATGGCGGCCATTTTAGTGCCGAATTTACAGTAATTTAGGTGCAATATGTAAAACTGTAATAGCAATATGTTTTAGATGTAAAAAAATTATATAGGACATTAATAAAGCTAGAAATGTAGATATTAAAGAAGCACATGGCAGCCATCTTGAGAAATGGCGGCCTTTACTCGCTATTTTTAACATATTTCACTATAACTCGAAAAGTAGTGGAGCGATTTTGTTCATATTTGGTATGTGAATACTATAAGCATGACACACTGTCCTATGACACTTTTGGTAGAAGGCGACCATTTTGAAATTTTTTTTGAAAAATGGCCGCCATTTTAACGTATTTTACTATAAATCGAAAAGCAGTGAAGCGATTTTGTTCATATTTGGTATGTGAATACTATAAACATTGCACACTGTCTAAAGACACTTTTGGTAGAAGGCGGCCATTTTGAAAAATGGTCGCCATTTTGAAAAATGGCCTCCATTTTAATGTATTTTACTATAACTCGAAAAGTCGTGGAGCGATTTTGTTCATTTTTGGTATGTGAATATTATAAGCATGACACACTGTCCTATGACACTTTTGGTAGAAGGCGGCCATTTTGAAAAAATTTTTGAAAAATGGCCGCCATTTTAATGTATTTTACTATAACTCGAAAAGTAGTGAAGCGATTTTGTTCATATTTGGTATGTGAATACTGTAAGCATGGCACACTGTCCTATGACACTTTTGGTAGAAGGTGGCCATTTTGAAAAATGGCCGCCATTTTAACGTATTTCACTATAACTTGAAAAGTAGTGGAGCAATTTCGTTCATATTTGGTATGTGAATACTATAAGCATGGCACATGATCTAATGACACTTTTGGTAGAAGGCGGCCATTTTGAAAAACGGCTGCTATTTTTGCTATATACTTTGTTTGTAAAAACGCCATCCATGGCTGTTCGATGGGATTCGCTACGCTTTGGCGTTGCCGTTGTTCTGGTTGTTTTTCTAATAGGAAACCTGAACTTAAAATTTATTTTGAACATTTTTGGAATAAGTCATCATGGAAGAAATCTTGGTGTTCTGATTTCAAAATGTTCTTGATTGCGAGAATAAAGAAGTCATAAAATTCAAAACCTAAGAACATTTATTACATTTTATTGCCTTAAAATTGCTTAAAGGAAAGCATGCCCAAATTCTGTGGCTCACTCTTTGAGAGTAGTCTTTCAGTACAAATGATTTGATTAAAGGTTTTATCAAGAACATGTATTTCTTTGTATGTATAAATGTACAAACAACTTTGAAAGATGTCAAGTTGAATCATATCAGTTAACCTTATCAGGCTAAATATTGTCCTCATTAAATAATATCTCCTGTATTATCTCTAAAATATGAATTGAGTACTCAATTCTCTTAAATATTTAATTTTGAATATTTGTTTCAAAGATATTTCATATTGTCATTTTGTAATTCTCCTTCTTTTGATGACTTACTTGTATTTTTAGTTAATTAATTAAGTTAATTATTTTTATGATAATATCTTAGGTAGGGATAGCTTGTTTTTACTTAATTTCATTTATTTTATCATTCTAATAAATAGACCTGAGATGTATTCAGATGAGCGACAAGTACTATATTGCTTTGTCCTTATCAATCACTATTAATTTATAGGCTGCTGTTCCACCTATTAATACCAGATATATTTGTTTAAGATCTCAGATTCTGAGGACACTTAGTTGGAAGTCAATATTAGATTAGGTGCCACTGTTTTTATTAGTTGTCTCATTTATTACAAGACCACTTCACCTTATTCATGTGGCATTGAACATGTGTACAAACTGTTTTCATTTCCTTTCTTTTTTTAGATATCTTATCCTTATACAAAGGTCCCTAAAACAAAAATTCATTATCATTAATGACAAATCACGATGGGTGCCTATTTTGCCTGCCCTGATAGAGACATATACAAGGATGAAGCAAAAGCGATACTGAAGATGGGGTTACCTATGGTGGGTGTAAAACTTTGTAAATGTTCACTGTTATTGCTTGCTAAGGATGAGAAATCATAAACAGGAGATTCTAGTCATAAGGCTGAGGGTGAAAGTAGAGCATTGAAATATCTGCACATTCATCCTTCCTTATAATTAGTGCCCATAGGTGATAAACTCATGTTTCAAGGCTTTGTATAAAAAACCTCCTACCTCATACCCACCTACCCACCTATGTGGAACATGATACAGTCATTGAAGGGTTCAATTTTAAAGATGATTAAATCTCAAAATAGCTCAAATTATTAATATTTCTACAATTCCGGCTTTATTTTATGACTAGACAGAAGGCATATGGATGCATTTTAATGTTTTAATGTGTAATGACCCGAGGGCGCCCCAGGGATATAAATAGCTAATGACCGCAAGCATAGGTCCAACAGGCCAGATAAAGAAACTGAAAGAAAGTGTGCTAAATTTGAAGCCCCGAGTGGGAATCGAACCAAGCTGGGATGTAGTAGCAACTTGCTATCAAGGGTTGTTACAAATGCATCTATAATTCATCATAAACTAAGATTCAATAAACTAAGATCTTTAAAATTGAACCCTTCAAAGACTGTATCATGTCCCACGTACGTGGGTAGGTGGGTATGAGGTAGGAGGTTTTTTATACAAAGCCTTTCTGTGTTCCCCTATTGGGTGATAAATTCAAGAGACAATGAAATACCAGGGAATAGTCTAATGATTGGATATTACTGTAGCAAGAGGAAGATTACACTGAAATGTAAAGAAAAATATTCCAACAACAAAGATCTTGAAGGATATCATGGTATCCAAAAATATTCTCAAATAAATGATTTTGATGTATGATATGAGATACTCATAGGTGTTTAACAAAAAGATCTTTCAGTTTAATGCTCATTGGCAATAAAGTGAGTAGGTTTCATTTCTCAAATTTGCAATAAGATCCTTTTCACATCCTGTAAAATGTGGCTCTTATACAAATCAAATATCATGACTACATCACATTCGCAATGTTTCTCTTCAGAAATTTTGATATTGAATGGTAAACTCCTTCCAAGAGTCTTCTATGAAATCTAAAGTAGTCCAGTCAGTCTTCATTCTCTGTCCAGTTAAGTTTTATCTCTAAAATGCGATTATAGTAGCATGACTCCTTTCACCATCAGAAACCAAAATAAATATCATTTGAAAACAACGAAATGTGAAATTAGGATATAAGGGCCTTAGATAATGCATCAAGTGACACATGTTATTTCAAGAAACATTTTTGTGAGATCGTATGATGAATTCTATTTTTCAGTGTCTAGCCTCACTGTTCCAATATGCTCTTCAACCAATGAGTATTGCGTTCTGTGGCCACTTGGGAAAACTTGAACTTGCAGCTGTGGCTTTATCTATATCGGTAAGTTCATATTCCATTCGGAAGGCAGATTAATGTTACCTACAATAACATGTAATCCATTTGTGGGAGGTCAACTGAGCCATCCTTCAACTAATTTATGAGTGCCATAGTCTTGTCTAAGTTGAGCTTGAATTTGACAATTTAATTACTTTATGGGAGCACTCTGCAATAATGTAGGTCCCACGTCCCATCTTTAATCTGAGGGAAATAAAGCAATACAATACAATACAATACAATACAATATAATACAATACAATACAATACAATACAATAAGAAGCTACCCGTTTGCTCTGTTGAAGACACTATTCATATAAAAATCAAAATCAAGGGGCTAAGTTCCCAGCCTATCGTCAGGCGCAATATTGGTCAATATTTGAGGTCTACTTTTGGTCTACTCATGAGGCGTACTTCTGGTCTACTTTTGGTTTTTTTCTGTGTTAAATCCCCATAGTCAGGCGCGTTTCAAATATTTAAATTAAGCCAAAAGTAGACCAGAAGTAGACCTCATTTAATGACCTCATCAGGTTTATCAGGTCTATATTTGAGGTCTAGACCTCATTTAAGCCTCAACTATCTGTAAATCAGGTCTATATTTGAGGTATACTTTTGGTCTACGCCTTATTTGAGGTTCACTATTGGTTTTCAGGTCTACTTCTCTTCTGCTTTTGGTGTACACCTTACGTTAAGACACATTTCAATTATGGAAATTAAGCCTTAAGGTCTACTTTTGGTCTAGACCTCATTTCAGGTACAAGCCTCATATACCTGTAAGTAAGGTCAGGTCATGTTTTGTTGTTTCAAAGTAGAAATGTACTTAGTACATATCAGTACCCTCCATAGTTGTTAAATAAATTGCATTTATTTTGAATTGCTGTGTTGTTTTCTAGGATTAACTTGTCTCATGGATAAGATACAGATCTATGAACACATTAGAAAGATGAAGCAAAAATTACACAGTATTCTTATATAAATTATATGTAGGCTTCTAATATGATGTATTTTTGTTTCATCATTTAAATTTAACAATATTTCAATATTTTATTACTTTCAGACATCCTTCTTTAGGTTTCCCAGATTTTGATTATTTTTTTAAGTTCTGATAAAAACCATTAATAGGGAGTTGAAAATACAGTTTACTGGTCTGTTAACCTAATATATTATAATCTGTCTCCTTCGTGATTCTGACAAAATACTACAGTAAGTGTGGCTTTTTCAGATTTATGTTTTCTAAGTTTTTAAAAAAATTCTATGTTTATCAGGTCTAGATTTGGTCATTTTATAAATGTTTAAGTTTTTAAGGCGCAGTTTTGGTCTGCCTGTCAGTGAGGTCTCTTCTAAAATGTTCTTAGTTTATCAGGTCTAGATTTGGTCATTTTGAAAATTGTTCAAGTTTTTCAGGCGCACTTTTGGTCTATACGCCTTACAGTGAGGTCTATTCTAAAATCTTCTAAGTAAATGTGGTTTAGATTTGGTTTTTAAGGTGCAGTTTTGGTCTATACGCCTGAAAATAAGGTCTATAACTGGAATTATTGTGAGTAAATGAGGCTAGGTTTTGGTCTAAGCCTTAAAAATACCTGTAAAAGAGGCATACTTTTAGTCTAGACCTGAAAGTAAGGCGCATTTAAGGTTAACTTTTGGTCTACGCCTCAAAAACCTGATGATAGGCTGGGTTATTCCAAAAAATGAATGGTTGCATTTTTTTGGGTCACCCCATATATTTCTTTCAGTATTTTTGAAGGTTTGTCTGCTTGACCTCTTGTTGCATTGTGTTTTAGTTGATCTACATATTTGGATTTGCAATAGGAGGTGGAATATCTCAAGCAGGAGATACATTCTTCTCACAAGCCTTTGGGAGTGAAAACAAAAAACAAGTTGGCATCTACCTGCAGAGAAGTATGCTGACTTTCAGTGTAGGCCCTAAGGGCCGGTCTGCTGGACATTATCAGGTTACTTTAGTTTTGATATGGACCAGTTGATTTTTCACTAGATACTATAGGAAAATAATATTGCAACTGATCCATAATTCCATTTTGACCAGCAGGTTTCAGATTCTTAGGGCCTACACTGCTTACTTACAAAGGTTTACAATATCTGTGTGCTCATACCATAACCTCTCCAAATCACATTGAGTGATAAGAAAAGAAATTTAGTAAAATTGTGACAATTTGTTAAAACTTACTCCCAACCTGTACTTATCCCCTCCTATCCCTTTAATATGGTATGTTATGTGTCCCTTTAAAATAGATTTCTTATGTTAACATTGTATGTAATGTGTCCCTTTAATGTGAATTTCCTATGTTAACATTGTATGTAATGTGTCCCATTAATATGCATTTCTTATGTTAACATTGTATGCCATGTGTCCCTTTAACATTTTCTGAAGTTAACATTGTATGTAATGTGTCCCTTTAACATAATTTTCTTAAGTTAACATAATATGTAGTGTTCCTTCAATATGCATTTCTTATGTTAACATTGTATGCAATGTGTCCCTTTAATATGAATTTCTTATGTTAACATTGTATGTCATATGTCCCTTTAATATGCATTTCTTATGTTAACATTGTATGTAATGTGTCCCTTTTACATAAATATCTTAAGTTCACATAGTATGAAGTGTTCCTTTAATATGCATTACTTATGTTAACATTGTATGTAATGTGTGGATTGTTTTTCAGATTTGCTGATCACCGGACTGACATGTTTACCATGCTGGGCATTGTTCCTTAATGCAGAGACAGTCCTGGTAGCAATTGGCCAAGACCCTGCGGTAGCAAGGTAATTACAGTGAAACTGGCTAATCTGAATGCCACAGGGAGCCATAAGATGTGTTTAGATTGGTAGGTGCTCACATTTCTAGATTTTTATGTCACCATCAGTAGTGGTGACATATTTATAGCCTCCTACTTTTTCCTCAGAAGATAATTAACAGAAACTTTCGTAAAGGAAAGGTAAGAATTCCGTTAGTCCATTTTTATTATTATCATATGGCATCATTGATTTGAGAATTATTAACTTTGTTAAAGGATTTAATACCAAGACTCATTGTTGCATTGTTTGCTGAATCATTACCATGAAGGTGTTGTTTCCAAACCTTTGCATGACCGTGCAGTGGGAATGCAAAGTTTAGGAAACAACGCCCGAGTGGAATGAAGCAGCTACAATGCATTGAGTCTTCGGCTTTTCACATATTGCAATTTTTCTTCTATAAAATCATCTAAAAGAGACAAAATCACAAAAAGAACACATTTTCAACGAAATTTTTTGCAACGTTGTCAAGTCAAGTTGTCATTAAGTCATCAAATCCAATGTGATGAAAAATCCATTCATCACCACCACAACTGTTTAACTAGTGACCTTGCATGTGTTATTGATATTTCAAACACTGTTCATTATGTGAATACTCTGTTCTGATGGCTGGAATCGGACACACCTTGCATAGCTGTATGTGAATAGAATTTTGTTAATGATCCCCTGATTAATTAAACGAATCAAAGATATGATAATTTTCAAGATATATTAAAAACTTGGTAGCTAAAAGGCATTTCTTAAGATATAAATTCAAATTAATATTATGAATTTGTATTATGTTTAGGATAAGTGGCAGGTACATGCTGATCTATATACCAGGTCTTTTGGTAAGTAACTGCCCTGATGAGAAAACATGGAAGATATTAATTAGCATTGATAAATCTAAGCCAGTGAAATTTACTTTTGCCTGTAAATAATATTTTTGATTTTCATACATATCACATGTTTGAGTTTAAAAGACGTCTGAAGTTTACAGTGATGTTAAACAAATTGAATAGTTAAGGACCAATTTCTTTCCAAATCCTTGTACTGTACTGTAAAAAGTTTTAATTTGGTGTCATTTGATTCACAATTGATTTCATCATTGTAAGAACATCTTGTACTGTTAAATTTGGCATTTCCTGTTTATCGAAAAGATTTTAAATTGGTCATTGTACATAATTATTTAATCATCAAATTAAATGGTGCTAAATTAAAGCAATTAATTACAGTACTGTATATATATATATCAATTGGTGATATAACCCTTTTTAAATTGTTTTATTTCAGGGCAACTATATTTTCTTTGTGGTACATGGCTATGTGATAATGTTATTTCAGGGCAACTATATTTTCTTTGTGATACGTGGCTATTGTGATAATGTTATTTCAGGGCAACTATATTTTCTTTGTGGTACATGGCTATGTGATAATGTTATTTCAGGGCAACTATATTTTCTTTGTGGTACATGGCTATGTGATAATGTTATTTCAGGGCAACTATATTTTCTTTGTGGTACATGACTATGTCATAATGTTATTTCAGGGCAACTATATTTTCTTTGTGATACGTGGCTATGTGATAATGCAGAGAGTTGTATATCCAGTAGTATTCATGAATTTTTTGTGCTGTGCTGTTCTTGCTTTACTAAGCTACATCTTCATCTTTGTGTGTGAATGGGGTATAGAGTGAGTATATGGGGCTTTTGAACTTTTGTGGCTTACAATCTATGCAAAACTGATAATAGGAATGTATATATTAACATAGGGTGTCTCAAAAAATGTAGCCAAAAATATATCAACAGCATAGACAAACCAATCAATATTTTCAGACATTTTTTGCATGGTCTTGAAGTCAAAACATATAAGTTTTGTCCCCTATACACAGTTTTTAATTCAGTTTTGCCTTTTGATTCTTTAACCCTTTATCTTTTATACCACATAATTAATGTAACCTCATATTTCGAGGACAGTCTGCATCGTTACTTCTACATTTTTCATCACATTTGACATTTCTGGTGTTTATAATGAAAATGGTCCTTCAAATAGCCCCAGAGAAAAAAGTATCGGCCGTTAAATCTGGTCTTATAGCCCCCTTATACAGAGAGGTCAGACATTCAAGAAACTGAATTGCTAGCATGCGTTAGTCTGGAAGGTAACTCCTGAATCATATTTTAGATATTTTAAGGAGTATTTAATGCTCATTCCAAACAAAAAGACCTAGAACAACTTAAGGGCAACATCCAAAGAGAAAACCCAAACATTCAACCGGAATTATTATCAAATGTGATTAACCATGTAACAGTAAGGACTAAGGATACAGGCTGTCATCGAAATATGAGGTTACATTGATTATGTGGTGTAAAAGGTAAAGTGTTAAAGCATCAAAAAGGCAAGAATGAAATAAAAATGGTGTATTGGGATAAAATGTCCAAGTTTTGGTTACATGACCATGCATAAAATGTCTGAAAAAATTGGTTGGTTTATCTGTGCTGTTGATATACTTTTGGGTACATTTTTTGAGATGTGTATGTTCATTTGACTTAACCATGTCTTTACAATATCTGTATATTAATTTGATATTGTCTGATTGAAAGTTAAATGAGACACAAAGAAAAGAACATGGAATACTGTTTAAAAATTATACAGAATAAACAAAAATTAATTGTGGAATGTTTCACATATTCCTCTTCTGCCTCTTAGCAATCAAATATCACATTTTAACAAAAGTAAGAAATCATCTATACTAAAGTACATGTACTATGCAGATCAAGACAAATAACCCGATATTTACTATTTATTTATATGTTTATAGAGGTTCATCTCTGGCACTGATGTTGACAATGATATTCCGTCCATTGCTATATCTCCTCTATATCAAGATCTCTGGTCTCCATGAGGTCACATGGGGTGGTAAGTGTTGATGTTGACAATGATATTCCGTCCATTGCTATATCTCCTCTATATCAAGATCTCTGGTCTCCACGAGCTCACATGGGGTGGTAAGTGTTGATGTTGACAATGATATTCCGTCCATTGCTATATCTCCTCTATATCAAGATCTCTGGTCTCCATGAGCTCACATGGGGTGGTAAGTGTTGATGTTGACAATGATATTCCGTCCATTGCTATATCTCCTCTATATCAAGATCTCTGGTCTCCATGAGGTCACATGGGGTGGTAAGTGTTGATGTTGACAATGATATTCCGTCCATTGCTATATCTCCTCTATATCAAGATCTCTGGTCTCCATGAGCTCACATGGGGTGGTAAGTGTTGATGTTGACAATGATATTCCGTCCATTGCTATATCTCCTCTATATCAAGATCTCTGGTCTCCATGAGCTCACATGGGGTGGTAAGTGTTGATGTTGACAATGATATTCCGTCCATTGCTATATCTCCTCTATATCAAGATCTCTGGTCTCCATGAGCTCACATGGGGTGGTAAGTGTTGATGTTGACAATGATATTCCATCCATTGCTATATCTCCTCTATATCAAGATCTCTGGTCTCCATGAGCTCAAATGGGGTGGTAAGTGTTGATATTGCATAACTGCTTTAAGCAACAGCATTTTCTTAGAGATAATAGTACTTCGAGCAAAAGTGCTGTCTTAATGCTAAACTACTGTTAATTCCTGAATTGAGAATTAAGGACAAATTTAATACCAGGAATGTGCAAATACTGAAAAAGTGTTCATACATTTATCCCATGGTTGCAAGGATATAGATCGAATATCACACAAAGATATATTTGATATGTGGATCAAGATATCATATTTTAGCAAAACATTCACAAACCATCGAATATCACGTCTTAAAAAGTGATATTCGATGGTTTGAAAAGTGATATTCGATGGTTTGAAAAGTGATATTCGATGGTTTCATTTTTTTTACATTTTTTAATTATTTTCAAAAATATTTAAAAAGAATTTCAAATTTTCCAAAATATCAATTATATCCACTCATGGATAAAATATATTCACTCATTCGCTGCGCTCACTTATGAAGATATCAATATCCACTCATGGATATACTGTATAAGTGGTAATTTTGCCTAATCATTTAATTTTCCTATTTCCTAATTTTTGCCAGGTTCGGAAAATTAAATGTCGGAAATATTGTCTTTATAATGTTATCCAATGGGAGGTTTCTTGTCATTAGGAAAATTAAAATTAGGAAAATGATGAAATTTGACCATTCGGAAAATTAACCACTTGGATTAGATACCACTTATACAGTAAATGATATTTTTTCAAAACCATAGGATATTCCTATAGTATATTGTTTATTCTTAAAATAAGAGATTATAAGTACACCCTTCCTTCGCACATACTAGTACTCTATTGACTATTGTATCAACTACCCTCTCTGTTGTTAACTCCTGAAAGAAATAGATACGATTTCATCAAAAACTTCAGAAGTGTTTCATTTCTGTGTAAACCTGAATTATCTTATTACATTAAAGTTACAGTGATTTCTTTCTGTCAATTACAGGTTGGTCCCTTGAGGCTCTGCAGCAATGGGGAGCTTTTATGAAAGTTGCCTTGCCAACCATGTTGCTTGTCCTATTATGGTGGGCTAGCTCAGAAATAGGCACCATATTGGCAGGTTTGTGAATTTTTGTATCTGTCTAATATCAGAAACATTTCCTTTGAAATTAAATAGTATTTTGAAGCTACATGTTGAACTGAAGTTTTGTTAATGCCTTTTAGCATCCTTGATATGTTTGAATACAGTGTAGCTAGGCCATGCCAAAACTCGAACTACATACATCCCCCTTTAAATGCCCCTCTTAACATATGTTTTATGGTATTTCCCTCAGCCCCTTATATCTGGACAGTTGGTCTGTATGTTTTCAAATTGAGAGATTTGCATTCACATATTCATATTCATTCCATGTTTCAGAACTGGAACTGCATACATTGCCCTTTAAATGCCCCTTTAACGAATGTTTTATTGTATTATAGGTACCCTCAGCCCCTTATATCTGGACAGTTGGTCCATATGTTTTCAAATTGAGGGTTTTGCATTCATGGTTAGTAATTTTAGTACATGGTTACTTTAAATACATATTTGAATTGCATACACTTCCAATTCACATAGAAGAGCTCTAATGAGATTAAGTTAAAGGGCCAACGAAACATAGGAAATGAAAAAAAACACCAATTCAGATAATTTTTCCCTGAGCAACTCAGACAAGTTTGTTTTAATAGATGTCTGTGACAACGAAAAAGATATTTGAAATAAGTTCACAATTTTTCAAATGATTAGTCCTTCAAAAACAACTTTTTGAAATTAGAAAATATGTATGCATAAAAATAAAATTGCATTTTTTATAACATCACTACTTGATTTAATCAATGAAATCTGGAAAATAATGCATTTTTTTAGTGTTGTTGTGTTGCAAAGAGTTTTGCTGCAAAAGTGGTGGGGTTACAAATATTAGAGATTTAAAGGACCAATGTTCTTTTTCAAAAGTCAACTGTTTAAAAAACCTCAAACAACTATTTTGAATAATAACAAATTATATTAAGATTGATAAACAATATTTTCAAACTTTGCTTAGGGCCATTAAAGGGAGTAGAAGGGATAGAGAATACTTGAAAATTGAGTTTTGAAATCATTGTCTCAATTTTGCAATATCTTTGCTCTCATTTTAACATGTCATTCCTGTTTTCAAAAAGACCAATTGTCCTTATACTTTATTATGAGAATGATCTTTTGATTTTTAAAATTATCTGCCAAAGAATTCAATATTTGGACATTTTTGCATCTTAAATTTCATCAGATATTTCATTTTTTTCATAAATATTTGAGATTGTAAAAGTAGAATTAACATGCATATAATGATATTGCTTTCAACCTTTAACGCTCTCTGTAATTGTTATTTTCATTTAGGGCTTCATGGGTTACCAAATAACTGCTTCAGCCAGATGTGGTGCATTTTTGGGTGCAAATGACCCTTTGAGGGCGAGGATTACATGCATCACTTGTTCACTGATTAGTGGTAATTCATTTTTCCTCAAATCCCTTTTCATCATTTGCCATGCATGGCAATGTCGCCACAAACAGGGGGAGCATATATCACACTTACTTGTTTAAAATTCTATAGCCAAAGGAAAAATTCATCAAAGAAACAAAAATTCATGAGTCCAAAAATGTTCAGAATAACATCTATCTTGTTGATCATTATAATATTGTACATTTGTAGGAATATCTGGAATTGTATTGGCTGCACTGATCCTAGGACTGAGGGGACAGCTACCATACATCTTTACAAATGACAGGTATTTCACCCCATTTCACCATCATGTATAACATGCTTGCTTCATCTTCACAAATATTTTTAAACTTATTACCAGAAAGATAAATATATATGCACTAGTGCTTTAGGGAAAGGACCAAAAATTGTTAGAGAACACAGAACATCTAAGATTACACCAGTCATAACATGAAAAGAAATGATGTCTAATAGCCCTATACCCCACCATGCAAGTACCATTATCACAATCCAGGACCATCACACAAAGGACTTTTCATTTAAACTAAATCATCACAATATATGTGAAAAATAAATTAAATTGATAACCAATATTCATAACATCAAAAATAGTTGTAGATACTAGGTAAAGAACAAGATAGAGCATTCAATCCAGTCTCATAGAGTGGTATTGAAGTTTAGTATTGGACTGTGTGTCCAACTCAAATGAACTCTATTTCCAGTGATGTATTGGAGTTAGCAAAATCCCAGCTTCCAATCCTTTCATTGTTTGTACTTTTGGAGAGCATCACAGTAAGCAAACCATCTGATTGATCTTTTTGTGAAATTATCGGGAAAACATGTAAACTGCATTATTTGTATTTTTTGCCAAGTAGTTTTAACAACATAGTACTAAATATAACGGTGTTAAATTGACCCAGTGACCTACCACTTTTCCATAGGAACAAGTCTTAATAATTTTAGTTGTGTAATGTACTAGAGTGGTACTCACAGACAACTTATTTTTGTAGGCAACAGGACATGGCATTATCAAGGGAATGGGAGAACAGAAATTTGGCTCTGTAGTAGTGTTTATCAGCTTCTACATTGTGGCACTGCCTATTGGCATTCCTTTGATGTTTCTCACTGAGCTGAAGACCTCAGGTGAGTGTTTGTCTCTACATGCTTGATCTACCTATTGGCATTCCTTTGATGTTTCTCACTGAGCTGAAGACCTCGGGTGAGTGTTTGTCTCTACATGCTTGATCTACCTATTGGCATTCCTTTGATGTTTCTCACTGAGCTTAAGACCTCAGGTGAGTGTTTGTCTCTACATGCTTGATCTACCTATTGGCATTCCTTTGATGTTTCTCACTGAGCTGAAGACCTCAGGTGAGTGTTTGTCTCTACATGCTTGATCTACCTATTGGCATTCCTTTGATGTTTCTCACTGAGCTTAAGACCTCAGGTGAGTGTTTGTCTCTACATGCTTGATCTACCTATTGGCATTCCTTTGATGCTTCTCAATGAGCTGAAGACCTCAGGTGAGTGCTTGTCTCTACATGCTTGATCTACCTATTGGCATTCCTTTGATGTTTCTCACTGAGCTTAAGACCTCAGGTGAGTGTTTGTCTCTACATGCTTGATCTACCTATTGGCATTCCCTTGATGCTTCTCACTGAGCTGAAGACCTCAGGTGAGTGTTTGTCTCTACATGCTTGATCTACCTATTGGCATTCCTTTGATGTTTCTCACTGAGCTTAAGACCTCAGGTGAGTGTTTGTCTCTACATGCTTGATCTACCTATTGGCATTCCTTTGATGCTTCTCAATGAGCTGAAGACCTCAGGTGAGTGCTTGTCTCTACATGCTTGATCTACCTATTGGCATTCCTTTGATGTTTCTCACTGAGCTTAAGACCTCAGGTGAGTGTTTGTCTCTACATGCTTGATCTACCTATTGGCATTCCCTTGATGCTTCTCACTGAGCTGAAGACCTCAGGTGAGTGTTTGTCTCTACATGCTTGATCTACCTATTGGCATTCCTTTGATGTTTCTCACTGAGCTTAAGACCTCAGGTGAGTGTTTGTCTCTACATGCTTGATCTACCTATTGGCATTCCTTTGATACTTCTCAATGAGCTGAAGACCTCAGGTGAGTATTTGTCTCTACATGCTTGATCTACCTATTGGCATTCCTTTGATGTTTCTCACTGAGCTAAAGACCTCAAGTGAGTATTAGTTTCTCCATGGTCGGTCTACCAATTGGCATTATGTATCACATGATTTTAGTAGTTTACCTTGATCTATCACAGGGTTATGGTAGTCTTCCTTTATCACATGGTTATGGTACTCTACCTTTATCACATGGTTATGGTAGTCTACCTTTATCGTTAGCAGAGTTATGGTAGTCTACCTTTATCACATGGTTATGGTAGTCTACCTTTATCACATGGTTATGGTAGTCTACCTTTATCGTTAGCAGAGTTATGGTAGTCTACCTTTATCGTTAGCAGAGTTATGGTAGTCTACCTTTATCACATGGTTATAGTAGTCTACCTTTATCACATGGTTATGGTAGTCTACCTTTATCACATGGTTATGGTAGTCTACCTTTATCGTGAGCAGAGTTATGGTAGTCTACCTTTATCACATGGTTATGGTAGTCTACCTTTATCACATGGTTATGGTAGTCTACCTTTATCGTTAGCAGAGTTATGGTAGTCTACCTTTATCACATGGTTATGGAAGTCTACCTTTATCACATGGTTATGGTAGTCTACCTTTATCGTTAGCAGAGTTATGGTAGTCTGTAACCTTTATCACATGGTTATGGTAGTCTACCTTTATCGTTAGCAGAGTTATGGTAGTCTACCTTTATCACATGGTTATGGTAGTCTACCTTTATCGTTAGCAGAGTTATGGTAGTCTTCCTTTATCACATGGTTATGGTAGTCTGTAACCTTTATCACATGGTTATGGTAGTCTACCTTTATCGTTAGCAGAGTTATGGTAGTCTACCTTTATCACATGGTTATGGTAGTCTACCTTTATCGTTAGCAGAGTTATGGTACTCTAACTTTACCTGTATGTATTTTAGGGTTCTGGTGGGCATTGATAGGTGGCCAGGTGATCCAATCACTATGCTTCATAATACGTGCCTTATGTGCTAACTGGACTAAAGTGGCCAAAAAAGTAAGCTTTTCTCAAGATAACTACCTTTCCTGTGTAACATGCCTTTGAGAAGCCTTGAGTTAAATCCTACTTTTGACAAAGGACAGAATAAACTCATATTTTTGCGTTAAAATCATAGAATCAAGGTCTATGTTATGATGAATCGATAAGCAAACCAGAATATATTCAGTAATGATCATACCCCCGTTATAGACCAGTAAATCATTTGTTGTACTCGTCATAGCATCATATTTCATTAGAATATAGAATAATGTCATATGTTATACAATAATATGATATGGAATAATATAATATCACTACCACAAGTGCTGAGATATTGTCATAGTCTTCAACTTTTTTTGTGGAAAGTGTGCGGCAGTTGGTGTTCTGAGTTTGGCATTTGTAACAAATGGCAGGTGTTGACATTTTTCATGTTAATGCCTTATATATAACTTTGTTTTAGGCTAAGATAACAGCAGGGATTGAGGATAATGATGAATTGAACAAGAAACAGCCTGAGCTGCCAGAAGAAAAACAAAGTAACATATTAACTTTATATTATCTTAAATAGTGATCGATAACTGTCTTCATTGGTCATTTGTGTATTTGCAATACACCACTTTTTGTACAATTCTCTTCCATTCAAATCATTTTAAAATATACATCATACAAGACAACTTGACAACATTCATAAGCAGGAAAAAAGAATCATTCAAAACCAAGTATATCTTTTCAGGTCTATTACATCATGAGGAATTGGGAAACAGATACAACAAAGACCAGACAGGAGAAAGTGTTAAGATATCTAATGGATATGGCACTTACCACAAACAAACAAATGAAAGTGCTACTGAACAAATCGTATACTCTCAACAGAAGGACTACCCAACACAATACAATGGACCCATTACAGAAACAAACATTGACCAAAATGCACAACCAAATGGATATCATAAGTCACAAAACGGATATCGCAAGCAACCAAATGGATATTTGAAAAAGGGTGGCTCTCATATTCTGTCTGGTCGACCTGCAACTAGATACTCATTTTCTGAAAATGATACAGATATTGAAGACCGTGTGACGGCCATTGAGCGTCAAATGTCAAGTAGCCAAAAAGTTGACCGTCATGCAAGTGTTGATCCAAGTCCTGACATTAAGTTAATCAATTACAAAAGACTAAATGTGAAACAGTTGATCCTAAGGCGTGGCTTTGTTTTGCTGATTAATGTGGCCATTTTAGTGGCAGGAATCTTTGTCAGATTAAACGTATCAATTAACCACGTCCCTTCTCAAGAAGACTCAAATGTCACACAGTTGTGTTACCCTAATGGTACAGTGTTTAATGGAACTGAAGGGGTTAACGTAACGATGATTCCATGTTTTTTCACAACAGGGTTAACTCCTACATTTCCCAGTGTTCTCCCAACTTTAGATATTAATGATACTACTGCTTCTTATATTTGAAGGGGTTAATAATATGTTTGAATGATTTTAAAGAATCAATCCATACTCGTCTATATGATCTCAGAACTTTAATTGTAAAGATTTTATATTATGTTCGATGATTGATGTTTATGACAATTTGGCTAGTTAGATTTGAAGGAGTTGAATCTAACTACAGTGTGTCCAAAAAACAGGACCGAAGGAAATTTGAATAATTCGGTCAATCTTGCATATTATATAAACGTACATGTATATTGGTTTTCCATATTACTGGTTGTGTTCTTGGCCGCTTTGTCATGTTTTGCTGTATTTGGTTTTAATGCTTTGGTCTTTCCCTTTTCGCTCAAGCATATACATGTATTTTAAACATCCTCCTTGACTGAGAATAGCAAGCTGTGAAATGTCAAACGTAGACACCAATTTTATATGTGACAATGAATCAAAAATATAAATAGTATGTCATTATTGTGACTGCTTACAACACAAGTTTATTAATGTTTGTGACTAACCTTACTGCTACAACAGCTCTTGTTCAAATCCACTCATTTTCAGAAAGGGAAAATAAAACTAAAAACTAGGAATCCAATGACTATAGTATCTTTACAATGTCGTGATTAAAATGTGTTCAGCCATTGTAAATCACGATGAAAAACGCACATGAAAAACGTATCATCGCCCTCGTCTGTAGTGACATATTTTGAGAGATATCTCAGTTGTTATAAAGAAGACCAATTTCATTATGGTAAGTCACTTTGGATCATGATGAGAACGCACTAATAACATCATGTTCAGTTTGAAAATCAAAAACACACTTAAAACATGGTCGTATTTGAAATCACGTCGACATCTTTTAGATTTTATTAAAATACGTAATGTTTGATTTCTAGGTTGTTAAATGTCAATCTGGTAAAAACTACATTCAATGAGACAAAAATAGCTTTGCAATGGTGTGCTTAAAATGTTTAGTCACTTTTGATCCCGACAGAACGCACGTAACATTACATCTCATTCAGTAATCAGTTTGACAACAACAAATCATTTTTATTTAAAATACGTAAAGGAGTGGTATCGATATAGTGAACGTTTTGAACACGCGTTTCTCTTAAACCAGTCATCAAAACATTCTGAAAATTTTACACATCGTCAATTTAATGGTAATCTTTTAGATGGTAACATTATGATTTGAAATATATATATACCAGGTCGTTCAATAAGTTCACGGAAAAACGCTCTCATTTCAAGGATTTTTTGATATTTTCTCATGAAATTTTCACACAATGTATAAAAAATACTATCTGATTGATTCTTAAAATATCAGCATCTCTTATTTGATTGGTCAAAAATAAGGGTTACTATGGTAACTTGACTTTTGGGTAGGCTACAGTACAGTTACAGTAACCCTTATTTTTGACCAATCTAATTAGAGATGCTGAGATTTTAAGAATCGATCAGAAAGTATTTTTTAAACGTTGTGTGAAAATTTTATGGGAAGATATCAAGAATCTTTGAAATGAGAGCATTTTCCCGTGAACTTATTGAACGACCTGGTATATCTCCCTAACAGAAAATTCAATCAACATTTCCATCCTATGGCAAACGTAAAAATATATACATAAACGTCTCACAAAATATCAAATTAATCGCTGCTAGCAGCGCGACGTACATCTGGTCCGAAAATTGACATTCCGTACAGAGCGAAAAGTAAATCCGAGCTTTATGACAAATTAGATTCTCAATATCTTACGAATAGAATAAACACTCAACAAGTCCTTGGTAGAGCAAATGCAAAAATATATCCTTTAACGCCTCTCAAATTATGGCATTTAGTCTAGGGCGCAAACTGTATCAGCGATTTCAGACAAATTAGATGTAAAATACTTCACGACCAGAAACCTCAGTCATTAAATCCTTCGTAAGGAAAACGTAGAAATATCTACTGAAACGTCTCACATAGGACTGGCTAGCACCAGCGTCGCGTACGACTGCTCAGAAAATTGATTTTTCGTCTAGAGTGAAATGTAAATCAGAGATTTATGACAAATAAGATACTCAATATCTCACGAATAGAATTACCACTAAACTAAGTTCTTGGTAGAGCAAATGCAAAAATGTATCCTTTAACGTCTCTCAAATTAACAAACAAAATATAAAAGCGCAAAAGCCAAAGTGAAGGGTGACTAAAACCATGATCTTACGTGAAAAGAAACAATGTCTAACATCCCCCTCCCCCTCCAATCGAGAACCAGTATCACAATCCAAGACCAGAACACCAAGGGACATTTCATTCATACTGAAGTCATTACAATACATGTTGAAGAAAAATTGAAAAAATGATAACCAATACTCATAACATCAAAAATAGTTGTAGATACTAGTACTCACAAAGGATAGAGTATTCAATCTCAAATGATGTGGGATAGATAAAATCCAACACAACAATTCACAATGGTCATCAAGAGAAAACTATGGCTGGTTTCGATCCTTATTTCTCAACCATTAATGCCATAGCACATCAAAAGGTGCCAAGTGAAAAAATTTTGAGTTTATTGCCAATTTATACACCATTCCTACACCCTTCAGCATCTCAAGTGGTAAAACCTGAAATTTCGAAATTAATGACTTGTACGTTACAGAACATCAACATGCTGCTACAAGCGTGACGTTAGATCGGTCCGAAAATTGACATTACGTCTAGAGCGCATTTAAAATTCGAGCTTTACGACAACTCCTACAAATTAGATACTCTATATCTGACGATTAGAATGACCAATCAACAAGTCCTGGATAGGGCAAATGTAAAAATGTAACCTTGAACATCTCACTAAATAGCAAATATCATGCTGCCACCATCGTTACGTACGACTGGTCCGAAAATTGACATTTCGTCAAGAGGACAAACTGCATCAGAGATTTAAGACAAATTAGATATAAAATATATCACGAACGGGAACATCATTCATTAAATCCATTTAAGAGCATACTGCAAAATATATATTTAAACGTCTCACAAAAAAGCAAAGGACTGGCTAGTAGCAGTGTGACGTACGACTGGTCAGAAAATTGACATTTCGTCCAGAGCGCAAACTGCATAATTGACTTAAAACGAATTGGATATTATATATCTCCCCTACAGAAAAGTCAATGAACATATCCATCCTATGGAAAACGTAAAAATATATAGATGAACGTCTCACTAAATATTAAACTAGTCACTGCTACTAGCGCGACGTACAACTGGTCCGAAAATTGACATTCCGTACAGAGCAAGTAAATCAGAGCTTCATGACGGCTTTGTATAAAAAAAATTCCTACCTCGCACCCACCCACGTGGGACATGATACAGTCTTTAAAGGGTTCAATTTTAAAGATTATTAGATGATTATTAGAATTTTTATGAAATTATTAGAAGTTATTAAATCTTAGTTTATGTTGAATCATAGATGAATCAATGAACCCTATGCCTTTATTTATGGATCTGTCAATGGTCTAGACATGAATAAAGTCAGAATTGCAAAAATGTTAAAGAAATTCTGGGAGAGACAAGTGACAAAATATTGCTTCTTGGACGAGATCAAACGACTTTGACATATTCCGTGTGTGAATGTTTCAATTACTCAGATTTTGCCGTGGATCCGATTTTAAATGCTTCCAAATAATCTTCTAATGCTAACTTTGATTTCTATTAATAATGTTTTGACTTCCCCGCTTCATAAAAAGAACATTATCACCATTTACTCTATATTAAGCATAAACTGAGAATGAATAATTATCTTAAAAATTCCATCCTTCAAAGACTGTACAAGATCCACGTACGTGGGTACGAGTTTTTTTTATGCAAAGCGAGACTGCCCGAACAGCAAATGATTTTGAGAAATAAAAAGCAGACATGAAACAAAATAGCTTATCTGCAATTCTGCTTTATTTTATGACTAGACAGATGACAGATCCATGAATAAAGGCATATGGGCGCATCAATTCATCTATAATTCATCATAAACTAAGATTTAATAAAGTCTTTGAAATTGAACCCTTCAAAGACTAGCTGTATCATGCCCACCGTACGTTGGTAGGTGGGTACGTCGTAGGAGGTTTTTTTTATACAATGTAAAACCAAAGCCACGCCCCTTTATTTTTTTTCGCTTTTACTTACCTTGAACCACGCCTCTTTTCCAACTTTTTTGCTTTTTACATTAAGACTGCCCCTTTATCGTTTTTTTGCTTTTACATTCCTTAAACAACGCCTATTTTCGATTTTCTCGCTTTTTTACACAAAGCAACGCCCTCTATCATTTTTTCGCTTTTAATTACCTTAAACCACGCCCCTTTATCGTTTTTCGCTTTTAATTACCTAAATGCCTCTCCTTCGATTTTTTTCGCTTTAAATACACAAAGCTACGCCCCTTTATCGTTTTTTGCCTTTAATTACCTTAAACCACGCATCTTTTTCATCTTTTTCAATTTTTCCGGTTTATAATACAAAGCCACGCCCCTTTATCGTTTTTTGCCTTTAATTACCTTAAACCACGCATCTTTTTCAATTTTTCCGGTTTATAATACAAAGCCACGTCCCTTTATCGTTGTTTCACTTTTAATTACCTTAAACCATTCCTCATTTTCGTTTTTTCGCTTTTTTAGGTACAGCAACGCCCTTCAATTGTTTTTCGCCTCTTTTCTTTTTTTCGGTTTTTTAAACAAAGCCACGCCCCTTTATCGTTTTTTTGCTTTTAATTACCTTAAACCACGCCTCTTTTTCGATTTTTCCGCTTTATAAAGAAAGCCACGCCCCTTTATCGTTCTTTCGCTTTTAATTACCCTAGACCACGCCTCTTTTTCGATTTTTCCGCTTTGTAAAAGTAAGCCACGCCCCTTTATCGCTTTTTCGCTTTGAATTACCTTAAACCACGCCTATTTTCGATTTTTTCGTTTTTTACGATAAGCCACGCCCCCTTTATCATTTTTTCACTTTAAATTACCTTAAACCACGCCTCTTTTTCGATTTCTTCGTTTTTTTACACTAAGCCACGCCCCTTTATCGGTTTTCGGTGTAAAGAACCTTAAACCACGCCTCTTTTTCGATTTTTCCGCTTTTTAAAAGAAAGCAACGCCCCTTTATCATTTTTTCGCTCTAAATTACCTGAAACCACGCCTCTTTTTTGATTTTTCTCGTTTTTTTACGCTAAACCACGCCCCCTTTATTATTTTTTCGCTTTAAATTACCTTAAACCACGCCTCTTTTTCGATTTTTTCGTTTTTTTTACACTAAGCCACGCCCCTTTATCGGTTTTTCGGTGTAAAGAACCTTAAACCACGCCTACTTTTCGATTTTTTTCCGCTTTTCCAAAGAAAGCCACGCCCCTTTATCGTTTTCTCGCTTTTAATTACCTTTAACCACGCCTCTTTTTTGATTTTTTTCGTTTTTTACGCTAAGCCACGCCCCTTTATTATTTTTTCGCTTTAAATTATGTTAAACCACGCCTCTTTTTCGATTTTTTCGTTTTTTACACTAAGCCACGCCCCTTTATCGGTTTTTTCGCTTTAAATTACTTTAAACCACGCCTCCTTTTCGGTTTTTTTTGTTTTTTTTACACTAAGCCACGCCCCTTTATCGGTTTTTCGCTTTTAATTACCTTAAACCACGCCCTTTTTTCTTTTTTTTTTTCGTTTTTTTTACGCTAAGCCACGCCCCCTTTATCATTTTTTCGCTTTAAATTACCTTAAACCACGCCTCTTTTTCGATTTTTTCGTTTTTTACACTTAACCACGCCCCTTTATCGGTTTTCGGTGTAAAGAACCTTAAACCACGCCTCTTTTTCCATTTTTCCCCTTTTTTCGTTTTTTACGCTAAGCCACGCCCCTTTATTATTTTTTCGCTTAAAATTACCTTAAACAACGCATGTTTTTCGATTTTTCGCTTTTTTTTAATTACCTTAAACAACGCCTCTTTTTCGATTTTTTCGTTTTTTACGCTAAGCCACGCCCCTTTATTATTTTTTCGCTTAAAATTACCTTAAACCACGCATGTTTTTCGATTTTTCGCTTTTTTTTTAATTACCTTAAACCACGCCTCTTTTTCGATTTTTCGCTTTTTCAAAGTAAGCCACGCCCCTTTATCATTTTTTCGCTTTTAATTACCTTAAACAACGCCTCTTTTTCGATTTTTTCGTTTTTTATGCTAAGCCACACCCCTTTATTATTTTTTCACTTTAAATTACCTTAAACCACGCCCCGTTTTCGATTTTTTGTTTTTTTACACTAAGCCACGCTCCTTTATTGGTTTTTCGGTTTAAAGTAACTTAAACTACGCCTCTTTTTCGATTTTTAAAAGAAAGACACGCCCCTTTATCGTTTTTTGCTTTGAATTACGTTAAGCCACTCCTCTTTTCGATTTTTTCGATTGTTTACATTAAGCCCAGCCCCCTTGTCGTTTTTTCGCTTTCGCTTCGATTAAACCACGCATCTTTTCGATTTTTTTGCTTGAAATACACAACGCCACGCCCCTTTATCGTCATTCGCTTTAAATTACCTTTACTCACGCTTCTTTCCAATTCTTTCGCTTTTTATGCACAAAGCCACGCCCCTATCATGTTCCACGTACGTTGGTAGGTTTGTGCGAGATAGGAGGTTTTTTATACAAAGCCCTCAATGGTTTCAACTGTATTCTTCTTTAATTTGACGCTACTTAATTGCTGATTTTGGGCCTAATGGCGTCTATTTAATCTAGTTTAAAGCCCACGGTTACATGTATTTACTCTAAGAGGAGGGAAAACCCAGAGCGACCTCATCATTAGCATTAATTTTTTCGTTTTTTACGCTAAGCCACACCCCCTTTATCATTTTTCGCTTTAAATTACCTTAAACCACGCCTCTTTTTCGATTTTTTCGTTTTTTACACTAAGCCACGCCCCTTTATCGGTTTTCGGTGTAAAGAACCTTAAACCACGCCTCTTTTTCGATTTTTTCCACTTTTTAAAGAAAGCCACGCCCCTTTGTCGTTTTTACGCTTTTCATTTCCTTAAACCACGCCTCTTTTTTTGATTTTTTTTCGTTTTTTACGCTTAACCACGCCCCTTTATTATTTTTTCGCTGAAAATTACCTCAAACCACGCCTCTTTTGCGATTTTTTCGTTTTTTTACACTAACCCACGCCCCTTTATCGGGTTTTCGCTTTTAATTACCTTAAACCACGCCTCCTTTTCGGTTTTTTTCGTTTTTTTACACTAAGCCACGCCCCTTTATCTATTTTTCGGTGTAAAGAACCTTAAATCACGCCTCTTTTTCGATTTTTTTCCGCTTTTTAAGAGAAAGCCACGCCCCTTCACGTTTTTTCGCTTTAAATTGCCTAAAACCACGCCTCTTTTTCGATTTTTCGCTTTTTCAAAGTAAGCCACGCCCCTTTATCATTTTTTCGCTTTTAATTACCTTAAACAACGCCTCTTTTTCGATTTTTTCGTTTTTAACGCTAAGCCACTCCCCTTTATTATTTTTTCACTTTAAATTACCTTAAACCACGCCTCTTTTTCGATTTTTTGTTTTTCTACACTAAGCCACGCTCCTTTATTGGTTTTTCGGTTTAAAGTAACTTACACTACGCCTCTTTTTCGATTTTTAAAAGAAAGACACGCCCCTTTATCGTTTTTTCGCTTTGAATTACGTTAAGCCACTCCTCTTTTTCGATATTTTCACTTGTTTACATTAAGCCCAGCCCCCTTGTCATTTTTTCGCTTTCGCTTCGATTAAACCACGCATCTTTTCGATTTTTTTTGCTTGAAATACACAACGCCACGCCCCTTTATCGTCATTCGCTTTAAATTACCTTTAATCACGCTTCTTTCCGATTCTTTCGCTTTTTATGCACAAAGCCACGCCCCTATCATGTTCCACGTACGTTGGTAGGTTTGTGCGAGATAGGAGGTTTTTTATACAAAGCCCTCAATGGTTTCAACTGTATTCTTCTTTAATTTGGCGCTATTTAATTGCTGATTTTGGGCCTAATGGCGTCTATTTAATCTAGTTGAAAGCCCACGGTTACATGTATTTACTCTAAGAGGAGGGAAAACCCAGAGCGACCTCATCATTATCATTAATTTTTTCGTTTTTTTACGCTAAGCCACGCCCCCTTTATCATTTTTCGCTTTAAATTACCTTAAACCACGCCTCTTTTTCGATTTTTTCGTTTTTTACACAAAGCCACGCCCCTTTATCGGTTTTCGGTGTAAAGAACCTTAAACCACGCCTCTTTTTCGATTTTTTCTGCTTTTTAAAAGAAAGCCACGCCTCTTTATCGTTTTTACGCTTTTCATTACCTTAAACCACGCCTCTTTTTTTGATTTTTTTTCGTTTTTTACGCTAAGCCACGCCCCTTTATTATTTTTTCGCTTAAAATTACCTTAAACCACGCCTCTTTTGCGATTTTTTCGTTTTTTGGCTCACACAGTGAGCCTATGGGATCGACCAGGCGTCCGTCCGTTGGTCCGTCCGTCCGTCCGTCCGTTGGTCCGTCCGTCAACATTGGCCGCACAAATTAAAACTGCTATTCGGATTGAGTCATATCCACAGTCATTTTATGCATATCCATAATGCCTATTTGACCTATCATCGCCATTTCCCAAGTTCGCCCGGTTTCCGAGAAATTGCTGATTTTGACGTCAAAAAGTCAAATTTTCTGTAAATACTAGACACTTTGTTGAAGTAGAACTTTCAAATAACTTGTAGTAGTTGCGGTATATGCAACTAATGTCCTCTGAAGATTTCAAAGCTCTTGGAATTACAGTTTTTGGTGTTTACTCCATAAAATTTGACAAAAAGTAGGACTTAGTCATTTTCAGAAAACTTTCTTATGTATAAAGTCAATGGCAGGTTTTGTGATTGACAAGTTTCTCAAAGTTTGCCTTATACTTGATCATTTCTTGCAATGAATTACATCATAACTAGATTTAAGCATTCCCTACATATTGCTCAATATATGTCAGCATCAAATTTTTACAGTTTTTGAGATATTTGACATCAAAAAACTGTAAAAATAAGTTATTTTTCAACTTGCTTCAATTTGACCAAATTTTTTTTTTGAAAATCATCTACAAGTTACCAGGAGTTCAAATCTGACATTAGTTTTAGGATTTGACCTTTACTTGACCTTCAGTGACCTTTGAAAGGTCAAAAAATTGATTTTTCAAATTGATTTCTGGATGTAAATTTTAGTCAGCTTAATCACAAAAGACCTTACTGAGCTCTAAATAAGTAAAATTTTCAAGGTCAAAGGTCATCAAACTAGGTCACACAACTGTGCTGTCTTAGTTTCTCAAAGTTCGAGACTACAAATCCAAATCAATATTTTTGTTTGAAAGTCAGGATATACATTCCTCTGAAGGTTCCAAACTGTGTGAGCACAGGACCGTGGGTCCTATTTTTTACACTAAGCCACGCCCCTTTATCGGTTTTTCGCTTTTAATTACCTTAAACCACGCCTCCTTTTCGGTTTTTTCGTTTTTTTTACACTAAGCCACGCCCCTTTATCTATTTTTCGGTGTAAAGAACCTTAAATCACGCCTCTTTTTCGATTTTTTCCGCTTTTTAAGAGAAAGCCACGCCCCTTCACGTTTTTTCGCTTTAAATTGCCTGAAACCACGCCTCTTTTTCGATTTTTCGCTTTTTCAAAGTAAGCCACGCCCCTTTATCATTTTTTTCGCTTTTAATTACCTTAAACAACGCCTCTTTTTCGATTTTTTCGTTTTTTACGCTAAGCCACTCCCCTTTATTATTTTTTCACTTTAAATTACCTTAAACCACGCCTCTTTTTCGATTTTTTGTTTTTTTACACTAAGCCACGCTCCTTTATTGGTTTTTCGGTTTAAAGTAACTTAAACTACGCCTCTTTTTCGATTTTTAAAAGAAAGACACGCCCCTTTATCGTTTTTTTCGCTTTGAATTACGTTAAGCCACTCCTCTTTTTCGATTTTTTCACTTGTTTACATTAAGCCCAGCCCCCTTGTCGTTTTTTCGCTTTCGCTTCGATTAAACCACGCATCTTTTCGATTTTTTTGCTTGAAATACACAACGCCACGCCCCTTTATCGTCATTCGCTTTAAATTACCTTTAATCACGCTTCTTTTCGATTCTTTCGCTTTTTATGCACAAAGCCACGCCCCCATCATGTTCCACGTACGTTGGTAGGTGGGTGGTTTCAACTGTATTCTTCTTTAATTTGGCGCTACTTAATTGCTGATTTTGGGCCTAATGGCGTCTATTTAATCTAGGTGAAAGCCCACGGTTACATGTATTTACTCTAAGAGGAGGGAAAACCCAGAGTGACCTCATCATTATCTGAATGCCACACTTCGATTAATTGTTTTAACAGTTGTAAGCATATACATCTGTCTTTATCTTGACATGAATTAACAAACTATTATATTGGGAAACATGCCAGAAATTAACATTATATTTGAAGCGTTGATGGTCATCTTTATATCTCTTAACCCTGGGGTATTCCCCCTCTAAATTAATCTCTGTAAATGGTAGAAGATTTTGATGACCCACTCCAACCATTTAAAAAGTAAGATTCAATTTATTGTTTGTATTTTGATTTTCAGATTTTATAAATTGTATCATGATTTTCAAGTGCTCTTCAATAATCAGCAAGTGATAAGCCAGATTATAAGCCTTATTATTATTATCCAACTATTGTAAATGATATATTCAATGCTTCACTGAATCCAATCGGGGTAAAAATTGTTAAGCTTTAATATCTTGTCATTTCTTATGAATGTTCAGGAACTGAAGTGTAATTTGTGATGAAGAATGGGAGTTGGAAGACAGGCTTTGTATAGACGCGCTTTGTACCGAAACCCATTATACCGACGTGCATTGTACCGAAACCCATTATACCGACGCGCATTGTACTGAAACCCATTATACCGATGCGCATTGTACCGAAAACCAATATACCGACGCGCATTGTACCACAAACCAATAAACATGATATACCGATGCGCAATGTATCGAAATCCACGCGCGTTGTACCGAAAACCATTACTGTATACCGACAGTCCGACACTTTGATCTTGTGATATAAAAAGGAATGGAAGATGTATGAGTAGAAAAGTATGATAAGTTTATTTGAAAATCATGTCAAAACAACAAAAAGTCAACACTGCAAACACCCTAAAATCACAGCCCAAGTCAAACCCCTATGCCATGTACAAGTTGTAAGTCTGCAAAAATATGTCAGTTATTTATTATTGAAGTTTGGATCAAAATAGATTTAAGAATACAATGCATTTCATATCATACACAAAAGATGTCCGTAATGTTGATAGCTGGATGTTGATATTTCGTGATTTATATCTGTGCGTAACACTTATTTCCCAGTCCGTGAACATTTGATTCGATTTTGTTGTGAATGAAATTAAAGATCACTAAACAAGCTTTCCAATGGTTTGATGTACATGTGGCTCACTATTTTAAATTATATGCAATTATATTGTCAGTCAGCAAAAATGTTTTGTCATCTATTAATAAAGTTCAATGTGTAACAGTTCATTAACTTCTGCTAGAAAGGAGACTAAAGAATACAAGATAAGCTTTCCGATGGTGCGTTGAGCGTTGTATATGTGGTTAGGTATTTCAAGTCATAAAAATGTACGTAATGTGGTCAGTTCGTGAAAATGTTTCATCACAATTACGTTACATTTAATTTCAATTCAATTTACTGTACTTTCTTTTACATTTTTACCCCGTTTTTCTGCCCTTGAGAAGGGATCCTTGAATTAAAGGCTAGACAGCACGGAATAAATGTTACAAGTGTGGCGGCAACATTTTTTTAATTGGCGTCCATTTTGTTCTAAATCAGAGTCTTATGGCTATTGGGCGTATTCCTATAAACTATTGAGCTGTTTTCCGACTAAATAGACGGACAAACAGACAATCGAATGGGCGGATTTTCTATCTCTTCTAGTCTCAAAATACATGTTCTCTCGTTTGTAAAGATTTTGGTCAATTCTAATTAATGAATATCATGTATCTAAACTTAACTGTCTAATATTTAACTCGAAACAAACTTCAAATATGTGTTCGATCGGTAATTTGTCTGTAAATTAAGTTGAGCTTGCATTGTCTCTTAAAGGTTACACGCAGGTAGATACACGCAGGAAAACTTCATAGTGCGTGTCGGCATTATGGCATTCGGTATAACGCCTTTCGGTACAATGCGCGTCGGTATTATGGGTGTTGGTATAATGCGCATCGGTATAATGGGCTTCGGTATAATGCGCGTCGGTATAATAGGTTTCGGTATAATGCGCGGAAAAAACTTCCTACCTCATACCCACCTACCCACGTACGTTGGACATGATACAGTCTTTGAAGGGTTCAACTTTAAAGATCTTAGTTTATTAAATCTTAGTATATGATGAATAATAGATGCATTCGGGTTCGATTCCCACTCGGGGCATCGAATTTAGCACACTTTCTTTCAATTTCTTTATCTGGCTTGTTGGACCTATGCATGCTCGAGGTTGTTAGTTAGTTATTCCCCTGGGGCGCCCTCGGTTCATAACACATTATTTATTTATTTATTTATTTATTTATTTATTTTATTAAAGTGTCATGAGTCATAAAACATATAAAATACAATTAAAACACCCCAGGCCGACAACGACCTATAGGACACTATAAATACATGTAAATCATTTATATAGATAATTTTCACGAAGTTTAAGCATTTGGCCACAGGCCTTTGCAACATATAGGTAAATACTGGTGTTGCTCATTAAGTTAAAAAATTTCAAATCTCTGTCCATGTGTAGAAAAGCAGGGAGTCGACATACAATTTTTCTGAACAAGTCTGACCTTAAGTCATTATAAAAAGCACAATCTAACATAAAATGCTTTTCATTTTCCACTGAGCCAGTGTCACATAAAACACACAGTCTTTCATGTTCTGGAAGTCTTTCAAAGCGCCCAGTCTCTATACGTAATGGTGCCACACCGCATCTGACTGAAGCAAATGCCCGTCGACACGAAAGGGTTATGTCAGACTTCAAATAAGCCTCGGGCTTTGTATCAAGTTTAAATGTGCGGTATGTCCTAAGCTTGTTTCTCTGGCCGGGTGGGCGTTGACCATCATTCCAAATGTTTCGGTGCCAATCTTGTGAAGCCTTTATCCGTAGATGGGAAGCTATTTCGTCCTTCGAAGTGTCAAATGGTACTGCTAAATCCGAAGTTAATATTTTGTTAAGGTTAAAAAACCAGTTATTATGTTTACGAGTAGTTCCAAAGGATAAATTCCAATTATACACTCGCCTTGTAAGCCTTGTCTCGTCGAGAGATAGACAACGGTCCCTATAACGAACTGCTGCCAGTATCTGCCATTCATATGGAGTAGTCCATCCCATTTCAGCACGGACGGCTAAGTTAGGCGCATATTTCCCCAGGCCAAGGAAAACGCGACACGCCCTGTGATATACTGCATTGATACAAGCGTGTTGCTTGAGACCCCATATTTCAGAACCATATTCGAGCACTGGTCTAACTAGGCTGTTGTATAATTTAGTATAACAATCGAGTGGCATCCCGCCCATGACTTTGTATTTAGCTATTAATAAGCCCAGCGCTCGACTTCCAGCAGCCGCCATTGTTTTCGCCATGGCACTGTAGTCAAGGTATTCATTGATCCATACGCCTAAGTATTTATACTGGGATTACATTACATTACATTGCACTCGTATGCCTTAATTTATCTTAATTTGGATCTGTCATCCATCTAGTCTTAAAATAAAGCCGGAATTGTAGAAATGTTAATAATTAGAGCTATTTTGAAATTTAAAAATCTTTAAAATTGAACCCTTCAATGACTGTATTATGTCCCACGTAGGTGGGTAGGTGGGTATGAGGTAGGAGGTTTTTTATACAAATAATTAAGATACTCAAAATCTCACGAATAGAATGAACACTCAAGTCCTTGGAAGAAAATAATGCAAAAATATATCCTTTAACGTCTCTCAAATTATCAACAGACATGCTACTACCAGCGTAACGTTAAACCGATCCGAAAATTTAGTCTAGAGCGCAAACTGTATCAGCGATTTCAGACAAATTTGCTGATATAAACTATTTCACGACCAGAAATATCAGTCATTAAATCCTTTGTATTGAAAACGTAGAAATATTTACTGAAATCATGGGCTTTCAACTAAAGCCCATGCTGAAACGTCTCACAGATCAGCAAAGGACTAAGTACATAGTACCAGCATGTCGTACGCCTGTTCAGAAAATTGATATTCTGTCAGAGTGAAATGTAAATCAGAGCTTTATGACAAATTAAATACCCAATACCTCACGAATAGAAGTACCACTCAACAACTCCTCAGTAGAGCAAAGGCAAAACTATATCCTTTAACGTCTCTCAAATTAACAACCAACATGCTGCTACAAGCGTGACGTTAGACCGGTCCGAAAATTGACATTTCGTCGCAATTTAAATCAGAGCTTTACGACAAATCTTACAAATAAGATACTCTATATCTGACAAAGAATATAGTTCGGAGTAGGGATACTAGCGGTTACCAGAATATATTTCGGAGTAGGGATACTAGCGGTTACCGTTGGTTATTTGGCTTCCTGTATAAAAAAGCTTTTTCTCCTTTTTCTGGCCCGTCGCAGCGCCATCTAGTGTTGATAAATGAATCAAGGTTTATTCTCGATAGGGTAAGTACTAATCTATCAGGAAAGATTTACAAGTTTGGTTAGAAACAGAATTTTTAGAGATGGCGGAGTGATTTTAGAGACTATGTAGAGCAGAATAATTTTCTGAAACAGGTAGCTTTACAGTGGTAGCCCTCTCCAGATTGAGTTATTTCAAAAACGGTGTGGCCATCGTATCATTATTTTGTAACGGCAAGCGAGACAAGACTCCAATGAACACTAGGCACTGTTACGCTGAGCTAGATCTGTACCCATGAATATATAATGAAATGAAACGTTAGAATGGTCCTCAATGGGATTTTTAACTGCAATCTTGACTCAAATAGAATGACCAATCAAAAAGTCCTTGGTAGGGCAAATGTAAAAAGATATCCTTAAACATCTCACTAATTAGCAAATCTCATGCTGCCACTAGCGTTACGTCCGACTGGTACGAAAATTGACATTTCCTCCACAGCAAAACCTGCACACTAGAGAGTTAAGATTAGATATTTATATATAAAATTAGATATAAAATATATCATGAACGGTAACATCATTCAATAAATCCATTCAGGAGCATACTCCTTCGTCAAGAGCGTAAATGCATAAACGTCTCACAATATATCAAACTAGTCGCTGCTACCAGTGCGATGTACAGCTGGTCCGAAAATTGGCATTCCGTACCGTAGCCCAAAGTAAATCAGACTTGTATGACAAATTAGATACTCAATATCTCACGAATAGAATGACCAATCAACAAGTCCTCGGTAGGGCAAATGTAAAAATGTATCCTGAAACATCTGACTAAATAACAAATATCATGCTGCCACCAGCGTTACGTACGACTGGTCCGAAAATTGACATTTCCTCCAGAGCACAAACTGCATCATAGATTTAAGACGAATTAGATATAAAATATATCACGAACGGGAACATCATTCATTAAATCCATTCAAGAGCATACTCCAAAATATATACTTAAACGTCTCACAAAATTGCAAAGGACTGGCATGTACCAGTGTGACGTACGACTGGTCGGAAAGTTGACATTTCGACAAGAGCGCAAATTGCATAAGCGATTTAAGAGGAATTGGATGTTATATATCCCCCTAACAGAGAAGTCAATCGATACATCCCTCCTTTGGCAAAGGTAAAAATATATACATAAACGTCTCACAATATATCAAACTAGTCGCTGCTACCAGTGCGATGTACAGCTGGTCCGAAAATTGACATTCCGTACATAGCCCAAAGTAAATCAGACTTGTATGACAAATTAGATACTCAATATCTCACGAATAGAATGACCAATCAACAAGTCCTCGGTAGGGCAAATGTAAAAATGTATCCTGAAACATCTGACTAAATAACAAATATCATGCTGCCACCAGCGTTACGTACGACTGGTCCGAAAATTGACATTTCCTCCAGAGCACAAACTGCATCATAGATTTAAGACGAATTAGATATAAAATATATCACGAACGGGAACATCATTCATTAAATCCATTCAAGAGCATACTCCAAAATATACACTTAAACGTCTCACAAAATTGCAAAGGACTGGCATGTACCAGTGTGACGTACGACTGGTCGGAAAGTTGACATTTCGACAAGAGCGCAAATTGCATAAGCGATTTAAGAGGAATTGGATGTTATATATCCCCCTAACAGAGAAGTCAATCGATACATCCCTCCTTTGGCAAAGGTAAAAATATATACATAAACGTCTCACAATATATCAAACTAGTCGCTGCTACCAGTGCGATGTACAGCTGGTCCGAAAATTGACATTCCGTACATAGCCCAAAGTAAATCAGACTTGTATGACAAATTAGATACTCAATATCTCACGAATAGAATGACCAATCAACAAGTCCTCGGTAGGGCAAATGTAAAAATGTATCCTGAAACATCTGACTAAATAACAAATATCATGCTGCCACCAGCGTTACGTACGACTGGTCCGAAAATTGACATTTCCTCCAGAGCACAAACTGCATCATAGATTTAAGACGAATTAGATATAAAATATATCACGAACGGGAACATCATTCATTAAATCCATTCAAGAGCATACTCCAAAATATATACTTAAACGTCTCACAAAATTGCAAAGGACTGGCATGTACCAGTGTGACGTACGACTGGTCGGAAAGTTGACATTTCGACAAGAGCGCAAATTGCATAAGCGATTTAAGAGGAATTGGATATTATATATCCCCCTAACAGAGAAGTCAATCGATACATCCCTCCTTTGGCAAACGTAAAAATATATACATAAACGTCTCACAATATATCAAACTAGTCGCTGCTACCAGTGCGATGTACAGCTGGTCCGAAAATTGACATTCCGTACATAGCCCAAAGTAAATCAGACTTGTATGACAAATTAGATACTCAATATCTCACGAATAGAATGACCAATCAACAAGTCCTCGGTAGGGCAAATGTAAAAATGTATCCTGAAACATCTGACTAAATAACAAATATCATGCTGCCACCAGCGTTACGTACGACTGGTCCGAAAATTGACATTTCCTCCAGAGCACAAACTGCATCATAGATTTAAGACGAATTAGATATAAAATATATCACGAACGGGAACATCATTCATTAAATCCATTCAAGAGCATACTCCAAAATATATACTTAAACGTCTCACAAAATTGCAAAGGACTGGCATGTACCAGTGTGACGTACGACTGGTCGGAAAGTTGACATTTCGACAAGAGCGCAAATTGCATAAGCGATTTAAGAGGAATTGGATGTTATATATCCCCCTAACAGAGAAGTCAATCGATACATCCCTCCTTTGGCAAAGGTAAAAATATATACATAAACGTCTCACAATATATCAAACTAGTCGCTGCTACCAGTGCGATGTACAGCTGGTCCGAAAATTGACATTCCGTACATAGCCCAAAGTAAATCAGACTTGTATGACAAATTAGATACTCAATATCTCACGAATAGAATGACCAATCAACAAGTCCTCGGTAGGGCAAATGTAAAAATGTATCCTGAAACATCTGACTAAATAACAAATATCATGCTGCCACCAGCGTTACGTACGACTGGTCCGAAAATTGACATTTCCTCCAGAGCACAAACTGCATCATAGATTTAAGACGAATTAGATATAAAATATATCACGAACGGGAACATCATTCATTAAATCCATTCAAGAGCATACTCCAAAATATACACTTAAACGTCTCACAAAATTGCAAAGGACTGGCATGTACCAGTGTGACGTACGACTGGTCGGAAAGTTGACATTTCGACAAGAGCGCAAATTGCATAAGCGATTTAAGAGGAATTGGATGTTATATATCCCCCTAACAGAGAAGTCAATCGATACATCCCTCCTTTGGCAAAGGTAAAAATATATACATAAACGTCTCACAATATATCAAACTAGTCGCTGCTACCAGTGCGATGTACAGCTGGTCCGAAAATTGACATTCCGTACATAGCCCAAAGTAAATCAGACTTGTATGACAAATTAGATACTCAATATCTCACGAATAGAATGACCAATCAACAAGTCCTCGGTAGGGCAAATGTAAAAATGTATCCTGAAACATCTGACTAAATAACAAATATCATGCTGCCACCAGCGTTACGTACGACTGGTCCGAAAATTGACATTTCCTCCAGAGCACAAACTGCATCATAGATTTAAGACGAATTAGATATAAAATATATCACGAACGGGAACATCATTCATTAAATCCATTCAAGAGCATACTCCAAAATATATACTTAAACGTCTCACAAAATTGCAAAGGACTGGCATGTACCAGTGTGACGTACGACTGGTCGGAAAGTTGACATTTCGACAAGAGCGCAAATTGCATAAGCGATTTAAGAGGAATTGGATATTATATATCCCCCTAACAGAGAAGTCAATCGATACATCCCTCCTTTGGCAAACGTAAAAATATATACATAAACGTCTCACAATATATCAAACTAGTCGCTGCTACCAGTGCGATGTACAGCTGGTCCGAAAATTGACATTCCGTACATAGCCCAAAGTAAATCAGACTTGTATGACAAATTAGATACTCAATATCTCACGAATAGAATGACCAATCAACAAGTCCTCGGTAGGGCAAATGTAAAAATGTATCCTGAAACATCTGACTAAATAACAAATATCATGCTGCCACCAGCGTTACGTACGACTGGTCCGAAAATTGACATTTCCTCCAGAGCACAAACTGCATCATAGATTTAAGACGAATTAGATATAAAATATATCACGAACGGGAACATCATTCATTAAATCCATTCAAGAGCATACTCCAAAATATATACTTAAACGTCTCACAAAATTGCAAAGGACTGGCATGTACCAGTGTGACGTACGACTGGTCGGAAAGTTGACATTTCGACAAGAGCGCAAATTGCATAAGCGATTTAAGAGGAATTGGATATTATATATCCCCCTAACAGGGAAGTCAATCGATACATCCCTCCTTTGGCAAACGTAAGAATATATACATAAACGTCTCACAATATATCAAACTAGTCGCTGCTACCAGTGCGATGTACAGCTGGTCCGAAAATTGACATTCCGTACATAGCCCAAAGTAAATCAGACTTGTATGACAAATTAGATACTCAATATCTCACGAATAGAATGATTAATCAACAAGTCCTCGGTAGGGCAAATGTAAAAATGTATCCTGAAACATCTGACTAAATAACAAATATCATGCTGCCACCAGCGTTACGTACGACTGGTCCGAAAATTGACATTTCCTCCAGAGCACAAACTGCATCATAGATTTAAGACGAATTAGATATAAAATATATCACGAACAGGAAAATCATTCATTAAATTCATTCAAGAGCATACTCCAAAATATATACTTAAACGTCTCACAAAATTGCAAAGGACTGGCATGTACCAGTGTGACGTACGACTGGTCGGAAAGTTGACATTTCGACAAGAGCGCAAATTGCATAAGCGATTTAAGAGGAATTGGATATTATATATCCCCCTAACAGAGAAGTCAATCGATACATCCCTCCTTTGGCAAACGTAAAAATATATACATAAACGTCTCACAATATATCAAACTAGTCGCTGCTACCAGTGCGATGTACAGCTGGTCCGAAAATTGACATTCCGTACATAGCCCAAAGTAAATCAGACTTGTATGACAAATTAGATACTCAATATCTCACGAATAGAATGACCAATCAACAAGTCCTCGGTAGGGCAAATGTAAAAATGTATCCTGAAACATCTGACTAAATAACAAATATCATGCTGCCACCAGCGTTACGTACGACTGGTCCGAAAATTGACATTTCCTCCAGAGCACAAACTGCATCATAGATTTAAGACGAATTAGATATAAAATATATCACGAACGGGAACATCATTCATTAAATCCATTCAAGAGCATACTTCAAAATATATACTTAAACGTCTCACAAAATTGCAAAGGACTGGCATGTACCAGTGTGACGTACGACTGGTCGGAAAGTTGACATTTCGACAAGAGCGCAAATTGCATAAGCGATTTAAGAGGAATTGGATATTATATATCCCCCTAACAGAGAAGTCAATCGATACATCCCTCCTTTGGCAAACGTAAAAATATATACATAAACGTCTCACAATATATCAAACTAGTCGCTGCTACCAGTGCGATGTACAGCTGGTCCGAAAATTGACATTCCGTACATAGCCCAAAGTAAATCAGACTTGTATGACAAATTAGATACTCAATATCTCACGAATAGAATGACCAATCAACAAGTCCTCGGTAGGGCAAATGTAAAAATGTATCCTGAAACATCTGACTAAATAACAAATATCATGCTGCCACCAGCGTTACGTACGACTGGTCCGAAAATTGACATTTCCTCCAGAGCACAAACTGCATCATAGATTTAAGACGAATTAGATATAAAATATATCACGAACGGGAACATCATTCATTAAATCCATTCAAGAGCATACTCCAAAATATATACTTAAACGTCTCACAAAATTGCAAAGGACTGGCATGTACCAGTGTGACGTACGACTGGTCGGAAAGTTGACATTTCGACAAGAGCGCAAATTGCATAAGCGATTTAAGAGGAATTGGATGTTATATATCCCCCTAACAGAGAAGTCAATCGATACATCCCTCCTTTGGCAAAGGTAAAAATATATACATAAACGTCTCACAATATATCAAACTAGTCGCTGCTACCAGTGCGATGTACAGCTGGTCCGAAAATTGACATTCCGTACATAGCCCAAAGTAAATCAGACTTGTATGACAAATTAGATACTCAATATCTCACGAATAGAATGACCAATCAACAAGTCCTCGGTAGGGCAAATGTAAAAATGTATCCTGAAACATCTGACTAAATAACAAATATCATGCTGCCACCAGCGTTACGTACGACTGGTCCAAAATTGACATTTCCTCCAGAGCACAAACTGCATCATAGATTTAAGACGAATTAGATATAAAATATATCACGAACGGGAACATCATTCATTAAATCCATTCAAGAGCATACTCCAAAATATATACTTAAACGTCTCACAAAATTGCAAAGGACTGGCATGTACCAGTGTGACGTACGACTGGTCGGAAAGTTGACATTTCGACAAGAGCGCAAATTGCATAAGCGATTTAAGAGGAATTGGATATTATATATCCCCCTAACAGAGAAGTCAATCGATACATCCCTCCTTTGGCAAACGTAAGAATATATACATAAACGTCTCACAACATATCAAACTAGTCGCTGCTACCAGTGCGATGTACAGCTGGTCCGAAAATTGACATTCCGTACATAGCCCAAAGTTAATCAGACTTGTATGACAAATTAGATACTCAATATCTCACGAATAGAATGACCAATCAACAAGTCCTCGGTAGGGCAAATGTAAAAATGTATCCTGAAACATCTGACTAAATAACAAATATCATGCTGCCACCAGCGTTACGTACGACTGGTCCGAAAATTGACATTTCCTCCAGAGCACAAACTGCATCATAGATTTAAGACGAATTAGATATAAAATATATCACGAACGGGAACATCATTCATTAAATTCATTCAAGAGCATACTCCAAAATATATACTTAAACGTCTCACAAAATTGCAAAGGACTGGCATGTACCAGTGTGACGTACGACTGGTCGGAAAGTTGACATTTCGACAAGAGCGCAAATTGCATAAGCGATTTAAGAGGAATTGGATATTATATATCCCCCTAACAGAGAAGTCAATCGATACATCCCTCCTTTGGCAAACGTAAAAATATATACATAAACATCTCACAATATATCAAACTAGTCGCTGCTACCAGTGCGATGTACAGCTGGTCCGAAAATTGACATTCCGTACATAGCCCAAAGTAAATCAGACTTGTATGACAAATTAGATACTCAATATCTCACGAATAGAATGACCAATCAACAAGTCCTCGGTAGGGCAAATGTAAAAATGTATCCTGAAACATCTGACTAAATAACAAATATCATGCTGCCACCAGCGTTACGTACGACTGGTCCGAAAATTGACATTTCCTCCAGAGCACAAACTGCATCATAGATTTAAGACGAATTAGATATAAAATATATCACGAACGGGAACATCATTCATTAAATCCATTCAAGAGCATACTTCAAAATATTTACTTAAACGTCTCACAAAATTGCAAAGGACTGGCATGTACCAGTGTGACGTACGACTGGTCGGAAAGTTGACATTTCGACAAGAGCGCAAATTGCATAAGCGATTTAAGAGGAATTGGATATTATATATCCCCCTAACAGAGAAGTCAATCGATACATCCCTCCTTTGGCAAACGTAAAAATATATACATAAACGTCTCACAATATATCAAACTAGTCGCTGCTACCAGTGCGATGTACAGCTGGTCCGAAAATTGACATTCCGTACATAGCCCAAAGTAAATCAGACTTGTATGACAAATTAGATACTCAATATCTCACGAATAGAATGACCAATCAACAAGTCCTCGGTAGGGCAAATGTAAAAATGTATCCTGAAACATCTGACTAAATAACAAATATCATGCTGCCACCAGCGTTACGTACGACTGGTCCGAAAATTGACATTTCCTCCAGAGCACAAACTGCATCATAGATTTAAGACGAATTAGATATAAAATATATCACGAACGGGAACATCATTCATTAAATCCATTCAAGAGCATACTCCAAAATATATACTTAAACGTCTCACAAAATTGCAAAGGACTGGCATGTACCAGTGTGACGTACGACTGGTCGGAAAGTTGACATTTCGACAAGAGCGCAAATTGCATAAGCGATTTAAGAGGAATTGGATGTTATATATCCCCCTAACAGAGAAGTCAATCGATACATCCCTCCTTTGGCAAAGGTAAAAATATATACATAAACGTATCACAATATATCAAACTAGTCACTGCTACCAGTGCGATGTACAGCTGGTCCGAAAATTGACATTCCGTACATAGCCCAAAGTAAATCAGACTTGTATGACAAATTAGATACTCAATATCTCACGAATAGAATGACCAATCAACAAGTCCTCGGTAGGGCAAATGTAAAAATGTATCCTGAAACATCTGACTAAATAACAAATATCATGCTGCCACCAGCGTTACGTACGACTGGTCCGAAAATTGACATTTCCTCCAGAGCACAAACTGCATCATAGATTTAAGACGAATTAGATATAAAATATATCACGAACGGGAACATCATTCATTAAATCCATTCAAGAGCATACTCCAAAATATATACTTAAACGTCTCACAAAATTGCAAAGGACTGGCATGTACCAGTGTGACGTACGACTGGTCGGAAAGTTGACATTTCGACAAGAGCGCAAATTGCATAAGCGATTTAAGAGGAATTGGATATTATATATCCCCCTAACAGAGAAGTCAATCGATACATCCCTCCTTTGGCAAACGTAAAAATATATACATAAACGTCTCACAATATATCAAACTAGTCGCTGCTACCAGTACGATGTACAGCTGGTCCGAAAATTGACATTCCGTACATAGCCCAAAGTAAATCAGACTTGTATGACAAATTAGATACTCAATATCTCACGAATAGAATGACCAATCAACAAGTCCTCGGTAGGGCAAATGTAAAAATGTATCCTGAAACATCTGACTAAATAACAAATATCATGCTGCCACCAGCGTTACGTACGACTGGTCCGAAAATTGACATTTCCTCCAGAGCACAAACTGCATCATAGATTTAAGACGAATTAGATATAAAATATATCACGAACGGGAACATCATTCATTAAATCCATTCAAGAGCATACTCCAAAATATATACTTAAACGTCTCACAAAATTGCAAAGGACTGGCATGTACCAGTGTGACGTACGACTGGTCGGAAAGTTGACATTTCGACAAGAGCGCAAATTGCATAAGCGATTTAAGAGGAATTGGATATTATATATCCCCCTAACAGAGAAGTCAATCGATACATCCCTCCTTTGGCAAACGTAAAAATATATACATAAACGTCTCACAATATATCAAACTAGTCGCTGCTACCAGTGCGATGTACAGCTGGTCCGAAAATTGACATTCCGTACATAGCCCAAAGTAAATCAGACTTGTATGACAAATTAGATACTCAATATCTCACGAATAGAATGACCAATCAACAAGTCCTCGGTAGGGCAAATGTAAAAATGTATGCTGAAACATCTGACTAAATAACAAATATCATGCTGCCACCAGCGTTACGTACGACTGGTCCGAAAATTGACATTTCCTCCAGAGCACAAACTGCATCATAGATTTAAGACGAATTAGATATAAAATATATCACGAACGGGAACATCATTCATTAAATCCATTCAAGAGCATACTTCAAAATATATACTTAAACGTCTCACAAAATTGCAAAGGACTGGCATGTACCAGTGTGACGTACGACTGGTCGGAAAGTTGACATTTCGACAAGAGCGCAAATTGCATAAGCGATTTAAGAGGAATTGGATGATATATATATCCCCCTAACAGAGAAGTCAATCGATACATCCCTCCTTTGGCAAAGGTAAAAATATATACATAAACGTCTCACAATATATCAAACTAGTCGCTGCTACCAGTGCGATGTACAGCTGGTCCGAAAATTGACATTCCGTACATAGCCAAAAGTAAATCAGACTTGTATGACAAATTAGATACTCAATATCTCACGAATAGAATGACCAATCAACAAGTCCTCGGTAGGGCAAATGTAAAAATGTATCCTGAAACATCTGACTAAATAACAAATATCATGCTGCCACCAGCGTTACGTACGACTGGTCCGAAAATTGACATTTCCTCCAGAGCACAAACTGCATCATAGATTTAAGACGAATTAGATATAAAATATATCACGAACGGGAACATCATTCATTAAATCCATTCAAGAGCATACTCCAAAATATATACTTAAACGTCTCACAAAATTGCAAAGGACTGGCATGTACCAGTGTGACGTACGACTGGTCGGAAAGTTGACATTTCGACAAGAGCGCAAATTGCATAAGCGATTTAAGAGGAATTGGATATTATATATCCCCCTAACAGAGAAGTCAATCGATACATCCCTCCTTTGGCAAACGTAAAAATATATACATAAACGTCTCACAATATATCAAACTAGTCGCTGCTACCAGTGCGATGTACAGCTGGTCCGAAAATTGACATTCCGTACATAGCCCAAAGTAAATCAGACTTGTATGACAAATTAGATACTCAATATCTCACGAATAGAATGACCAATCAACAAGTCCTCGGTAGGGCAAATGTAAAAATGTATCCTGAAACATCTGACTAAATAACAAATATCATGCTGCCACCAGCGTTACGTACGACTGGTCCGAAAATTGACATTTCCTCCAGAGCACAAACTGCATCATAGATTTAAGACGAATTAGATATAAAATATATCACGAACGGGAACATCATTCATTAAATCCATTCAAGAGCATACTCCAAAATATATACTTAAACGTCTCACAAAATTGCAAAGGACTGGCATGTACCAGTGTGACGTACAACTGGTCGGAAAGTTGACATTTCGACAAGAGCGCAAATTGCATAAGCGATTTAAGAGGAATTGGATATTATATATCCCCCTAACAGAGAAGTCAATCGATACATCCCTCCTTTGGCAAACGTAAGAATATATACATAAACGTCTCACAATATATCAAACTAGTCGCTGCTACCAGTGCGATGTACAGCTGGTCCGAAAATTGACATTCCGTACATAGCCCAAAGTAAATCAGACTTGTATGACAAATTAGATACTCAATATCTCACGAATAGAATGACCAATCAACAAGTCCTCGGTAGGGCAAATGTAAAAATGTATCCTGAAACATCTGACTAAATAACAAATATCATGCTGCCACCAGCGTTACGTACGACTGGTCCGAAAATTGACATTTCCTCCAGAGCACAAACTGCATCATAGATTTAAGACGAATTAGATATAAAATATATCACGAACGGGAACATCATTCATTAAATCCATTCAAGAGCATACTCCAAAATATATACTTAAACGTCTCACAAAATTGCAAAGGACTGGCATGTACCAGTGTGACGTACGACTGGTCGGAAAGTTGACATTTCGACAAGAGCGCAAATTGCATAAGCGATTTAAGAGGAATTGGATATTATATATCCCCCTAACAGAGAAGTCAATCGATACATCCCTCCTTTGGCAAACGTAAAAATATATACATAAACGTCTCACAATATATCAAACTAGTCGCTGCTACCAGTGCGATGTACAGCTGGTCCGAAAATTGACATTCCGTACATAGCCCAAAGTAAATCAGACTTGTATGACAAATTAGATACTCAATATTTCACGAATAGAATGACCAATCAACAAGTCCTCGGTAGGGCAAATGTAAAAATGTATCCTGAAACATCTGACTAAATAACAAATATCATGCTGCCACCAGCGTTACGTACGACTGGTCCGAAAATTGACATTTCCTCCAGAGCACAAACTGCATCATAGATTTAAGACGAATTAGATATAAAATATATCACGAACGGGAACATCATTCATTAAATCCATTCAAGAGCATACTTCAAAATATATACTTAAACGTCTCACAAAATTGCAAAGGACTGGCATGTACCAGTGTGACGTACGACTGGTCGGAAAGTTGACATTTCGACAAGAGCGCAAATTGCATAAGCGATTTAAGAGGAATTGGATATTATATATCCCCCTAACAGAGAAGTCAATCGATACATCCCTCCTTTGGCAAACGTAAAAATATATACATAAACGTCTCACAATATATCAAACTAGTCGCTGCTACCAGTGCGATGTACAGCTGGTCCGAAAATTGACATTCCGTACATAGCCCAAAGTAAATCAGACTTGTATGACAAATAAGATACTCAATATCTCACGAATAGAATGACCAATCAACAAGTCCTCGGTAGGGCAAATGTAAAAATGTATCCTGAAACATCTGACTAAATAACAAATATCATGCTGCCACCAGCGTTACGTACGACTGGTCCGAAAATTGACATTTCCTCCAGAGCACAAACTGCATCATAGATTTAAGACGAATTAGATATAAAATATATCACGAACGGGAACATCATTCATTAAATCCATTCAAGAGCATACTCCAAAATATATACTTAAACGTCTCACAAAATTGCAAAGGACTGGCATGTACCAGTGTGACGTACGACTGGTCGGAAAGTTGACATTTCGACAAGAGCGCAAATTGCATAAGCGATTTAAGAGGAATTGGATGTTATATATCCCCCTAACAGAGAAGTCAATCGATACATCCCTCCTTTGGCAAAGGTAAAAATATATACATAAACGTCTCACAATATATCAAACTAGTCGCTGCTACCAGTGCGATGTACAGCTGGTCCGAAAATTGACATTCCGTACATAGCCCAAAGTAAATCAGACTTGTATGACAAATTAGATACTCAATATCTCACGAATAGAATGACCAATCAACAAGTCCTCGGTAGGGCAAATGTAAAAATGTATCCTGAAACATCTGACTAAATAACAAATATCATGCTGCCACCAGCGTTACGTACGACTGGTCCGAAAATTGACATTTCCCCCAGAGCACAAACTGCATCATAGATTTAAGACGAATTAGATATAAAATATATCACGAACGGGAACATCATTCATTAAATCCATTCAAGAGCATACTCCAAAATATATACTTAAACGTCTCACAAAATTGCAAAGGACTGGCATGTACCAGTGTGACGTACGACTGGTCGGAAAGTTGACATTTCGACAAGAGCGCAAATTGCATAAGCGATTTAAGAGGAATTGGATATTATATATCCCCCTAACAGAGAAGTCAATCGATACATCCCTCCTTTGGCAAACGTAAAAATATATACATAAACGTCTCACAATATATCAAACTAGTCGCTACTACCAGTGCGATGTACAGCTGGTCCGAAAATTGACATTCCGTACATAGCCCAAAGTAAATCAGACTTGTATGACAAATTAGATACTCAATATCTCACGAATAGAATGACCAATCAACAAGTCCTCGGTAGGGCAAATGTAAAAATGTATCCTGAAACATCTGACTAAATAACAAATATCATGCTGCCACCAGCGTTACGTACGACTGGTCCGAAAATTGACATTTCCTCCAGAGCACAAACTGCATCATAGATTTAAGACGAATTAGATATAAAATATATCACGAACGGGAACATCATTCATTAAATCCATTCAAGAGCATACTCCAAAATATATACTTAAACGTCTCACAAAATTGCAAAGGACTGGCATGTACCAGTGTGACGTACGACTGGTCGGAAAGTTGACATTTCGACAAGAGCGCAAATTGCATAAGCGATTTAAGAGGAATTGGATATTATATATCCCCCTAACAGAGAAGTCAATCGATACATCCCTCCTTTGGCAAACGTAAGAATATATACATAAACGTCTCACAATATATCAAACTAGTCGCTGCTACCAGTGCGATGTACAGCTGGTCCGAAAATTGACATTCCGTACATAGCCCAAAGTAAATCAGACTTGTATGACAAATTAGATACTCAATATCTCACGAATAGAATGACCAATCAACAAGTCCTCGGTAGGGCAAATGTAAAAATGTATCCTGAAACATCTGACTAAATAACAAATATCATGCTGCCACCAGCGTTACGTACGACTGGTCCGAAAATTGACATTTCCTCCAGAGCACAAACTGCATCATAGATTTAAGACGAATTAGATATAAAATATATCACGAACGGGAACATCATTCATTAAATCCATTCAAGAGCATACTCCAAAATATATACTTAAACGTCTCACAAAATTGCAAAGGACTGGCATGTACCAGTGTGACGTACGACTGGTCGGAAAGTTGACATTTCGACAAGAGCGCAAATTGCATAAGCGATTTAAGAGAAATTGGATGTTATATATCCCCCTAACAGAGAAGTCAATCGATACATCCCTCCTTTGGCAAAGGTAAAAATATATACATAAACGTCTCACAATATATCAAACTAGTCGCTGCTACCAGTGCGATGTACAGCTGGTCCGAAAATTGACATTCCGTACATAGCCCAAAGTAAATCAGACTTGTATGACAAATTAGATACTCAATATCTCACGAATAGAATGACCAATCAACAAGTCCTCGGTAGGGCAAATGTAAAAATGTATCCTGAAACATCTGACTAAATAACAAATATCATGCTGCCACCAGCGTTACGTACGACTGGTCCGAAAATTGACATTTCCCCCAGAGCACAAACTGCATCATAGATTTAAGACGAATTAGATATAAAATATATCACGAACGGGAACATCATTCATTAAATCCATTCAAGAGCATACTCCAAAATATATACTTAAACGTCTCACAAAATTGCAAAGGACTGGCATGTACCAGTGTGACGTACGACTGGTCGGAAAGTTGACATTTCGACAAGAGCGCAAATTGCATAAGCGATTTAAGAGGAATTGGATATTATATATCCCCCTAACAGAGAAGTCAATCGATACATCCCTCCTTTGGCAAACGTAAAAATATATACATAAACGTCTCACAATATATCAAACTAGTCGCTGCTACCAGTGCGATGTACAGCTGGTCCGAAAATTGACATTCCGTACATAGCCCAAAGTAAATCAGACTTGTATGACAAATTAGATACTCAATATCTCACGAATAGAATGACCAATCAACAAGTCCTCGGTAGGGCAAATGTAAAAATGTATCCTGAAACATCTGACTAAATAACAAATATCATGCTGCCACCAGCGTTACGTACGACTGGTCCGAAAATTGACATTTCCTCCAGAGCACAAACTGCATCATAGATTTAAGACGAATTAGATATAAAATATATCACGAACGGGAACATCATTCATTAAATCCATTCAAGAGCATACTCCAAAATATATACTTAAACGTCTCACAAAATTGCAAAGGACTGGCATGTACCAGTGTGACGTACGACTGGTCGGAAAGTTGACATTTCGACAAGAGCGCAAATTGCATAAGCGATTTAAGAGGAATTGGATATTATATATCCCCCTAACAGAGAAGTCAATCGATACATCCCTCCTTTGGCAAACGTAAGAATATATACATAAACGTCTCACAATATATCAAACTAGTCGCTGCTACCAGTGCGATGTACAGCTGGTCCGAAAATTGACATTCCGTACATAGCCCAAAGTAAATCAGACTTGTATGACAAATTAGATACTCAATATCTCACGAATAGAATGACCAATCAACAAGTCCTCGGTAGGGCAAATGTAAAAATGTATCCTGAAACATCTGACTAAATAACAAATATCATGCTGCCACCAGCGTTACGTACGACTGGTCCGAAAATTGACATTTCCTCCAGAGCACAAACTGCATCATAGATTTAAGACGAATTAGATATAAAATATATCACGAACGGGAACATCATTCATTAAATTCATTCAAGAGCATACTCCAAAATATATACTTAAACGTCTCACAAAATTGCAAAGGACTGGCATGTACCAGTGTGACGTACGACTGGTCGGAAAGTTGACATTTCGACAAGAGCGCAAATTGCATAAGCGATTTAAGAGGAATTGGATATTATATATCCCCCTAACAGAGAAGTCAATCGATACATCCCTCCTTTGGCAAACGTAAAAATATATACATAAACGTCTCACAATATATCAAACTAGTCGCTGCTACCAGTGCGATGTACAGCTGGTCCGAAAATTGACATTCCGTACATAGCCCAAAGTAAATCAGACTTGTATGACAAATTAGATACTCAATATCTCACGAATAGAATGACCAATCAACAAGTCCTCGGTAGGGCAAATGTAAAAATGTATCCTGAAACATCTGACTAAATAACAAATATCATGCTGCCACCAGCGTTACGTACGACTGGTCCGAAAATTGACATTTCCTCCAGAGCACAAACTGCATCATAGATTTAAGACGAATTAGATATAAAATATATCACGAACGGGAACATCATTCATTAAATCCATTCAAGAGCATACTTCAAAATATATACTTAAACGTCTCCCAAAATTGCAAAGGACTGGCATGTACCAGTGTGACGTACGACTGGTCGGAAAGTTGACATTTCGACAAGAGCGCAAATTGCATAAGCGATTTAAGAGGAATTGGATATTATATATCCCCCTAACAGAGAAGTCAATCGATACATCCCTCCTTTGGCAAACGTAAAAATATATACATAAACGTCTCACAATATATCAAACTAGTCGCTGCTACCAGTGCGATGTACAGCTGGTCCGAAAATTGACATTCCGTACATAGCCCAAAGTAAATCAGACTTATATGACAAATTAGATACTCAATATCTCACGAATAGAATGACCAATCAACAAGTCCTCGGTAGGGCAAATGTAAAAATGTATCCTGAAACATCTGACTAAATAACAAATATCATGCTGCCACCAGCGTTACGTACGACTGGTCCGAAAATTGACATTTCCTCCAGAGCACAAACTGCATCATAGATTTAAGACGAATTAGATATAAAATATATCACGAACGGGAACATCATTCATTAAATCCATTCAAGAGCATACTCCAAAATATATACTTAAACGTCTCACAAAATTGCAAAGGACTGGCATGTACCAGTGTGACGTACGACTGGTCGGAAAGTTGACATTTCGACAAGAGCGCAAATTGCATAAGCGATTTAAGAGGAATTGGATGTTATATATCCCCCTAACAGAGAAGTCAATCGATACATCCCTCCTTTGGCAAAGGTAAAAATATATACATAAACGTCTCACAATATATCAAACTAGTCGCTGCTACCAGTGCGATGTACAGCTGGTCCGAAAATTGACATTCCGTACATAGCCCAAAGTAAATCAGACTTGTATGACAAATTAGATACTCAATATCTCACGAATAGAATGACCAATCAACAAGTCCTCGGTAGGGCAAATGTAAAAATGTATCCTGAAACATCTGACTAAATAACAAATATCATGCTGCCACCAGCGTTACGTACGACTGGTCCGAAAATTGACATTTCCTCCAGAGCACAAACTGCATCATAGATTTAAGACGAATTAGATATAAAATATATCACGAACGGGAACATCATTCATTAAATCCATTCAAGAGCATACTCCAAAATATGTACTTAAACGTCTCACAAAATTGCAAAGGACTGGCATGTACCAGTGTGACGTACGACTGGTCGGAAAGTTGACATTTCGACAAGAGCGCAAATTGCATAAGCGATTTAAGAGGAATTGGATATTATATATCCCCCTAACAGAGAAGTCAATCGATACATCACTCCTTTGGCAAACGTAAAAATATATACATAAACGTCTCACAATATATCAAACTAGTCGCTGCTACCAGTGCGATGTACAGCTGGTCCGAAAATTGACATTCCGTACATAGCCCAAAGTAAATCAGACTTGTATGACAAATTAGATACTCAATATCTCACGAATAGAATGACCAATCAACAAGTCCTCGGTAGGGCAAATGTAAAAATGTATCCTGAAACATCTGACTAAATAACAAATATCATGCTGCCACCAGCGTTACGTACGACTGGTCCGAAAATTGACATTTCCTCCAGAGCACAAACTGCATCATAGATTTAAGACGAATTAGATATAAAATATATCACGAACGGGAACATCATTCATTAAATCCATTCAAGAGCATACTCCAAAATATATACTTAAACGTCTCACAAAATTGCAAAGGACTGGCATGTACCAGTGTGACGTACGACTGGTCGGAAAGTTGACATTTCGACAAGAGCGCAAATTGCATAAGCGATTTAAGAGGAATTGGATATTATATATCCCCCTAACAGAGAAGTCAATCGATACATCCCTCCTTTGGCAAACGTAAAAATATATACATAAACGTCTCACAATATATCAAACTAGTCGCTGCTACCAGTGCGATGTACAGCTGGTCCGAAAATTGACATTCCGTACATAGCCCAAAGTAAATCAGACTTGTATGACAAATTAGATACTCAATATCTCACGAATAGAATGACCAATCAACAAGTCCTCGGTAGGGCAAATGTAAAAATGTATCCTGAAACATCTGACTAAATAACAAATATCATGCTGCCACCAGCGTTACGTACGACTGGTCCGAAAATTGACATTTCCTCCAGAGCACAAACTGCATCATAGATTTAAGACGAATTAGATATAAAATATATCACGAACGGGAACATCATTCATTAAATCCATTCAAGAGCATACTTCAAAATATATACTTAAACGTCTCACAAAATTGCAAAGGACTGGCATGTACCAGTGTGACGTACGACTGGTCGGAAAGTTGACATTTCGACAAGAGCGCAAATTGCATAAGCGATTTAAGAGGAATTGGATATTATATATCCCCCTAACAGAGAAGTCAATCGATACATCCCTCCTTTGGCAAACGTAAAAATATATACATAAACGTCTCACAATATATCAAACTAGTCGCTGCTACCAGTGCGATGTACAGCTGGTCCGAAAATTGACATTCCGTACATAGCCCAAAGTAAATCAGACTTGTATGACAAATTAGATACTCAATATCTCACGAATAGAATGACCAATCAACAAGTCCTCGGTAGGGCAAATGTAAAAATGTATCCTGAAACATCTAACTAAATAACAAATATCATGCTGCCACCAGCGTTACGTACGACTGGTCCGAAAATTGACATTTCCTCCAGAGCACAAACTGCATCATAGATTTAAGACGAATTAGATATAAAATATATCACGAACGGGAACATCATTCATTAAATCCATTCAAGAGCATACTCCAAAATATATACTTAAACGTCTCACAAAATTGCAAAGGACTGGCATGTACCAGTGTGACGTACGACTGGTCGGAAAGTTGACATTTCGACAAGAGCGCAAATTGCATAAGCGATTTAAGAGGAATTGGATATTATATATCCCCCTAACAGAGAAGTCAATCGATACATCCCTCCTTTGGCAAACGTAAGAATATATACATAAACGTCTCACAATATATCAAACTAGTCGCTGCTACCAGTGCGATGTACAGCTGGTCCGAAAATTGACATTCCGTACATAGCCCAAAGTAAATCAGACTTGTATGACAAATTAGATACTCAATATCTCACGAATAGAATGACCAATCAACAAGTCCTCGGTAGGGCAAATGTAAAAATGTATCCTGAAACATCTGACTAAATAACAAATATCATGCTGCCACCAGCGTTACGTACGACTGGTCCGAAAATTGACATTTCCTCCAGAGCACAAACTGCATCATAGATTTAAGACGAATTAGATATAAAATATATCACGAACGGGAACATCATTCATTAAATCCATTCAAGAGCATACTCCAAAATATATACTTAAACGTCTCACAAAATTGCAAAGGACTGGCATGTACCAGTGTGACGTACGACTGGTCGGAAAGTTGACATTTCGACAAGAGCGCAAATTGCATAAGCGATTTAAGAGGAATTGGATATTATATATCCCCCTAACAGAGAAGTCAATCGATACATCCCTCCTTTGGCAAACGTAAAAATATATACATAAACGTCTCACAATATATCAAACTAGTCGCTGCTACCAGTGCGATGTACAGCTGGTCCGAAAATTGACATTCCGTACATAGCCCAAAGTAAATCAGACTTGTATGACAAATTAGATACTCAATATCTCACGAATAGAATGACCAATCAACAAGTCCTCGGTAGGGCAAATGTAAAAATGTATCCTGAAACATCTGACTAAATAACAAATATCATGCTGCCACCAGCGTTACGTACGACTGGTCCGAAAATTGACATTTCCTCCAGAGCACAAACTGCATCATAGATTTAAGACGAATTAGATATAAAATATATCACGAACGGGAACATCATTCATTAAATCCATTCAAGAGCATACTTCAAAATATATACTTAAACGTCTCACAAAATTGCAAAGGACTGGCATGTACCAGTGTGACGTACGACTGGTCGGAAAGTTGACATTTCGACAAGAGCGCAAATTGCATAAGCGATTTAAGAGGAATTGGATATTATATATCCCCCTAACAGAGAAGTCAATCGATACATCCCTCCTTTGGCAAACGTAAAAATATATACATAAACGTCTCACAATATATCAAACTAGTCGCTGCTACCAGTGCGATGTACAGCTGGTCCGAAAATTGACATTCCGTACATAGCCCAAAGTAAATCAGACTTGTATGACAAATAAGATACTCAATATCTCACGAATAGAATGACCAATCAACAAGTCCTCGGTAGGGCAAATGTAAAAATGTATCCTGAAACATCTGACTAAATAACAAATATCATGCTGCCACCAGCGTTACGTACGACTGGTCCGAAAATTGACATTTCCTCCAGAGCACAAACTGCATCATAGATTTAAGACGAATTAGATATAAAATATATCACGAACGGGAACATCATTCATTAAATCCATTCAAGAGCATACTCCAAAATATATACTTAAACGTCTCACAAAATTGCAAAGGACTGGCATGTACCAGTGTGACGTACGACTGGTCGGAAAGTTGACATTTCGACAAGAGCGCAAATTGCATAAGCGATTTAAGAGGAATTGGATGTTATATATCCCCCTAACAGAGAAGTCAATCGATACATCCCTCCTTTGGCAAAGGTAAAAATATATACATAAACGTCTCACAATATATCAAACTAGTCGCTGCTATCAGTGCGATGTACAGCTGGTCCGAAAATTGACATTCCGTACATAGCCCAAAGTAAATCAGACTTGTATGACAAATTAGATACTCAATATCTCACGAATAGAATGACCAATCAACAAGTCCTCGGTAGGGCAAATGTAAAAATGTATCCTGAAACATCTGACTAAATAACAAATATCATGCTGCCACCAGCGTTACGTACGACTGGTCCGAAAATTGACATTTCCCCCAGAGCACAAACTGCATCATAGATTTAAGACGAATTAGATATAAAATATATCACGAACGGGAGCATCATTCATTAAATCCATTCAAGAGCATACTCCAAAATATATACTTAAACATCTCACAAAATTGCAAAGGACTGGCATGTACCAGTGTGACGTACGACTGGTCGGAAAGTTGACATTTCGACAAGAGCGCAAATTGCATAAGCGATTTAAGAGGAATTGGATATTATATATCCCCCTAACAGAGAAGTCAATCGATACATCCCTCCTTTGGCAAACGTAAAAATATATACATAAACGTCTCACAATATATCAAACTAGTCGCTGCTACCAGTGCGATGTACAGCTGGTCCGAAAATTGACATTCCGTACATAGCCCAAAGTAAATCAGACTTGTATGACAAATTAGATACTCAATATCTCACGAATAGAATGACCAATCAACAAGTCCTCGGTAGGGCAAATGTAAAAATGTATCCTGAAACATCTGACTAAATAACAAATATCATGCTGCCACCAGCGTTACGTACGACTGGTCCGAAAATTGACATTTCCTCCAGAGCACAAACTGCATCATAGATTTAAGACGAATTAGATATAAAATATATCACGAACGGGAACATCATTCATTAAATCCATTCAAGAGCATACTCCAAAATATATACTTAAACGTCTCACAAAATTGCAAAGGACTGGCATGTACCAGTGTGACGTACGACTGGTCGGAAAGTTGACAGTTCGACAAGAGCGCAAATTGCATAAGCGATTTAAGAGGAATTGGATATTATATATCCCCCTAACAGAGAAGTCAATCGATACATCCCTCCTTTGGCAAACGTAAGAATATATACATAAACGTCTCACAATATATCAAACTAGTCGCTGCTACCAGTGCGATGTACAGCTGGTCCGAAAATTGACATTCCGTACATAGCCCAAAGTAAATCAGACTTGTATGACAAATTAGATACTCAATATCTCACGAATAGAATGACCAATCAACAAGTCCTCGGTAGGGCAAATGTAAAAATGTATCCTGAAACATCTGACTAAATAACAAATATCATGCTGCCACCAGCGTTACGTACGACTGGTCCGAAAATTGACATTTCCTCCAGAGCACAAACTGCATCATAGATTTAAGACGAATTAGATATAAAATATATCACGAACGGGAACATCATTCATTAAATTCATTCAAGAGCATACTCCAAAATATATACTTAAACGTCTCACAAAATTGCAAAGGACTGGCATGTACCAGTGTGACGTACGACTGGTCGGAAAGTTGACATTTCGACAAGAGCGCAAATTGCATAAGCGATTTAAGAGGAATTGGATATTATATATCCCCCTAACAGAGAAGTCAATCGATACATCCCTCCTTTGGCAAACGTAAAAATATATACATAAACGTCTAACAATATATCAAACTAGTCACTGCTACCAGTGCGATGTACAGCTGGTCTGAAAATTGACATTCCGTACATAGCCCAAAGTAAATCAGACTTGTATGACAATATCTCACGAATAGAATGACCAATCAACAAGTCCTCGGTAGGGCAAATGTAAAAATGTATCCTGAAACATCTGACTAAATAACAAATATCATGCTGCCACCAGCGTTACGTACGACTGGTCCGAAAATTGACATTTCCTCCAGAGCACAAACTGCATCATAGATTTAAGACGAATTAGATATAAAATATATCACGAACGGGAACATCATTCATTAAATCCATTCAAGAGCATACTCCAAAATATATACTTAAACGTCTCACAAAATTGCAAAGGACTGGCATGTACCAGTGTGACGTACGACTGGTCGGAAAGTTGACATTTCGACAAGAGCGCAAATTGCATAAGCGATTTAAGAGGAATTGGATATTATATATCCCCCTAACAGAGAAGTCAATCGATACATCCCTCCTTTGGCAAACGTAAAAATATATACATAAACGTCTCACAATATATCAAACTAGTCGCTGCTACCAGTGCGATGTACAGCTGGTCCGAAAATTGACATTCCGTACATAGCCCAAAGTAAATCAGACTTGTATGACAAATTAGATACTCAATATCTCACGAATAGAAAGACCAATCAACAAGTCCTCGGTAGGGCAAATGTAAAAATGTATCCTGAAACATCTGACTAAATAACAAATATCATGCTGCCACCAGCGTTACGTACGACTGGTCCGAAAATTGACATTTCCTCCAGAGCACAAACTGCATCATAGATTTAAGACGAATTAGATATAAAATATATCACGAACGGGAACATCATTCATTAAATCCATTCAAGAGCATACTCCAAAATATATACTTAAACGTCTCACAAAATTGCAAAGGACTGGCATGTACCAGTGTGACGTACGACTGGTCGGAAAGTTGACATTTCGACAAGAGCGCAAATTGCATAAGCGATTTAAGAGGAATTGGATATTATATATCCCCTAACAGAGAAGTCAATCGATACATCCCTCCTTTGGCAAACGTAAAAATATATACATAAACGTCTCACAATATATCAAACTAGTCGCTGCTACCAGTGCGATGTACAGCTGGTCCGAAAATTGACATTCCGTACATAGCCCAAAGTAAATCAGACTTGTATGACAAATTAGATACTCAATATCTCACGAATAGAATGACCAATCAACAAGTCCTCGGTAGGGCAAATGTAAAAATGTATCCTGAAACATCTGACTAAATAACAAATATCATGCTGCCACCAGCGTTACGTACGACTGGTCCGAAAATTGACATTTCCTCCAGAGCACAAACTGCATCATAGATTTAAGACGAATTAGATATAAAATATATCACGAACGGGAACATCATTCATTAAATCCATTCAAGAGCATACTCCAAAATATATACTTAAACGTCTCACAAAATTGCAAAGGACTGGCATGTACCAGTGTGACGTACGACTGGTCGGAAAGTTGACATTTCGACAAGAGCGCAAATTGCATAAGCGATTTAAGAGGAATTGGATATTATATATCCCCCTAACAGAGAAGTCAATCGATACATCCCTCCTTTGGCAAACGTAAAAATATATACATAAACGTCTCACAATATATCAAACTAGTCGCTGCTACCAGTGCGATGTACAGCTGGTCCGAAAATTGACATTCCGTACATAGCCCAAAGTAAATCAGACTTGTATGACAAATTAGATACTCAATATCTCACGAATAGAATGACCAATCAACAAGTCCTCGGTAGGGCAAATGTAAAAATGTATCCTGAAACATCTGACTAAATAACAAATATCATGCTGCCACCAGCGTTACGTACGACTGGTCCGAAAATTGACATTTCCTCCAGAGCACAAACTGCATCATAGATTTAAGACGAATTAGATATAAAATATATCACGAACGGGAACATCATTCATTAAATCCATTCAAGAGCATACTCCAAAATATATACTTAAACGTCTCACAAAATTGCAAAGGACTGGCATGTACCAGTGTGACGTACGACTGGTCGGAAAGTTGACATTTCGACAAGAGCGCAAATTGCATAAGCGATTTAAGAGGAATTGGATATTATATATCCCCCTAACAGAGAAGTCAATCGATACATCCCTCCTTTGGCAAACGTAAAAATATATACATAAACGTCTCACAATATATCAAACTAGTCGCTGCTACCAGTGCGATGTACAGCTGGTCCGAAAATTGACATTCCGTACATAGCCTAAAGTAAATCAGACTTGTATGACAAATTAGATACTCAATATCTCACGAATAGAATGACCAATCAACAAGTCCTCGGTAGGGCAAATGTAAAAATGTATCCTGAAACATCAGACTAAATTACAAATATCATGCTGCCACCAGCGTTACGTACGACTGGTCCGAAAATTGACATTTCCTCCAGAGCACAAACTGCATCATAGATTTAAGACGAATTAGATATAAAATATATCACGAACGGGAACATCATTCATTAAATCCATTCAAGAGCATACTCCAAAATATATACTTAAACGTCTCACAAAATTGCAAAGGACTGGCATGTACCAGTGTGACGTACGACTGGTCGGAAAGTTGACATTTCGACAAGAGCGCAAATTGCATAAGCGATTTAAGAGGAATTGGATATTATATATCCCCCTAACAGAGAAGTCAATCGATACATCCCTCCTTTGGCAAACGTAAAAATATATACATAAACGTCTCACAATATATCAAACTAGTCGCTGCTACCAGTGCGATGTACAGCTGGTCCGAAAATTGACATTCCGTACATAGCCCAAAGTAAATCAGACTTGTATGACAAATTAGATACTCAATATCTCACGAATAGAATGACCAATCAACAAGTCCTCGGTAGGGCAAATGTAAAAATGTATCCTGAAACATCTGACTAAATAACAAATATCATGCTGCCACCAGCGTTACGTACGACTGGTCCGAAAATTGACATTTCCTCCAGAGCACAAACTGCATCATAGATTTAAGACGAATTAGATATAAAATATATCACGAACGGGAACATCATTCATTAAATCCATTCAAGAGCATACTCCAAAATATATACTTAAACGTCTCACAAAATTGCAAAGGACTGGCATGTACCAGTGTGACGTACGACTGGTCGGAAAGTTGACATTTCGACAAGAGCGCAAATTGCATAAGCGATTTAAGAGGAATTGGATATTATATATCCCCCTAACAGAGAAGTCAATCGATACATCCCTCCTTTGGCAAACGTAAAAATATATACATAAACGTCTCACAATATATCAAACTAGTCGCTGCTACCAGTGCGATGTACAGCTGGTCCGAAAATTGACATTCCGTACATAGCCCAAAGTAAATCAGACTTGTATGACAAATTAGATACTCAATATCTCACGAATAGAATGACCAATCAACAAGTCCTCGGTAGGGCAAATGTAAAAATGTATCCTGAAACATCTGACTAAATTACAAATATCATGCTGCCACCAGCGTTACGTACGACTGGTCCGAAAATTGACATTTCCTCCAGAGCACAAACTGCATCATAGATTTAAGACGAATTAGATATAAAATATATCACGAACGGGAACATCATTCATTAAATCCATTCAAGAGCATACTCCAAAATATATACTTAAACGTCTCACAAAATTGCAAAGGACTGGCATGTACCAGTGTGACGTACGACTGGTCGGAAAGTTGACATTTCGACAAGAGCGCAAATTGCATAAGCGATTTAAGAGGAATTGGATATTATATATCCCCCTAACAGAGAAGTCAATCGATACATCCCTCCTTTGGCAAACGTAAAAATATATACATAAACGTCTCACAATATATCAAACTAGTCGCTGCTACCAGTGCGATGTACAGCTGGTCCGAAAATTGACATTCCGTACATAGCCCAAAGTAAATCAGACTTGTATGACAAATTAGATACTCACTATCTCACGAATAGAATGACCAATCAACAAGTCCTCGGTAGGGCAAATGTAAAAATGTATCCTGAAACATCTGACTAAATAACAAATATCATGCTGCCACCAGCGTTACGTACGACTGGTCCGAAAATTGACATTTCCTCCAGAGCACAAACTGCATCATAGATTTAAGACGAATTAGATATAAAATATATCACGAACGGGAACATCATTCATTAATGTACCAGTGTGACGTACGACTGGTCGGAAAGTTGACATTTCGACAAGAGCGCAAATTGCATAAGCGATTTAAGAGGAATTGGATATTATATATCCCCCTAACAGAGAGGTCAATCGATACATCCCTCCTTTGGCAAACGTAAAAATATATACATAAACGTCTCACAATATATCAAACTAGTCGCTGCTACCAGTGCGATGTACAGCTGGTCCGAAAATTGACATTCCGTACATAGCCCAAAGTAAATCAGACTTGTATGACAAATTAGATACTCAATATCTCACGAATAGAATGACCAATCAACAAGTCCTCGGTAGGGCAAATGTAAAAATGTATCCTGAAACATCTGACTAAATAACAAATATCATGCTGCCACCAGCGTTACGTACGACTGGTCCGAAAATTGACATTTCCACCAGAGCACAAACTGCATCATAGATTTAAGACGAAATAGATATAAAATATATCACGAACGGGAACATCATTCATTAAATCCATTCAAGAGCATACTTCAAAATATATACTTAAACGTCTCACAAAATTGCAAAGGACTGGCATGTACCAGTGTGACGTACGACTGGTCGGAAAGTTGACATTTCGACAAGAGCACAAATTGCATAAGCGATTTAAGAGGAATTGGATATTATATATCCCCCTAACAGAGAAGTCAATCGATACATCCCTCCTTTGGCAAACGTAAAAATATATACACAAACGTCTCACAATATATCAAATTAGTCGCTGCTACCAGTGCGATGTACAGCTGGTCCGAAAATTGACATTCCGTAAATAGCCCAAAGTAAATCAGACTTGTATGACAAATTAGATACTCAATATCTCACGAATAGAATGACCAATCAACAAGTCCTCGGTAGGGCAAATGTAAAAATGTATCCTGAAACATCTGACTTAATAACAAAAAATCATGCTGCCACCAGCGTTACGTACGACTGGTCCGAAAATTGACATTTCCTCCAGAGCACAAACTGCATCATAGATTTAAGACGAATTAGATATAAAATATATCACGAACGGGAACATCATTCATTAAATCCATTCAAGAGCATACTCCAAAATATATACTCAAACGTCTCACAAAATTGCAAAGGACTGGCATGTACCAGTATGACGTACGACTGGTCGGAAAGTTGACATTTCGACAAGAGCGCAAATTGCATAAGCGATTTAAGAGGAATTGGATATTATATATCCCCCTAACAGAGAAGTCAATCGATACATCCCTCCTTTGGCAAACGTAAAAATATATACATAAACGTCTCACAATATATCAAACTAGTCGCTGCTACCAGTGCGATGTACAGCTGGTCCGAAAATTGACATTCCGTACATAGCCCAAAGTAAATCAGACTTGTATGACAAATTAGATACTCAATATCTCACGAATAGAATGACCAATGAACAAGTCCTCGGTAGGGCAAATGTAAAAATGTATCCTGAAACATCTGACTAAATAACAAATATCATGCTGCCACCAGCGTTACGTACGACTGGTCCGAAAATTGACATTTCCTCCAGAGCACAAACTGCATCATAGATTTAAGACGAATTAGATATAAAATATATCACGAACGGGAACATCATTCATTAAATCCATTCAAGATCATACTCCAAAATATATACTTAAACGTCTCACAAAATTGCAAAGGACTGGCATGTACCAGTGTGACGTACGACTGGTCGGAAAGTTGACATTTCGACAAGAGCGCAAATTGCATAAGCGATTAAGAGGAATTGGATATTATATATCCCCCTAACAGAGAAGTCAATCGATACATCCCTCCTTTGGCAAACGTAAAAATATATACATAAACGTCTCACAATATATCAAACTAGTCGCTGCTACCAGTGCGATGTACAGCTGGTCCGAAAATTGACATTCCGTACATAGCCCAAAGTAAATCAGACTTGTATGACAAATTAGATACTCAATATCTCACGAGTAGAATGACCAATCAACAAGTCCTCGGTAGGGCAAATGTAAAAATGTATCCTGAAACATCTGACAAAATAACAAATATCATGTTGCCACCAGCGTTACGTACGACTGGTCCGAAAATTGACATTTCCTCCAGAGCACAAACTGCATCATATAAAATATATCACGAACGGGAACATCATTCATTAAATCCATTCAAGAGCATACTCCAAAATATATACTTAAACGTCTCACAAAATTGCAAAGGACTTGCATGTACCAGTGTGACGTACGACTGGTCGGAAAGTTGACATTTCGACAAGAGCGCAAATTGCATAAGCGATTTGAGAGGAATTGGATATTATATATCCCCCTAACAGAGAAGTCAATTGATACATCCCTCCTTTGGCAAACGTAAAAATATATACATAAACGTCTCACAATATATCAAACTAGTCGCTGCTACCAGTGTGATGTACAGCTGGTCCGAAAAGTGACATTCCGTACATAGCCCAAAGTAAATCAGACTTGTATGACAAATTAGATACTCAATATCTCACGAATAGAATGACCAATCAACAAGTCCTCGGTAGGGCAAATGTAAAAATGTATCCTGAAACATCTGACTAAATAACAAATATCATGCTGCCACCAGCGTTACGTACGACTGGTCCGAAAATTGACATTTCCTCCAGAGCACAAACTGCATCATAGATTTAAAACGAATTAGATATAAAATATATCACGAACGGGAACATCATTCATTAAATCCATTCAAGAGCATACTCCAAAATATATACTTAAACGTCTCACAAAATTGCAAAGGACTGGCATGTACCAGTGTGACGTACGACTGGTCGGAAAGTTGACATTTCGACAAGAGCGCAAATTGCATAAGCGATTTAAGAGGAATTGGATATTATATATCCCCCTAACAGAGAAGTCAATCGATACATCCCTCCTTTGACAAACGTAAAAATATATACATAAACGTCTCACAATATATCAAACTAGTCGCTGCTACCATTCCGTACATAGCCCAAAGTAAATCGGTAGGGCAAATGTAAAAATGTATCCTGAAACATCTGACTAAATAACAAATATCATGCTGCCACCAGCGTTACGTACGACTGGTCCGAAAATTGACATATCCTCCAGAGCACAAACTGCATCATAGATTTAAGACGAATTAGATATAAAATATATCACGAACGGGAACATCATTCATTAAATCCATTCAAGAGCATACTCCAAAATATATACTTAAACGTCTCACAAAATTGCAAAGGACTGGCATGTACCAGTGTGACGTACGACTGGTCGGAAAGTTGACATTTCGACAAGAGTGCAAATTCCATAAGCGATTTAAGAGGAATTGGATATTATATATCCCCCTAACAGAGAAGTCAATCGATACATCCCTCCTTTGGCAAACGTAAAAATATATACATAAACGTCTCACAATATATCAAACTAGTCGCTGCTACCAGTGCGATGTACAGCTGGTCCGAAAATTGACATTCCGTACATAGCCCAAAGTAAATCAGACTTGTATGACAAATTAGATACTCAATATCTCACGAATAGAATGACCAATCAACAAGTCCTCGGTAGGGCAAATGTAAAAATGTATCCTGAAACATCTGACTAAATAACAAATATCATGCTGCCACCAGCGTTACGTACGACTGGTCCGAAAATTGACATTTCCTCCAGAGCACAAACTGCATCATAGATTTAAGACGAATTAGATATAAAATATATCACGAACGGGAACATCATTCATTAAATCCATTCAAGAGCATACTCCAAAATATATACTTAAACGTCTCACAAAATTGCAAAGGACTGGCATGTACCAGTGTGACGTACGACTGGTCGGAAAGTTGACATTTCGACAAGAGCGCAAATTGCATAAGCGATTTAAGAGGAATTGGATATTATATATCCCCCTAACAGAGAAGTCAATCGATACATCCCTCCTTTGGCAAACGTAAAAATATATACATAAACGTCTCACAATATATCAAACTAGTCGCTGCTACCAGTGCGATGTACAGCTGGTCCGAAAATTGACATTCCGTACATAGCCCAAAGTAAATCAGACTTGTATGACAAATTAGATACTCAATATCTCACGAATAGAATGACCAATCAACAAGTCCTCGGTAGGGCAAATGTAAAAATGTATCCTGAAACATCTGACTAAATTACAAATATCATGCTGCCACCAGCGTTACGTACGACTGGTCCGAAAATTGACATTTCCTCCAGAGCACAAACTGCATCATAGATTTAAGACGAATTAGATATAAAATATATCACGAACGGGAACATCATTCATTAAATCCATTCAAGAGCATACTCCAAAATATATACTTAAACGTCTCACAAAATTGCAAAGGACTGGCATGTACCAGTGTGACGTACGACTGGTCGGAAAGTTGACATTTCGACAAGAGCGCAAATTGCATAAGCGATTTAAGAGGAATTGGATATTATATATCCCCCTAACAGAGAAGTCAATCGATACATCCCTCCTTTGGCAAACGTAAAAATATATACATAAACGTCTCACAATATATCAAACTAGTCGCTGCTACCAGTGCGATGTACAGCTGGTCCGAAAATTGACATTCCGTACATAGCCCAAAGTAAATCAGACTTGTATGACAAATTAGATACTCACTATCTCACGAATAGAATGACCAATCAACAAGTCCTCGGTAGGGCAAATGTAAAAATGTATCCTGAAACATCTGACTAAATAACAAATATCATGCTGCCACCAGCGTTACGTACGACTGGTCCGAAAATTGACATTTCCTCCAGAGCACAAACTGCATCATAGATTTAAGACGAATTAGATATAAAATATATCACGAACGGGAACATCATTCATTAATGTACCAGTGTGACGTACGACTGGTCGGAAAGTTGACATTTCGACAAGAGCGCAAATTGCATAAGCGATTTAAGAGGAATTGGATATTATATATCCCCCTAACAGAGAGGTCAATCGATACATCCCTCCTTTGGCAAACGTAAAAATATATACATAAACGTCTCACAATATATCAAACTAGTCGCTGCTACCAGTGCGATGTACAGCTGGTCCGAAAATTGACATTCCGTACATAGCCCAAAGTAAATCAGACTTGTATGACAAATTA
>CAIIXF020000002.1:11408149-11638466 GCA_903813345.2 Owenia fusiformis | reverse complement strand
GAAGAGGGGGTGTAGAAGGGGGAGGTAGGGGTATAGATGGGGGGTATAAGGTTGTAAAAAGGGTGTAGATATAGAAGAAGAACGAGGGGAGTATACTCTGAGGGGTGTTAAGAGGGGTGTAGATGGGGTGTAGAAGGGGGATATAGGGGGTACATAGGGGCGTATAGGGTTGTAAAGCAAGGTATAGATGGAGATGTAGAAGAGGGACGAAGAAGGTATAGAGGGGTGTAGATGGGGGTTGCACAGTTTCTGTTTTGATTAGAATACATTAAGTGTTTAATGGTAAATAATAGGGTTTATGCCATGACTATCTTTGGGCAAATGGTGTCATTTAATTACATGTGGGTAGAAACATGTATTCTTTTTTTTATATCAAGACATTCAAGTACTTTAGGTGTTTCCTTCCCATGTATTTCACCAACCTCTTTCTACTCCTAAATGAAAAGGGGGTTATTCACAAATTTTAAAATATATATTGTGGAAAAAACCTAAAATATATATTGTGGAAAAAACCTGCATGTCATTAAATTTTAAGCCAAGGTTATGCACTCTTATCAGCCCTTATGCTAACTTGAGGAGTTTAAACATATCAACTTCTAAGTTACTCATAAGAGTTTTCAAGTATGAAGTTTGAAACTTTTTGAAACTCTTTCAATTATGGTACATTAAAACAAATGATTTATACCAAATCTTTCATTTAACACTTGAAATGAAAATGAAGTTACCACTTGACAAATTTGTAATTTATTTACCCAAAAATCAAAGATAAAATATTGAATTGTTTGATTTTGAAGTAATCATCATATATGTCTTAAAAGTATTGCAAGATTACATTCATTTATGGTCTAAACTGAAACCAAACGATTCACTTGAAATGTTTATCGCTAAACGGAACATATTAATTTTCATAATTTATGACATGTACAATCATATATCACAATCCAGCCAAGATAAAACTAAGATAAGTCTTTTCGTGGACTGGTTTTATGCAAGGTCAAAAAGTTACTTTTCAGTACAGTATTCAGTTATTGTACAATGTACAAGTCCCTGAACAGTTGTTTAAAAGACTAAAATAGTCTTCCATCAAGTCAACCCACTCCCTCCTCCTGATATTAGTTCTTTTGCTATCCCTCAAGTGTAGCGATGTTAGGCTTGGTACAGAGCCTTGTATTAAATGTGTGTATGTGAGGGGGGTAGGGGGTACAGAGCCTTGTATTAAATATACATGTGTTATAGAAGCTCTCTTTTAATAAGAAGCAAAAAGCAAAATCGAACTTTTGAGAAGGTTAAAGTAGCTTTTTTTCCCCGTTCGTATGTTTACCGTATCGGCATTTCATAAAAACGGTTTCTAAAAATATCAACATAATGCGTGAGTTGCGTGATATTTGATCATACACGCTAAATTGATGCGTGAATTCTATTTTTCCAGCAAATGCATGATAATCACGCCCATATTTTGACCAATTTTGGTCTGAATTGTGAAAATGAGAATTTTGCACCCACTTGGGAAAAAAATCCTATGGAGAACATAGATATTAGATAAGTATAGACCATATTGACCAAAAGACATATGAAAACATTTTCCCATGTTTTGCTAAATGTGGATATTTTATAATAGTATAGTTTCTAAATAGCTAAATAAAGGTTAATAAAGCTGACATAATAGATGTCACCTTTGTTCATCTTGGGCCAACCTTCCATTGAGTTCCATGCTAAAAGCTTGCAATAGTCACTTAATTTCATGATTTATCAAAGAATGTTAGTTAAATCGGTCTGAAATTTGAATGACACACTATCAAATGACCCTGTCAATGAACATATTGTGATTAAACATGAAAATCTTGGTTGTCATACGATTAAACCATGGTTTTAAAGAATTTTAGCATAACATCAATGGAGATTTGGCCCAAGTTTTTTTTAAATGTCATGGAGAATGATTTAAATGACATAAATGTGTAAATCAAAGCTATTACTGTAGGAAACATATCACTGAATTCAAATATGCTATTAAAAAGAAAGAAGAGTAAGTCATTAGAGGTAAAATATGCAAATCTCTTAAAATCTCATGAAAAAACGAGAATTAGCAAGATTTCAAAATCATTTAGAAACTCCTCTATTGGTTAAAGTTACCATACCAAGAGAGAAATGACCTGACATTTCTTTAAATGTACATGTGAACTTTCATGATAGGAACTGGAATAAAAGTGAAATAAAAAATATTTTTTAAATGATTAATTCATTTCAGTATCTGGCAGCATCTGATGAAAATCACAGTATGTTTTTTATAAAGTTTTTATAAACGTGCTACTTGTTATTAATGACCATGTTTGAACTTAAAAGGTTTTCCAGCATAAAGCATCCTATTTACTCATATAGTCTCTGAGAGCTGCAATATTTTAAGGCAGTGCTTTATATAGGAAGTATGCTATAAAGGTCAACAATAACAGATATATAAACTGCTTCTATTTGAACATCATACCCTGAAAAATACATGAATATGCATAGAAATAATCAAATAATGAAAAGAAGATACTTTGAACATACAAATCTTGTTTGAAGCTCCTCATGTCCATTGTACTCTTATGAATATATTGCTACCTATTTTGAGTAACATTAGCATCTCACTAATAGAGGGTGCTATGAACTGCAATAAAGCCCATCATGCAATAGAAAAGTGGTGGTTTCTCATGTAAGTGAATTAGACAAGAAAAAAGGTCGAGGGGGAGGGAGATTTAATGAAAATATAACCACTATTAATTTGGAATCACAGAAATAGATCCCAGACCTCAGTAAAAATGTGAAAATTAAACCACAACAGTAATCAATGATAGCTCTACCTCATAATGACATATCAAATGTCTAGAGGGGGTGAGGAAGCTCTGTAATGAAGACCTATATAAGTATAAATGAGGTTTCATATTTTACATGTATGCTGGACTTACACCTCATCAGTTACATTATCCCCGAACTACTGTATGGTTTTACAGTTTTAATTCTCACAAGATCTTAATGACCCTAAATGAAACTTAGAGGCCTTGTATAAGAGCTTGATTGTGAATTAAATGCTACAAAGAGTGCAGGTAAGGTATTTGAGAATGGTATTTGTGAATGGTATTTATGAATGATATTTGTGAATGGTATTTGTGAATGGTATTTGTGCATGGTATTTGTGAATGGTATTTATGAATGGTATTTGTGAATGGTATTTGTGAATGGTATTTATGAATGGTATTTGTGAATGGTATTTGTGAATGGTATTTATGAATGATATTTGTGAATGGTATTTGTGAATGGTATTTGTGAATGGTATATGCTCACCTTGTGCATGAATAACTCTTCAGCTTCCCATGCATCTTGAGGTGTCGAATGAGCCGATCTTTCACAGTGAACATCTTCTTGCAGATCCTACATGGATACAATTGGTGCGACTTGGAATAATGTTTGAATAAGATTCGCCAATTTTCACTACCAAAAATGCAATGTTTGCACCTGAATGGCATCGGCGGTTTCGACTTCACCGACTGCCTTGAAGGAGTTGGTTTGAGCTGCCGGAGTTTTGCACGTTGTTGTTTACGACGTGAGCTACCACTGTTTTGCGTTGAGACAGTATCTCGATCTGAACCTGAGCTTTCGATTTCTACCACCAGGGGACTTCCAGCAGTTTGATTCATAGTGGCCCCAACTTTTGGAGACACCTTGAATTTGGGTGGTGTACAATTTTGAGCAATTTCAATACTTGAGCCAATATTTTGAGAAGCATCTTCAGTATGGGAATTTCCGTTACGATATCCTGCAGATTTTAAATAGGTGGCAGTGTCAACAAATTCTGACCGTGCGCCAAAAATCTGATCAAGAGAACTACCACCAGACGGAGAGTCGAAGCTCAAATGTTTTCCGTTACTGTCAATTCCATTCTCAAGTCGTTCGTGAACTTTCACAACGATCTGTTGTTTCGTGTCCTCCTCAGTAATACACACAATTCCATCAACCTCAATTCCACTTTGGAATCCTACGCGACATAACTGCAGAATAGATTCCTCTATCAACTGCGATATCGCCTGCCGATTCTGCGTTGAGGCCATCTTGTTTGCATTGACCTTTGCAGGTCCTGAAAATAAATGATTAAAAATTGAAATTATAACTCAACATAGTTAGGCAACCATACAAAAGTGAAAGTGGAATTAAGTATACACTGTATTTGTAAATTGACAATGTTATTCAGTGTTAATATGAACTTTTATGAAAAAATAAACTTTTTCTTCTGGTTATTGTTACCTTAAAAATATACAACTGTAATTATGACATAAGTAAAATCAATATAACTTTACAATTGCAATTTACATGTACATGTATGGCAACTCTACTGCAGAACAGATTTGAGAATACTTTTAAATACATTTTAACTTTGAAGAAAACTCAAAATTAATGCATTTGGAATTGCCATCTTGGATTTTCCGGGACAGATTCCAGATACATGCATGTATACACTTTGTATAGAACATTTTAAAGAGTAATCAACACATATCTTTTAATAAATAAACGAAAAATAGACTGATCGACACCAGGCTCCACAATATTAAATATTAAATGTTTGTGTACTAGTCATTTAACTCAATAAATGCGTGTTAGACTGAATAAACTACATTCAAATCTATGAATATTTTATTCAATGAATTTCTAAATAAGCAAATGTTATGGCCATTAAAAATAAATCCAGTTAGAACACATGTTTCTGATGCTTTTTCAGATTGAAAATTTCATGTGTCTGGTCATTTGTATTAAAACAAATACTTTAGCAATCTGGCACACTGATATTTAGAATCCTAGATATTACATGGCAAAAATTAAGAGCAACAAGTAAATTCATTTTGTGACAAAAAATCGCAAGAGAGGGGAGAGAAGCCCACAGGTATTAGACCCCCACCAATCATCAAGTCCACGAAACAAACCTCGTAATTAAATTGTTTGTTTTGCTGTATCGGTATGGAAACGTGCCCATGACATCATAAACTGTTCAAATAAAAACCAATCGGTGAGGTCTATATTGTTTGTTTCATAGCTGTTACCGGGGCGATACATGTCTGAAGTCACACAGATGGCATAATATTCTTAAGCAACGAGAGAAAAGAAAACTTCAAAAAGATGAAGTCACTTAACATCCGGGCTTTGTTCACTTGAGGGAAAAGTGAAACAGAGAGCAAGAAAAGAAATCTATGATTTCTGTTTTTGTTTTTTCTTGTTTCTTTTCTTCTAAAATAAATGAGAACCAAAAGTCGTTGAAAATTTACATTGTCTAGTACACTCTTTATCATAAAAATAATTAATTGATTTAGCCAATATCCAATGAGTCATCAGAAAATCACTAAACCACATTATCTATCAATAAGTAGTCATCCCATATACTGTATATAACAAGACATTAACATGGAAAATGTCAACACCTGCCATTTGTTACAGACACTGAACATTGACCATAGAACATCAACTGCCAAACACCAACCACCGAACACCATCCACAAAAAGATTGGAGACTATAGTATGTCACCAATATGGTGATATAATCAGACTGCTGACTCATAAAACCATCTTGAGATGGAGAAACAAAATGAAACTCTCATGAAATTAGTTTTCTTATAGAAGGATCAATATAAAAAAACATTTCATGTAACTAACTCCTTTTCAGACACTTAGATCTATCATAAGTCATATGATATATTTCAGAAACAATTTGTCATGAATTTATTTCAACATATGTTAGACCTGACGTACCATTTAAAATAATATTTACTTCTTAAAATAAGGAAAAACAAAAACACTGTCATAAAATGATAATTCATCAAAATTGCTAAAAAAACAAGTCTGTAAAAACAAAAGTACATTTAGTAATATATAAACTATAACTTTACATTCTGTACATTGCATTTTGATATAAAATGAAACCAGTTCGTTATCAGTTGATATTACTAATATGGACATGTAATTCAGACGGAGAAAAATTTTTGAGATGAGGTTATCAAATTAGGCTAAGACCTATTTACGGGACAAACGAAGAGCAGAATTAATTAGACTTTTATGAATACTTGTACTCCAAGAAACCATTTAAATACTGTTGATTTTACATACAAAGTAAATTGGAATACTATTGTATGATGATGAATCAAAAAATAAAGTAAACTATTTTTTGTGTTCTTTAAATCTAGAAAATACATGTGTGCAGCGACATAGATTGCCCATCGTAACCCTGGGGATCGCGGTGTTATACATTCATGGTGCTTAATTTCAACATATTAATAGATTTGTGTCCCTTCAAGTTTTCTGATAATTTTCATGGTACCTTTTTACAGACAGCTTTTTATCGTAAGTTTGAAGCATCAATCTGTCATTTCCACCAGTTACCTTACAGAATGAAATTACATCAAATCTTGAATGAGTTTCTCGAAGCAAAAAATCATGTGTTTCTACCTATGAAAGGTTAACCAATTTAAAACAATAAAATCAATATTTGATTCAAATTCACCCTTGATAAAGTGATCAAAAATGATTTTATTTGAAACCTATAAAAACAGAAGTCCTGGTATAGTCGCGTTGTAGAAAAGAGTGAAAAGAGGGAAAACAGAAAAGAATAAAATAAACAGACATATCGTCAACCCTCTAAGGATTTATTAGTTCTGATGCCCCTTTAGGGCCAAACATACATCCCATATACAAAATACAATTATTATTTCTAATGATATAGAAATACCCTAATTTTGAAGGTCTAAACATGAACATTTGGAATTTTGGAGAGAAAAAACAAATAAACTTGAAAATTCAATTCACTGTCTACACAGGATGTTGCTATGCACAATAGCACCTTTAGCAGAGATCATTTCTGATGCTTTGTCCTTGCTTTGATTAATTGGAAAGTGAACATCATCCAATCTTATTCATATTTATCTAAAAGTATACTAATTATAATAAATGTATACTGCTCTATGTGATTTACTAAAAACTGAAAACAACTATGCCAAGTTTCCAAATTCATTTCTCTCAAATCCAATTTTTATTCTAGGACAAGTTTTCAGTCTAAAACATACAAGACGAAATAACTTTAAATACTTTCTGGTAAAACCAACCAATTCTGCTTCATATTACATTTTGAAATATGATTTCAAAAGAGCTCATGCATGCTTCAGAAAATTCAGAAAAATAAAAAGATTACCTGAACTTTCTTCTTTAGCTACCATTTTATATTATCTCGATGTACATGTAACTGTGCTTATCTCCATTTACCAAGTAAGAAGATGTATTTTTCATGTCATATATATATCAACACATGTAATTTAGACATGTTAATTATACTTCAATACGCATTTTCTCTATGGCAACGCAAAATATTGAGATACAAAAACCAATTTCCAAAATATTACGTCAATTCCCCATGATAATAATTTGGTGATAATTTGAATTCCACTTGCCTCAGTTATTATACAAGGTATTAACATGCAAAATGTCATCACCTGCCATTTCTTATAGACACCAAGGACGATGGACATCCTTGTAGACAAGACTACCAAATTCCAAACACTATCCACAAAAACTTGAAGACCATAATAATGGCTCATCATCCAGATACAATGTTGAATCTACAATTATTGATGAATTTTTCTAAATCTTTTCTAGAATTTTTTTATTTTTCTTATTTCCATGACACAAGACAGTATCATATTTGTCATTAATTTGCTGTATGTACATTGTACATGTAAGCTTTTTGTCATATTCTTAATATTGGGGTCTCTTTAATTTGGCACATTTTAGGAAACTGACTTAAAGCACACAATAAGACCCTAACCTTAAGAAAAATATCTAAATTACAAAAAAACATTTTATATCAGATTAATGTAATGCAATCATATATTTTTTATTTCTGAAGATTTCAGCAGAAATTTAATTTAGCATATTCTCCAGATCTACCAAATGTGTCAATTTGATGAAGAATGAGAAATTGTGAAATTGCGACTGGAGCACTGACCAATAGAATAAAGCATTAAAAGATTGCCTGGTAAAGAATATTGAATTGTTGCATACGTCAAACAATTAAGTATACAATTATATGTTGAATAAAAACTTTATTAACATAGATGTTGAACGTATTTGAGCTTAGATAAGGTAAAACCATACGTCACAACATTTCAAATAAACGTGATGATCATAACTCAATGAACCTTCCATTTCTTAAAAGTACTCACTCTATGCTTACTTAACAGAATCTTTCTCAATAAAAGATTTAGCTTTAAGATTCATCTTTATAGATTAATATATATTTTGAACTGTCCCTTGTGCATGTTTACTTTATCCCTTGCTAATTCCACCATTCCTAATTATATTACAATTTTAAAAATAAAGTGACATTTTTTATAAGACTGATTAAAGTTTGATTCATACGGTCCACGTTACCAAGGGTTACAAAGATAAATTGAGTTTTTTAAGATTGATATATTTGCTACTTGAAAAGCGGGCACTAATTCTACACATTACAACTTGTTTTAAGATTATATGACCTTCCTATAACCTTATGAAGGTGGAGTCCAAATATATCGGAGACCATTTTAAAACTGGATGATGAGACTTGGAAATCTGAATGAATGTGAACCATGTTATTACCCATATTATAAAGTATGTTCCTTCCTGAATTATTTATTTTCAAATTGATTCAAATAAAAAAGTGTTCAAAACCTTACCTGGCATTTCTATGAAATCCTTCAATTTTCAAAAAAGATCTGTGATCGAATCATTCCTTTTTTCAGAGTAAGTCATAAAGTTCTTATCAAAGATGACAATTATATTAAATAATATTTATTACAAAATCATCTCCTTAAGCTACTTATACAGGCAGGTCTAGTTTCTCCATGAAAAAAGCATATATAGAAGTTCACGAAAAAGTCACTATGATAAAAAACACCCATTATTTACAGTTCCAAACCTTTCCAAATATTGGATGTATGAACTGAAAGAATAATGTAAACTTACCATCAATAGACTGGAGCTTCATAGGAAATTTCAATAGCAATCTACGTTAAATATGTATTTAGAGAATTTCTATGAATTCAAGCCACATCCTATCTGGTCCTAGGTCGCATCTAGCTTCCCTGAAGTATCGTAAGCCCCTTTCTTATCATGCCATCCTTGAAAACCCAATTTGCATAAGTTTTTTTGACAAGTGTTGGCCAAAGTCCCCCTCTCAATTCTTAATTATCGACATTTAAATGGTATACACATTCAGGGCTACTGTTTAAGATATTTGAGATCTAGATGGATTTTGTAACTTATCCATATTGCTAAGATTGTGTTATCTTACACAGCCATGAACATGTATTTTGATAAGATAAGTTAAAGACAAACTATTGTTTGCACATGTTTAATCATTTGTTATCCAGTACTGTTTGTCAATTTTGAAATTTCAAGTAGTTTTTTGTAATAAATCAACTTTGGAAGTAAAAATACTTAAGTAAACTTTGTCCTAAGGTCCGACCCAAATTCAACAACGTAATCAAACATTATAAGTATATGTCCAGCTACCATTTTTCTAAGTTGACGCCCCCAGAATTCTTACTTTAAGGACACCTGAAAATTGACTACCCATTTACCTGGAATGAACGTCATGACAGACACCTTAAAGAATCAGGTTGTGTACACATACTTATACTGATATGTCTGACTCATATACCCAGATAACAAACTGGGAGGCTTTTGCAGGGAACTAAGAAGTACAATACCCTGAAAACAATAGTAACCCACTGTTTCGATTCGTAAAATTACTTTGATGTGTATCTCAACTATTTCAAAAATCTTCAAATTTTTTAACTGGTAAAGAATCAAACTACTATCTTTAAAATATTCTCAATTCAAGAAAACTGAAGTTAAATTTGGAAGATTGCTTGTTGCTTGGTGACAAAAGATTGCTTGTTGCTTGGTGACAACTTTGAAGATTACTTATTGCTTGGTGACATCAACATTAAGCAGCCAAATCATTGTATATCCCATTGTCTCCTAAAGGAGACGCCCCTCAGACCAATTCATCAGCCTTCAATTCTAATAACAAAGCTTCAATCTCACATTTCAAAGTAAAACTATTTTTTAGACTGCTCCGTATTATGCAATCCTAGCTGAAGTATGTTCAATTACAGATTTCTTGAATTTAAACAATGTAACTGCGAGTGTTTTATCAATCTTTATCTCCATATCTTAACTTCATGTGCAAGACACATGTGGTGTTAGTGACAAGTGAATGGATTCAGAAATGATTTTACAGATTTAGCCAATACTAACCCTGAAAAAGATGATTTTTGTAAAATTTCACCCGTTTGTTTATGAATGATTATAGGCTATGTGATGCCACCACAATGTGGTTTCAAGCCATATAATATATCAATATAACATGTTAGGTGCTACTCTTATTACAAAGGTCATAGTTATTAATTCTGCATTTCTATATAACTAGATCCATCTTTCCATTTTCCATAAATACCACATTATTAGCTTAGAGTGGGATGTTAGTGTTATCAACATTAGCCTCAATTCTCCCTTTTCCCCATGTTAAGAAATACAGGGTGACTGAAAAAAGGAGACCATTGATGTAGGCAATATCACCTACACAAGTGACATTGATTACATTTTGCACATACATGTACATACCAGTACCATATACAGTTCTATGGAAATTTGTTCCTGAAAGTTTCAATATAACCAGTCAACTGGTTCAGGAACTGTGATCATTTACATAACAAACTCTAAATGGCCGCAAATGAACAAAAAGCAGAGCTGGATTCATATGACAACAACCTTATTATTGCATTACATTTTGCAGTGATTACATTCTTTTGGTCAGCAATTGTCTAAGGATTGTCTTAGTATACATTGTCTTTCAAATAGCCCTACAAAAAGAAATCAGGTGGATTCAAATTGGGGGTTTATATGGAGATGAAGGATTATTTCACCTATGGCTTACGACTCAGTGGCGCTAGTCAGTTACAGTATCATCCTAAGGACGTTTTGGGGAGCCCTGTATGGGGTCACAAGGGCATACTCCCCATCTACATGATCTATCTGCAAGATTAGATGAGTAATTAGGGGAGGGGACACCCTGCATATTTGATGTGAGATTTCTTACTGTATTTCTAACATCCTAGTCTCCTTCTCTGATCCTGTAGAGGACAAAGAGGATACTAGAGGTGTCACAAATATCCAAATTTGTTCAGACCCAGGGAATTAGGCTCTTTGGTCGGACCAAGGAACAAAAATCAACATTTTGGTTCGGTCCTGGAACTAGAAAATCTTAGCTTTTCACAAGCTGTTGACTCTCAAATCCAAATGTTGAGAACCAAACCATAAACTCAGAACACATTTCAGTATGAAAGATTCATCAATCCTGGAAGGATTATGTTTTCCTTATGTTTTCCATTCAATTTCTAGGAATCTTAATTACTTAAAACAATAAGAAATACTTTCTTTTCACACTTCTTCCAAAACCGTCAAAATTAATAGTACATTTTTTCTGTTGGTATATGAGAGAACATTTTCATTATATACTGTAAACTAACCTTCAGTTGTGAAATCTGTGTCTCCTACAAGCCATTTCAGGAAATCTCTATCATTATCATACATGATGTATACTGATTACTCATCCTAACCCCAGTGTGTCAACGCTTTGTACATATTAGGCTCTGAATAGCTAAAGAAATACATAGTTGTGATCTAAATGATCCCTTCCATTACAAAATAAATGCCAGGTATTTTTAAGAGCATGAAGTTCAGTGAAAGCTGTTTAGATATTGAAGCTAGATTTTTAGCTTTTGATTAAGACTAAATCAAAAGATTATTTTGCACTCTCTAAGAGTGTAGATAATGCTCTCTTTTTAAGGTGACAAAACTACATGTATTAGAAAGGGTAAGGGATCCTGGAAATGACAATGTGCAACCAAGTGAAGCCACCATTGAAAATCTGAGTTCTGAGGAATAAAACTGTAATAAAACTGTACATTAAGTTTCTCTCCATTCATGCCTTTTCATAAATGTTCTCCCCATGTGCATGAACTTGCTCATTTGATGATATGTCTACATACTTTCTAGTCTCCCCTTCATGAATATTTAATTTAGCAAACATTAAAGCTGGACTACGCTCCGAAACGCAATCTTGGGTTGTTTCGGGGGTGAACTTTATCATTTTGAGCTTAATGAAAGATTATAGAATGATGAACAAATGGGGCAAATCTTGTGTAGAAATACTTACGATAAATGTGTCATTTCAAAGATTTTTCATTGAATTTGCTTCGATCGGTGCCGGCGATATGATTTTGGAAAGGTTTCTAAATGAAGAACGTGACGTCACTTCCGAATCATAGCATTCAAAATAAGTAGCGTTAAATTACTTCTTCCTTTCATAATAATACGGTGGTGTAGCGGGTAGAACCCTCGCTGAACACGTGGGAGGCCCGGGTTCGAATCCCGCGTTTCCCTTTTTATTTTTTTAACTAAATGATTGTTCTTTGATATTACGCAGAAAAAAACAATTTTTATTTACATAAACTTTATATTAGAGCTTGAAAATGTAAAAACAATATATGTCAACATATTGCGTTTTGGAGCGATGTGCAGGTTGAACTATCACACTTTTTCAACTTTAATTTTTTATTTTATTTTTTAAGACCCCTTGCTATTTTTCCCATGGGATTTCTTTGAGTCTACAATATGCATTGTCACATATTTATATCTTATCCATGTTAATGCACATCTGTTTCATGCAATATATGCAATATCAAGGTTGCATGCTATCTCTTCCCCAATAAAGAAAAAGAACAAACATTTATGTGTGTAAATGCAGAATGAATGATTTATCATTTCTATTCTATTCACCCCCTGTTTTAACATAACTGCATACTTTATAACATTTTAACTCTAAAAAGGCTCTAATAAATTAAATGTTTTGTAGGGCCTACTGAATGATCTAAAAACATATTCAGGTCATACGGTTTGGTGAAACTTAAAGGTAAAATAATCTTTATTTTTATAGAGTTTCATCATTTTTATATTTTTGGGCAACCTAATTTTTAAAATTGAATATCACCTATATAAGCTTTTAGACTAATGAACAAGAATATTGATTATTTTACTTGTAAATATTCTGTATTTGCATGGTTCTGTAAAAATATACTCAGTTTTCAAATTTATGAGCTTTCATTGTTTCAAATATAATTGCTATGGAAACAAGTACTTATACTTGTACATACATCTCAATATATATACAGCATTGCCGTTGTTCATATCTTGGCAAATTTCCAAGACCAGACTCATAATTTGAACATAGATGTATTATGTACATAATCAATCAAATTGGGAAATCTCATAGTTTGTCTCAATTGAATGGGTGTGATGTCACAATTGATATAATTTTATATTTTTTATCAATTTCTCAATTATAGGTGTGCCATATGATTGATATCAACTTGCTAATATCAAGTTCTATCTACTATATTGAAATTCATTAACTTTAAATGATATCGGAAATGATAAATATGTCCATATTAGCACATGCAATCAACACAAACATTTCATCCTGATCGTCAAATAATATATAGTCAATAAATTCCATGATTCAATGTAATAAATATCAATATGCCTTTTATGTATATCATAAATGAACAATATACTGTACTACTATATACATTTGAACAACTCTGGATCTCATTCAGCTAGGAACACTTCCCTCTTACTATTACATATGATTTCACAGATTTCACAATAATACAATCTTCATGGTCTCAAATTTAAAGCCTCAGTCACATTTGCTCTATGGCTGGCTTATGGCAGCCGTAACTTCACAAAATCTATATAGAAAATCTACATCATAATTGCTAATACCTATATTTCATGCTGCATATTTTTCTTGATTTTGGGAAGCCACAGCCGCCGTACGGTTGCCATAGATCAAATGTGACTGAGGCATTAGGGAATAGGAACAAACCTAGCATAACATATCTGTAATTACTGAAATCATAAATCAGTAATAGATGGTCTGTTTGTTTGTTCATTTGTTTGTTTGTTTGTTCATTTGTTTTATTATTTCTTCAGGTGAGGCAATAGAGCTCTATTTTCTTAAAATTAGATCATTCTTAATTTATTTCACATTTTATGAAAAATAGCTCTTACACAAGACTCTGAACTTTGAAACGATAAATAAATTATTTGTTAAACTTTAAACGCATCATGAATTTGAAAATGAAAGCTATGAACATAAAACGTGTATAATTACCACTAAGCTCCCTAAGTCAAGTTTCCTCAGGAAAATCAGGCCAAGCAAAGACTACATGTATAACATCAAATATACGCAGAATATATAACCACCGCATGAAAGATTTACCCAAAACATATAACCAAGCAAAAAAAGTTCTTTGAAAATTTCCTTTTATGCTTACACCTTTTGTATATGGTCTTCAGTGAGTAAATACAGCTTATAGGGTCATATTTTCCTAGGATTTTTTATGTGCGTTTTACTATTGAGGAAGGATAGCCCTTATGCAAAGTTGCATATAATTAACTCCAAATATTTCAGGGGAATGATAGAGTTTGAAAATATGTTCATGGAGAATGTCACAATGTTAAAAGTCTGATATAACCTCCAAGATATTTTTGATTTTCACATAAAATGTCAATTTTTCATTAAAATTTTTGAAAGGGTGGCTTAATTATTTCCTTCCTTTATACAAAAATCTTTTTCTCATAAGTTGAACATAAATAAATCGATTTAATTCAAAGCAGAACCTCTGAACCAGTTTTTTGTCAATTTTCTATACAAATGGCTATATAAGTTGTATATTTTTTACTGAAATCTTTTTACGACACATAAAAAACATGTTACTTATTCTGGGAAGAAAAAATATGTGAACTTAATATTTACTTACATTGTATGCCTATATTTAAAAAACCCAGTGTTTTAAGCATAAAAAATACAGGTGAAATTCTTGAGCTCAAGATGCACACCTGAACTTTGTTTTTCCTTGCCATATAGTTCAGGTTTAATATGAACTGATTTCCCAAACCTTTTTACATTTGTATATAATCAAAGCCATCATACTTATCAAAAAATATAATTCAATGTACATTTATGACCAATTCAGCAGTAGGGTACAAATTAAATGGTAGTGGTACTTTTCTATATATGGTTCTATATAATTTGGTTTATTGTTTGCATTTCTGTTTTTATTCCTTACTGATTCTCCTTTTTTGCACTATATTCCACACATGAAGAGTGTCTAATTTTCAAGCATTTTAAACAATTTGGTATGTTCACTACACTACATTTCACTATATTACACTACACTACACATACCTGAATTACCTGAATATAATGTTAATGTATTATGAGTGTGATAGAATAGGTACCCCAGGATTATAATTAAGTTAATATGATTTCCATCTAATTTAACAATTACAGAGTATTAGGTGGAATACGGAGATATCTGAACGTTCTCCACATTTCAGTTGCATTTCTATTCTTTTTATCTGAACACCCATAAGACATGTACATTTCAATAGCATTTTTGTTGTTGACAAACACGAAAATCCACAGCTATAAAATGATCTTTATACAGGAAGAATTGATGCAATCCAAAAACAACAAGACAACATATTTTGGCTATAACAAATAAGATTAGCCTCTGTTGAAGATGGCATCCAGGATATACTTTGGAGTAGTATTTTGGAAGTTTGACATACATTTTTGACACAAGCTCAGGGAGGAAACAAACAACTGTCTCCATTAATTACAAGAGTGCTCAAATTCCTGGAACACATGTCTGCTAAACAAAGCTCAACCCATGGCTAAACCTTGTTAAAATATTTCTGTGAGTCTATCTACAAAACCTTTGTTACTCCCCCCCCCCCACATTAAAAAATCAGAGAGGAAAACAGTATTAATAATAACAATAAATTAAACATCAACCCTGTGATAAAACAATATCTCTCCTCATTCAATCTCTATGAATCAAAAATTCTAATATATCTCAACAAACCTCTATGCTACCTTTGAAACAAACTCCTTGAGACAATCTTATTACATTTACTTCATTTTCACTCTGTTTTGCATTTAAAAGATATTACTTCTGTGCCATTTTATTCAAGGGTTGACAACATTACTTCTGTCTCATTTCATTCAAGGGTTGACAACATTACTCCTGTGTCATTTCATTCAAGGGTGGACAACATTACTTCTGTGTCATTTCATTCAAGGGTTGACAACATTACTTCTGTGTCATTTCATTCAAGGATTGACAACATTACTTCTGTGTCATTTCATTCATGGGTTGACATTGTAAAAAATGAAGTTTCCAGAAAACACCAGGAAGTGGTTCCCTTTGCTGATTTCAATTATAAGGAAATCCCTTGAGTAAAACATGACATGGTCATGTGTACATGGTCATACCACATAGAGAAGAAACAATTGAATCCAAACAAATAAGCATGGCACAATAGGGTTATGGTCCATACTACAAAATACAATAGAGATTACATTTAAGGAACAGGAAGAAATAAAATATATTGATATCAGAGTGTAATCTTAAGAAATGGAATGTGTAATGAAATCTCCTTCCCCACCTCATCACAAACAACTTTTCCTATAGATGCTATTTGTAGTTTTCAATTGTTTTACTTTTCATATTTAATCTAAGTATTTCTAAAACGCTTTCAAATAATTTCAAATGTTAGTAATGCAAAAATGAAGATATCTTTCCAGCTTGAGAGGAAATATGCCAATGATTAACAGTTGGCCCTATTATCAATTGACTGGAAAACTAGTGATGGTTTGATCAATAATACAATACATGTATATTAAAGGGGACAAGTAGGCCTTTATCAGATCTGGAATTCTCTTGAGCACCTGAACAATGAACATGCTCTTTTAACCCAACCAACACCATTCAATTCCAGGCCCGTAAGACACTTTTCTCCAAGGGGGGTGCGGTTTTAACTAAAGAGAATATAAAATTGTCAATGTTTTGCCGCGAAAATCAAATCGCGTAAGTCAGGGGGGGGGGGTTACTCCCTATATTGGGGCCACTCAGTCCATTTTGTAGTATTTTATTGTTTTTGTATTGTTTTTAGACTAAATATTGTATGAGCAATTTGGAGAAACACTGGAATAGGGGGAGGGTGTACTAGAAGGGCATAAATGCTTACCCGAGAACTTTTTCCAGTTCAAGATCACATTCAGTGATTTCTGGATACTTTCAAGGTGTTTTAATCAATAGAATCAATTTATAAGAAATTCAGATTTTTTCAATCATTTTTTCTTAGGGGAGCGAGGGGGCAGCAAGGAAAATTTTCTAATTTAAGATGCTGTCTGGTTAATTCTGAGCACTTTTAATGTTTTTGAATAAATAAATTCTTTAGTTTTTGGGATGGGGTGCCAGAAATTTTATGCTTTTATGATTTCATTATGTCACTTGGTGATTTCTAAGCACTTTTAAAGTGTTTAAAATTAACAAATGCAACTTCCAAACTTTTCAATTGTTTTGTGTGGGGTGTGAAGAGTGACCCAGTAGTTCCCCCTAAAAATTTTACACTTTTGAGATGCTATTTGGTGCTTTCTGGGCACTTTAAAAGTGAATGAGTCAATAAATTTTTTCAAATTCTTTTGGGGTGTCAAAGAGGATGAGGGAGTGAAGTGGGGTGGAGTGCCAGAGAGGGAGCAAGGGGTTGTCCCCAAGAAACATTGACCATATTAAGGTGCTATTTGATTATATCTGGGCACTTAAAAAATGTCTGAGACAATATATGAAATTCAGAATTTTTTCAATTGTTTTGTGGGGGGTGTGAGGGGTGGCCGACTCTTCTAGAAAATTTTACAATTTAAGATGATATTTTGTGCTTCTTGGCACTTTAAAGAGCATGAGTCAATTGATTTTTTTCATTTTTTTTGGGGTGTCAAAAGGGGGTGCCAGAGGGGGAGGTGGGGTTGGGGTGCCAGAGGGGGAGCAAGTGTTTGTCCCCTATATCTGTCCCTCAGAAACATTGACCATATCAAGGTGCTATTTGATGATGTCTGGACAATACATAAAATAAATATAGAACTTCTCCATAGTTTTGTGGGGGGTGTGAGGGGTGGCCCACTCCCCCTAAAAAAATTTACAATTTAAGATGCTATTTGGTGCTTTCTGGGCACTATCAAAGTGTATGAGAAAATGAAAAAAAATTGAAAAAATATTTAAAAAAAAAATTTTTTTGAAATTCTTTTTTGAATTTTTTTTTTGGGGGGATGTCAAAGGGGGGTGCGATCGCACCCATCGCACCCCCCCATCTGACGGCCCTGAATTCTATATTAATTCACTTGCTCCACTTCTTGGTGGTGACATAAAAATATACTACAGTAGTATCTCTCCTCTCAATACAACAATTTAAAAACTAAGGTAGTTTAAACATCCTTATTTTCATCCTAACACCCCAGTCACATTTCCTACGGCGACCTTGCGGTCTATCATTTCTGCGGCCAGTAACATTTCTACGCTCGCCGTGGAATTTCTGCGCTCTCATACTTTTGCAGTCACATTTCCCACGGCAGCCGCACGGTGAATGTTAAATTTCTGTTGATAAATAATGCTTTTTTCATTTTATTTACATTGGGACAATTTATAAATGTTATTCATAGTGCTAGGATGTAATATCGGGGACCTCAGAAATGAACAAATGAACTCCGAGTTATAATTTCTACAGTGGCCCTGCAGCCTGTAAAAAACTGGATACGCCGTACGGAGGCCGCAAGGCGAGCGTAGTTTTCCTACGCTCGCCGCAGAAATACACTGATTTAATTGATCTGCGGTCGACGCAATGTGACTTGGGTGTTAATATAATATCATTCAAGCTAAAATACAATGAATATAAAATAAATTTGTTTCTCATTCCTTTCATGATTTTAAAGCCTCAGTCACATTTGCTCTATGGCAGGTATACAGGACAGCTGTGGCTTCACAAAATAGATATCGAATATATACTGCTTATGCCTATATTTTATCCTGCATATTTCCCTAAATTTTGGGAAGCTGTGGCTGCCAGATCAAATATGACTTAAGCATAATTCACAAGGTAGAGGAACACAGTGTTGTTTTAAAAAGTAGCTTTTAAAAGACCATGTCATCATGTTTTCAAAACATGCCATACAAGGTCATGATTAAATAATAATTAAATAATTTGATAAAGGTCGATTTTTAATTTGGAGTGATCATTTCAAGGCAGCAAATTTTAACTTTTTTGGTCCAAACAGTATCAAATCTTAATCACCACGGTGAAGTTGTATATTTACATTGCATAGATGTTTTGAGAGACCATTATTTGTCAACATTCTCTGTAGTTCTTGTTGAACATTTTTATATCTTAATATATGAATTCCTAAATTTTATTTGGATATGTAACACTTAATAATTACTAAATCCACTTCCCTAAATGCTAAACAACCTATTTGAGAAGAAATCTGGGAAGAACACAGAATGTTTCATTATAGGATAAAAATCAAAATAAAATGCTTCTACCTACTATTCCTCTTCAAAAAACAAAATCTGAAGACAAAGAGAATATTTGACAACTTTAAGGTGATTGACAGTAACCTGTTGCAATTGACTAATGGGTTGTTGCTCTTCTTCTCAATTTAATGTGACGTCATTTATATAATAAGAGTTATAAAATGAGTTTGACAAGTAAGTGGCCGGGTGAACAGAACGTGAGGACAAGCAGGTTGATATGCTGATGTGTTAAAACTAATTAACAGAATATAATTGTACAATTGATAATGCAAGTAATATGATGACGCATAATATACTTTGTATAAGGAATAGTATATGATTAATAATTCATAATGTGAAAGGCATAATGTACAATGAATGATTAATAATATATAAGGTATTATATACAATATTTGATACACAATATAAGGTATTATGAACAATATGTAATGTATCAAGCTCCCAAAACATAAATTATAATGAGTCTAACATCAATGAAGGCTCAGTAACACCCCAGTCACATTTCCCACAGCCGCCATGCGGCCTATCATATCTGCGGCCAGTAGCTTTTCTACGCTCGCCGTAGAATTTCTGTGCTCTCATACTTTTGCAGTCACATTTCCCACGGCAGCCGCATGGTGAATTTTAAATTTCTGTTGATAAATAATACTTTTTTCATTTTATTTACATCAGGACAATTTATAAATGTTATTCATAGTGCTAGGATGTAATATCAAATGAAAAGTGATCGTGATCATGAAACATTGACAAATAATGATTCAATCTTGTTGAGCCAGTTGATTTCTAAGGGAACCTCAGAAATGAACAAATATTTTAACTCTGAGTTATAATTCATATGGCGACCCTGCGGCCTGTAAAAAACTGGATACGCCGTACAGAGGCTGCAAGGCGAGCATAGTTTTCCTACGCTCGCCGCAGAAATACACTGATTTAATTGATCTGCGGTCGATGCACGCCCTCCATACGACAAATGTGACTGGGGTGTAAAATGCAAGATATTCAGCCTCCAATATACTGTACATGTATGTCAACCCTAAAATAAATAATAATTAAACTAAAATATGAAATTAACCTCTCTATTCCTAGCTGAAAGAATACGTTTATAAAGACCATATGACAATTCTCTGTTATGGAGCCACATAATGATATATAGATGCTATGGAATCATCTTAACGATCTCAAATGCATGGTACTCACAGAGAGTTCTAATATAGAACCAATGCTGGTGAATGATCAGATAAAGTCAAACTCTTGTGAAAGCTAAAAAGCACAATAAAGTGCAGAATTATAGTTATTAATGACCTAATTATTGACATAAATAACCCTTGATCAGACTGACCTTTTAAAACACCATGTTGTTGTGAAGTAATTACTTCTCACACTCCATGCTCATAGTCAAATATTCTATAAAACCTGTTCCAAATGCCAAAACATGCCAAACTCAACAGTCTTTTATCTTTGGGGCTATTTCAGACAACCCAAAACGCATCTGGAGAGTTGAAACAAGAGATCAGAGGGAAGATGAAACCCATTGCAAAAGATATATGTGAGCATGTAGTCAAAATAACTCCCGATGTGTCCAGAAACGGGACAGGCATTTTGAGCATGTTTGGTAAAATGGCCATAAAATCGTGAGCATTTTGATAAGATCAATGAGACGAACATGAAATGGAAGAACATTGAACAAGGTTTAATTGTGCCAAACTTGTTTGGGATACCTCTTTTTGGCTCACTCTGTATATGAAGTTACAATGCTGTTAACTTGATTTCTTGCTCATTCCATTCTTGTTTACTCCCGCAATACCATATTTGCCATAACCAAGGTGGTATGTTCCCATAGGAATTATTCACATACATACTGTACGAATGAACTGTAAAGAAACAATGGAATCATATTCCCTATTTCAAAATTCTATTTCTTTGCATTTCATCTTAGCAGATACAAGAAACTAAAAAGAAATGTCAAGAAATGGTATAACAATCTACATTATGGACCCAAACAATAAAATACACATACAGGAATATCTCAGCTAGCAATTTCAGTATCAAACTATCCATGATACTGTTTGAAATATTGAGAAAGGATTTTCTACAGTAACTTAAGTTGCTTATCTTTCTATTGTTATAAGTGTATGTTGTCTACTGGTCACTGATATAATATTGGAATAACACGTGTAATATAAAAATATGTTTCAGATAACATTCATACATTACATGTACTTTATTTGAACTAGGATTTTTTGGCTCTTCATATTAACCTGGGGTTTAATTCTCCAAGGTTAGTAAAGCTACGAGTTAGTAAGTCTATTGTTGTTGCTAGGAGTTATTAACAACTTGCATTTCTTGAAAATTAGTAACTTTACAAAGATCAGTGACTTTTTTCCCAAAGTTACTAAATAATGACGTCATCTGTTATTTATATCGTAACTTTTATAGTACCTCCAGAGGTATTGTAAGTCTTTCGTAAGTCATCCTTGACCCCTTTACTTAAATAAATTACAGACTTTATATAACACAGATAGATTAAGTATTCAAGAAATTTATTTAGGTCCGATATCCATATGAATTAAAATGCATTTACAGTGATGAAGTTAATTTAACTATATAATATATAATAATTATGGACTATATTCTCTCACATGCTAATATGTCCTCGCATTAATATAGTTTCTTTGGAACTGCAATAAACGTCACACCTGACAATGGAATTTGAGAACTAAAACAATGACGTCAAAAAGCTCATCGAAACTTACTAATTTTGTAAGTCTCAAAATTTTACTAAAAAGTTACAAACTTTTGAGAAATACAATTTGCGATATAATAACTTTTTGAAACTTACTAAATTGAGTAAAGTTACTAATTAGTAACTTTAATAATCTTAGAGAAATAGACCCCAGATTCCTATCAGTTATCTATGCTACCCTCTTACTATAACCTGTCCCCAGAGATTTGAGTTTCTACGATCGCAATGCAATTTTGCAAAATCGATGTCATTCCTAATCTGGCGCAAAAACAAAAAATTTGAAATTTTTTACTGGTATAAAATCGCAAAAACAAAATATTTCATTACCTGCTTCTTGAATGTTCTTTTTGTAAATTTAAATTTTTTGATGCAATATTAGCAAAATCCATTATTTTTTAATTGCAAAATCTATAATCTAAATTGCAAAATTTTGAAGGGGGAGTATAACAAATGATTTGACAAATGACATTAACTTATAATTATGTGGTGAAGTGCTTTGAAGTAGTTGCCTATTACATGTCTTGTGCTTAGAACTGCCAATTTAGTTAACAAGGGACTTTTCAATATTTAACAATACATGTAAATGTGACTTCATCCAAAAATATCTTTATTGTCTTCAGGTCAATTTACTCCGATCAGTCAATCACTGATGATCATTGATGTCAAATTTCTGAGATATTGTTTTGTATTTAATAAATAAAACATACAGGTAGTGGGGGGGGGGGGCACACAGAATACTGCTGCAGAACTCTTTCTGGGACAGTTTTAATTCAAGTATTCAAAATAAGTTTTGACACACATGCAAACTCTCTCTTTCTTTAACTATATCCTGTTTAAATCACGATCAATGCTTTCATAAAGAAATGTTGAACTTTATTCACTCACAAAGCGCTATTCATATTTTCCAGTTCATATATTATATATGTACTTATCAGCTTTTGTCTATTCAACATACTTTTTTCCAATATTTTTTCAGAACTATTTCGCATAAAAAGGGGAAAGTTTAAAGAATGTGAACTAAAATAATATTGAAATATTCAGGTGATTACCAATGAAAGCTTAAAAGTCGGATGAATGACGCACATCATTTTTTAAAAAAGAAGTAAATTTACAAACCTTCTCAGATTTGGGCAAAAATAAATATTTGTATATTTGAAAAGTGTCCAAAGACTTCTTCCAAAAGCGAATAAAACATGATGCTATATTTAAACAGTCCTTATAAACTTAACTAAAGCAACTCCACCTCAAGTTTAAAACCAATTCATTGAAATATCTAGGTCTAACTCTTATAGAATTCATGTTAGGTGTTAACATATCAGGTCATCTAATTTTAGATATTAAGTGCAAAAATTAGGCAAAAATGTTTAAATTCTACCAAAAATAATTGTGGAAATCACATTTATGGAAAAAATAAAATAAAAGTTTGCACATATAAGGGGTTTTAAAAAATACACATAACAAGGAATAATATGAGCCAAAAATATTCTTTGAAACTTTACTGACCTTTAATCAACATATTTGTTGAATGCAAAACTAAGTAAAGTCTTATTTCCTATCTCCTGTTGTTATCCGAATCAAATTCTGTAGTTTTATTAGCGTCATATCAGCAGAGGAGTAAAATTCATTGCTAGCGGTTCCCCAGATGAGAAATATGCCTAATTGTTGAATGTTACACTTATTAAAACTTCCAAAAACCAATGTTTGTTTAGTGGTCCTACCTATTGAGAGAATTTTTGATACTTTCAGAATTCAAGGAGGCCCATATATGCATAATATGCACAGGATTGCTGAAATTTTGGTCCAGTGGACATCTTTTGCACTTTTCCGGTGAATAATTTTGTTTGTTTTTTAAAAAGCAGGAAGTCATGCACACGCTCGCTGATGGGAAACAAAGAATTTAAGTCCAAAGGACTTACATATAAAAAGTAATATCTAGAAACCCTGATAAAGTAGGTCAAACTGCACAACCAACATGCAAACAGTTCAAGTTCAATATACCCTACCCTGACAAATATATATGACAGCCATGACATAAATGTTACAATATTTTCCCTAACTGTAATGAAAAATTAATTTGTTTACAATTATGCATTGACTGCACTAGAAAGATATATGATTCAAAAATCACTCAGGCATTCCAAAATAAATAAACTAAGAAAGTCAATCATTCTAGTACTATAATAATATAGTTCAGCAATTGCAATTTTTCTGAGTTTATTTCACAAATAGTGAAAAACTATATATCAGTGAGACTTATGTCAGATTCTTATGTTAGTCATATTGTCATGGTGTTTACGAATGATTCATGATCATAAATTTGTCATGAATATTCTTGTATCATGTAACAGATATAATATTTTTAAAATATTCTTTTAGATTTCACAAGGATGAATGGAAGCTGTTATTCAAGCTCGTTCATCCGTTGCTGGGCATGATTAATTTAGTAACAATATAACTCATATTTTAAAGACTAGAACTGCCAATACAAGGATAATATTCGTAATGTCCATCTTCCAATGAAAAACCTGGTCCAAAGAGAACCTTTTAGAAATATTCTTATTAAATTAATCCATGCCAGCCAATGGAAGATTGAGTTTGAATAATGGCTTCCAATCCCCCTTGAGATTTCATGAGAATTTCTAATATGTTTTACTTGATGAATGAATGATACACTTAACTGTGCTGCTCTAAAACTGGAATGCAATTATATTACGAGACTGTCTAATAGATGTCTCACTTAGTCAATGTGAGAATATCACATTTGAACCACACAAACAATATAACAACTCATAAAAATCATTTAACTTATTTTGTTATCAACTTTTAAGATTAAAATTTAGGGAAATTATACTGTGAAACAAAAGTGAAAAAATGAAATGTTAACATTTGATTATTGGAAACATATGAAATTAAATGATAATACTATCACATTCAAAAGGTCAAAGATCGTCTCCTGAATCTAGTTTGATTCAAGTATTGATTTTCTGTTAAATCAAATAAAAGTGTTTATGAATTAAGGCCATAAGAAGTAGATTCTTTGTTTTGCATCCCCTTGCTTGCACTATTTTGAGTAAATCAGAAAAAACAACCACATCCAAATAGCAATCACAAGGGCCTGAAAGTACCATTGCATTTCGTTCTACATCAGATGAAATGGCGGATAATTTGATATGTGTCAAAATTGACAGTACGTGTTATTGATTACTTTGGCATACATTGTGTATTTTCTTATTTTTTACCTTTGAATAATAGCCATGTTTAAATATATTGCATAAAATGTTTGTAATCACTGCAAATTGGTATGTCATCCCTTTTTATGCCCATACAATGTATACATTTCTCAGCAAACAAGTTTGTGTTTTTTCTTGAGTTAGTGTTTGTTTTCCTTGTACCCTTGCATGATTAGGATTTTGCTAGGACCCAAAACAAAGAATCTATTTCTTATGGCCTAAGTGAAAAAAGGAAGGAAGAAAATCAAGAAATGCAGTAAAAGACAATTTAGGGAAGTCATGAATTCTTCAATGCCATTTTAAAAATCAATTAAGCCATTGCACTATTGCCTCTTACCACCCCCCTCCCCCTACCAAATCCTTAAAAATAATTGGAAACCATTCTCAGGTAAAGCTTATTTGAGGTCCTCTTTAGCCTCTTGACTCAGAGTAACAAGATTTCTCATCACCTAAGGTAATCATTTTACTAAAATTGTTCTAATTTGAACAAATTTCATCCAATTTACACAAAATAACTTTTATAATATGTAGAAATGATCTCTGACGACAGATATCACTAAATGTAGTATGTGGTATAATGTCAAAAGTTGGCAAAAAATAAAATTGTCTGGTTTCACACCGATTTTAGAGTGGGATTCAAGAGGTTAATATTATGCTAATAATGAATGACAATGCATTCTACAAGGATCATAACTGCATTTTAATTAGGTCAGGATGCTTGAAAAACTCAGATATTTCCCTCATGTGAAGTAAATGTGCCAAGTACTGTAAACCAAGTACAGTTTGCAGCCAGCATTTTCATTGTTGTAATAGGTTTTTAGTCAAGATAGGATTGCTACAATTCAGCTAAGATTCAAACTGACTTCAGATCTGTATAAACATCAGCAATCAAGTTAACTGCATAATCATCAGCAAAAAATCTGTTTATATTAACTAAAATGCTTGCTGATGAATAAATTTAGGAGAAACATTCACATCATTTACTAAATGCACTCAGTTTGACATTGTGATTTTATGACATTTTAAAATGGAATCAATGGGAGATATGATACAGAATCATCTAAACTAGCCTTGCCTTAGTCATTGTCTTTTAATTTCATTTCCACCGCGTTTCTCCCTGAATCTCAGAGGTAAAAAGCAATATCTAACCTATTACTAGGACAGACAATTTCAAAATTATGCAAAATTAAAGTATCTATATGTAAGAAATGACACATCTTGGCAATTGACAGTTATTGGATTCCTAATTACTTATTGAGACCTGAAAATCTTGAATTACTCTACATTAATCACCGATGACTCTTATAATTCTGTTAAAAGACTCATCATCCAGTGGTCATTGCTTTATTATGCTGTTATATATTCATAATCCACTGAGTTTAGATAATGACATCTTTTAACAATCTCCAAGTCCATAAATTGATTAATTTTAGAACTTGTATAAAGTTGGTATTGTCATGAATCAGTATTTTCATGTTCAGATTTTTTTTAATTTATTACAAAACAAACAATATCCATAAATAAATATGATATTTTGTTTTTCTCTTCTTGGCTTAACTTAAAATGCTCACCTAATTATAAGTTGAATTCTGCAGATTTGTATTCTGTTGCCATGGGAAATTATCTGTTGATATGCTACCATGGTGTTGAATACATTGTGAGGTAGCCATTATCTCTGTATCTTGGACAGGTGGCACTAAAAACAGAAAAATGAAGCTTGAATTAATAATTTTGTCTATTGCTATGATAATTCTATCTCCTAACATGCTACCAAGTTGATGAAGGTAGTCTTAGAATAAGCATGGTTGTCAGTGACAACAACACAACAAAAATCACTGACTGTTGTCATGGTGATGTAAGCTGTTTATATGCCACGAGAGGAGGAATAACCCAGATTTCATAGATGAACCTATCTATGAACCTAAAAAATAAAACAAAAAAGACACAGTGATAATTATCGCACTTTGAAGAGCAAAATAGTAACCATGTACTTTACCCAGCATGCCCTAATCCTAAGATCTTGGCACTAAGTCTGCTCCTAAATGTGTAAAAATTTTCTTGGAATTTAAATGACAAGGTTTGATTTATGTGGTGCCTGATCACACATCTGCATACACACACATCTGCACACCCACACGTCACCACACCACACGTCACCACAAGATGACAGCAAAAAGTGCTTTTTAAAGTGCGATAAAAAACATGGGTGTCAATAAGATGATCCACAACTGCTGAAATCTAAAAATATTTGCAGTTTAGATCAGTGCTCACCTATGCAGATACTCTTATAATCCGCATTACATCAAAATAGGAAACAAAAATGAGAAATATTAAAAATCTGAGAATATTCTGGCTTATGTGTTAATTGGCAATATGATACAGAACATGATATAATGGGAGTTATGTTCCATATTAATTAATATACACTAATCAGTGCCTAGAACGGAAAGACAAAAATCGGTTTAAAACCTTCTACATGAATGTGTGATTTTCTATATATAAGAAGACATATAAGATATCAGGGATTTATAAACCTGACCAATATTGGAAAAGAGGCATTCATGTTTCACTTATTAATGCCTTTTTATAATGTCACAATAATATTACGAGCCCTTCCTTACCACACTTCACACCAGTTTGCTCTTTCAGTTGAAAGATTATCTCCAAATACTAGCAAGGCTTGACTTTATCAAAGATCATAGATATAATTCATTGGGTTAAGAATGGATGATGTCATTTTCACATTATTGTGAAAATTGGCACAACGGACCATAGATATAGATTTTGAAGGGATATCATTCTGGTTAAACAACTATAGTCTAGAATTATCAGCTTATTTTGAAGCAATCTAATTTGATGAATGATTTGAAGATATTGATGTGATACTTGACCCCTTGGCTACTTAAAAAGTGATAGATAAAAACAAAAGTCTTCAGTTCACTTTGAATACCACAACTTGGCATAGGTGTACCACAACTTGACATAGGTGTACCACAACTTGGCATAGGTGTACTAAAATCACAAGAAATACCAAGGTATTAACATCACCTGCCATTTGTTACATACACTGAATGCTGTCCATAAAAATGTTGGAGACTATAACAATATGTTACCACTTGTGGTGATGGCATAAAAAGATATAATCATAACATGGAAAAACATGCCATACTGATGCCATACACATTAAAATTGATCTTCAATGTCGGCTCATCTTTCATGTAACAACTTGGGGAATATATGTACGTATATGTGCTTTGTGGAGATGACATCACCTATGTATGTGTTTCTAAATATCATGCCCATTTTGTAATTACGACATTAAGAGCAATAACTATACAGGAATAACCCTAATAACAATTTATGACAGTTATAATTACAATAATATTTGCCATATGATCCTTCCAACCAATCGGAAATAGGCATTGGTACTATTGTATTAAATCATCCCTCCAATCTGCTTCTTTTTCAAATAGCAATTATGTTTCTTTTCAATGTCATAAGCACTATTACGATGACCTGATTAAAATTAATGCTGAAAATGCTGAAAACAATGAACTGGTATTTCAAAAATAACTCTGATATTTCTCTTACCTGAAAACAATGGAATTCCTGTAGTGAATGAAATCTCTCTGGAAAGTGCCTCTTAATACTAACTATTGTCTAGTGTTTATAAAAAGGAAATGTTCCTGTCATTTCCCTAAATTCTCCAAAAATTAGCGAGTTTAACCTATTATGTTTTCTTATTATTCTGCATCCTATTGTACAATCATTTCACTGAGTTTTTCTTACCTGCATTAATAATGGAATTTCTCTGGGAAGTGCCTCTTGCAATAACTGTTATCTATATCTGGAGATATAGTATATGTTATATATGTGATGGAAGTCCTTGTATCTTATGTAAACAGGGGGCATCTCAGTTGAGACAGATACAATATACGTATTATAAACAGAATTCATTCTATTGAGGTGAACAGGAGTTCATTAGCAATGGGCAACATGAAAATGAAATATTCAATTTTTGAAAATTATACAGGAATTTATTGATTAAATAATGAAATATTGTTTCATTACACATGTGTATGTGTTACCTACTTTCTAATTGGGTCACACTTTACAATGTCATGTCACCTAAGCTTAATGCAGATCATATTTCACATACACCTTCTTCATATAGCTTTAAACATTAAATATACTGTATATGAGTTGTAGTGCATGCAATTTTAAACATTAAACAATATGAATAACATCTAATGAACCATTCCATTTCAATAAATAATAAAAATATGAATAAATGAAGAGACCTAAGAAATATGAGATAGATTACATTGGATAAAATGCCAACCATCTTGACTAAAGTCATTAAGTACAGTCCATTTGATTTCAACCATTCTGAATACATCATATTAACCTCACTCACTGTGACTACAACCATTTTGACTTCAATTAACTATATATAATTATCTTAAATTCACTCATTGTGACTTCAATCGTCTTGACTTCAACCATTATGACTACATCATATTAACCTCACTCACTGTGACTACAACCATTTTGACTTCAATTAACTATATATAATTATCTTAAATTTACTCATTGTGACTTCAATCGTCTTGACTTCAACCATTATGACTACATCATATTAACCTCACTCACTGTGACTACAACCATTTTGACTTCAATTAACTATATATAATTATCTTAAATTTACTCATTGTGACTTCAATCGTCTTGACTTCAACCATTATGACTACATCATATTATTACCACTTTGCCGGGCCAGTTCTAGGGGTTTTAGTGCTAGTTTAGAAGGCGTTTATTTTACTATATCGACCTGAGAAATGTGTGACGTCATCGTGGTGGTCCATATGGACCGGTCTAGAATATATTCTGGACCGGCAATTTTCCCCGGGAAATTAGATATCGTTCAATGCGTAAGATTTTCTTGCTGTTTCAGTCCTGGTCGTTAACGGTGATATAATAATACTAATAACGTCATTTCTGCGAGCAATATAGTGAAATATAGGACCTTGGGCCTTCAGCCCTCGGTCCAATATTTCACTATATCGCCCTTAGAAATGACGTTATTGTACTATTAACCTCACTCACTGTGACTACAACCATTTTGACTTCAATTAACTATATATACAATTATCTTAAATTCACTCATTGTGACTTCAATCGTCTTGACTTCAACCATTATGACTTCTACAATCAAATTGACTTCAACCATTATGACTACTATCAAGTTAACTCATTGTAATAACAACCATTCTACGACCATCATGACTATTAAATTTAAGTTTTACGACCTTTAATTTAAAAATAAAGTCATTGTAACTACAAATATGACTTCAACCATAAAGAGACTATAATAACCAGGTGAGGGGTTCTAATCTAATTATCCTTGAAATAACAAATTTGAGATGACCCCTCCTTTCTACACATAAATTCTCAAAGTCCAGGAGTTGGTTGAGAGTAATAACCAGCGAGTAAAGTCCCAGGGTCCATGTCATAACAGGAAAATAGAGGCAAAAATAATGGATTTAAAATGAAACAAGCCAGCTATTACATGGAACAAACAGACAATGTTGTTCATTTTTGATTCAAAGAGAAATATTGTATGAAATGAGTAGAAATCTGGAGTATGGTTTTTATACAGGGGAAGATTTATCAATTTGTCAACAAATTTTGAATTGTGTGTTTCACTATCAGTTTGGATATGGAATAAACAAGGATAGAAAAGATAAGAGATTGTATTGACCAACATACTTAGGAAGATTTCACCTTCCCTGACCAGTATATATTTAAGAAAGTCCCACTTATTAATACAACACTGCTCATTTTGGAATAGTCAGAGCTTACAAAAGTAGGATTGTAGGGTGACAAAACATTTAAGCAACAAGCAACATTAAAGATTTTCACCCAAAGTGTCCTTTAATTTACATTCTAAAATTTCAAAAACTAATATCTCATAAAAGATCCATGGTCAAGTGTCTTGTGAAATAATGAAGCTATTCTGCAAAACATAGGTACCATGTAGTTATTGTATTGGTTTTACTCCATAATAACATGTTTTCCCTGGGAAATAGAAGTTCCCTGGGAATAGAAGTGATATTCAAAAAATCCTGTATTAGATCCCATATCAGCCTAAATCCTGTATCAGCCAAATCCCATATCAGAACTACATGTATTCCAAATGATTTATCTTGATTTTTTCATTCAATTTCAAAACTTGTTAATAAAAGTTAAAAAATGTTATGATAAATCAAATTGTATCATTGAATGTCACCATCATAAGGCAATAGCAATAAAAAAGTTTCAGAAAAATATTATGTAATAAATAGGTTTTTGATGGTCATGATGGAATATGATTTTCTTCCTCAAGCAAATATGATATTGGTCTGTCACCCTCAGTCAATATGATAATTTCCTTGGCCAATATCTTTCCCTTGGAATAAAATTCCTATTCCATCCCTCCCATTAAATAACTTCTATTTCTATATCAGTTTGGCCAAAAGTAACCAGAACAACGGCAACGCCAAAGCGTAGCAAATCCCATCAAATGGCTGGCATTTTTACATACGAAATATCACAAAATAACACCCATAAGAAAGGCCACCATTTTCAAAATGGTTGATCACTAGCCAAGTTGTCATCAGAAGAGGTAATATGCTTTTAAGAAGCCACATTATAAAATTCTTAAAAAATCGCCAATGCTGGCTATTTTTTAAAATGGCCGCTTACTACTCAAAATGTATGCAATCCTAACTAGATATAGTATTCACATATCAAATATGAACAAAATCACTCTATTACTTTTTGAGTTATAATAAAAAATGTAAAATAACACACATAAAAATGGTGGCCATTTTTCAAAATGGCTGACTACTCCCCAAAGTTTAATTAGACAATGTGCCATGCTTAAAGTATTCACATATCAAATATGAGCATAATCGCTCCAATATTTTTCGAGTTATAGTAAAAAATGTAAAAAGGACAGCCATTTTTTAAAATGACCGCCTACTACGCGAAGTGTCATGAGACAGTGTGCAATTTCCTATATCTTTCCGAACTTCATTTGATGGTATAATAAAGGCACATAATCAGCCATGAATTCTCTTGCAGCAAAGTCTAAATACACAATTTGTAACATATCAATGACATCAATCTGAATCATTCTAACTTGCAATAGTGAAAAATTACAGTACAGTTCCTACCTTTTAGTTTGTTTACTGTTCAGGACTGAAGATTTTCAATGCAAAATGTTCCTTTTAGATATTTAAAACAGAAAAGTTCCAACCAATTTGCACACTCAGTTATTGGATATTTTTGACACTTTCATTTAAAGCACGAAATTAGTCAATTTAAGAACAAGTTTATTAGGGTAATTCTTCACCTCTTCATATTGATACAAGAAACATGTACCCTGCTAAATCATCCAGATTGAATGACCAAGCAAGCAATAAATGATATTATTAAATCAATCCTATTATATTTTAACCAATAAAGTGATTCATCACATTCAGAAATTGCAATGTTAAAATTTGTGTTTTTTAATGATTATATTTTTCACTGCTTGTAACTAAAAAGCTGAAAAACATATCTTAAAGTTAAAAAGTTAAAACCATTACTTCTAAATTTTGAATTTACCTTGTCTCCAAACAGTTCAATGTGAAGCCTACAACTCAGTATACCAATGATTGTTTTATGAGGTGTACTGGAGCTCGACTAGGCTCTAGTCAGAGCTTGTGTCAGGCTGGGCAGAGCTTAGACATGGTTGATATGTCGGATCACTGACAGTGGCTGGGTAAAACCAACCTTGTCTTTTGACCTGACACTGCTCGTGTCTGGGATTGGGATGTCCACTGGGGAGGGTGACGGGAACACAGCAGCTCAGAACACCAATGATTGTCTTATGAGGTGTTTCGAGCTTGACTGGATCGGAATCTAGTCGTAGCTGTCAGTACACCAATGATTGTTTTATGAGGTGTTCTGTAGCTTGACTGGGGTTTAGTCATAGCTCAGTACACCAATGATTGTTTTATGAGGTGTTCTGTAGCTTGACTAGGGTCTATTCATAGCTCTTGTTCCCGTGTCTGGGATTTGGGTGTCCATGGGAAAAGTTTGTCCATGGGGGAAGGTGATTTACAGGGAGGGTCAAATTGGGTAAAGAGGTAGTTTGGGAGAGTTGTCCAAGGAAGGATGTGACCTATATGAACAGCTCTTCAAAATTACTCCTTAAGCCAATGACCCAAACCCTGTAAGTCATCATCTTCCCATGGCAGGGAAAGGGGGAGAGGGACAGGGGGGAGTGACAGGGGGAGAGCTGAGTTCCCCCCTGTCTCCCTTTCTCTCAGGGAAAAGGGGAGGGGATAGGGGAGGGGAGGGGAGGGGGGAGGGGAGGGGAGGGGAGGGGGAGGGGAGGGGGGAGGGGAGGGGAGGGGAGGGGGGAGGGGGGAGGGGGGAGGGGGGAGGGGGGAGGGGAGGGGATAGGGGAGGGAGAGGGAAGGGAGAGGGAAGGGAGAGGGAAGGGAGAGGGGAGGGAAAGGGGAGGGAGAGGGGAGGGAGAGGGGAGGGAGAGGGGAGGGAGAGGGGAGGGAAAGGGGAGGGAGGGAAAGGGGAGGGAGGGAAAGGGGAGGGAGGGAAAGGGGAGGGAGGGAAAGGGGAGGGAGGGAAAGGGGAGGGAGGGAAAGGGGAGGGAGGGAAAGGGGAGGGAGGGAAAGGGGAGGGAGGGAAAGGGGAGGGAGGGAAAGGGGAGGGAGGGAAAGGGGGTGGAAAGGAAAAGGATGGAGTGAAATGACGTACAAAATGACTGCCATGTATTTCTTCTATATTTACATTTCTAGCTTAATCAATGTCTTATATAACTTTTTTACATTCAAAACATATTGCTTTTACTGTTTTATATGCAGTACCTAAATTACTGTAAAATCGGCTCTAAAATGGTCGCCATTTTTAAATGAGCAGCCATTTTGAAAATCGCTTTTTAAGCAGAACTTCTACCCCCATTGGGTATATGTGTACAAAGTATGAACAAAATCGTGCCAACGGTATTTGAGTTATTGCCCGGACGCACGGACAGACGGACGGGCGGATGTATGTACAGACGGATGGACAGACAGACGGACGAAGGTGTTCCCTATATCCCTCCGAACTTCATTCGATGGGATAATAAATGAAGATAGCAATATTCAATTTCCTAATAACAAAACAAAAAAAAAAAATATTGAACAAGACTTTTATTGAACAAGACTTATGGGAAGTCTAATTTGAATTCAGTGTCCATCTTGTAAATTCCCTCAAGAGCAGAGGTCCAATGTCCATAAGTTTGAAAAATTTTGAACCAAAATCAATCAACATGTATTTGATTTATTGCCTGGACAGCTTTTCTATTTGGTTGGCTAATCACACTGGTGATCCACTCGATAACGCTGGTTACCGAAACGGTTTGTTTCAGTAACAAAATGTTGAAACATCAAAAGGTACGATTTTTCTTTTTTCCTTATTTCACAAATTGTAGGCAGAATCTTAAGAAAATGTACATATTTGCGAACAAATAGTTCAGAAGACCACAGAATCATGGATTCAATTCCTCACTTAAAGGACAACTGAAATAGCTTTTCTCAACTTGCAGCTACAAAAATGTGGTTTTCTCCATTGTAAGCCCAACGTTAAGAGTTCTTGCGATAGCCATTATAAAATAACTGTTAGATAACTGCTAACGGTCATAGATAACGAAATAAAACTAACTGATAAATCAAATTGTCCCCCACGTGATTAGTAACGTCATATACAAAATATAGCTTTGGTTTATTGGTTCCATAGTAATCACAACGTTACGGCAACCATAGGATTGTTGTGTAAACAAATAACAAAACATTTCGGCATTATGACGTCATGATCTAATGGACCAAAACGGGCCACGTGGGGACCAGTGAGAGATCACGTGGGGGCCAATAACGTCACAACCAATTCAAATATTGCTTATTAACCTTTACCATGCTGCCTTATTTCAGCAAATATATCCCACGCAACTGGCTTATTTTTCAAAGAGTGCAAAAAATGATAGGCCTGGACTAAATAATTAATATCTCAATAACTACTGAATGAATCTGGATAAAATTTTCACAAAGGGAAGATACAGTGGCCTGGCTCATGAAAAAAATGTTCTCATGAATTTTTTCGTACATTAACACGACTGGGCATAAATATACCATGAATACTCCTCCGGAATCCGCTGCTCCGCCTCTTCGTCTGGTCAGAATCCAAATCTGAATTTGCAGCGATCGAATGTTCAATTTTTCAATTCAGAAAATATTCTAGTTTCTATTTTCGATGACCGTTATCGGCTTCCAAGAGCCTAAAGAGCTCGAAATCGTAATCCATTTCCTCAACATTTTCGTTGTGATCGTATTTGTCCACCATTTTGTACGATTCGTTCACTAAAAACGACTAAAACACTGTTTAAATTGTTGAATTGAGAATTATTTTTCGAAATATCGCCATTTCTAGGTCAACAGGAAGTCATGTTAGGCACTGAATAAATCGGGCAATCTAATTGGACAATACGAATGGCGCGAAAAAGTACAGTTTTTAAAAGTTTGAAATCGGGCGTACGGGTCCGCCGGCAGTTGTGAGAGACATTTTAGTCTCGGCGGACCGGCAGCACGCTAAAGGTTAAGCAGCTATAATGATCGTTAGAGTGAAATGGTTTTCACACTACTGATGAGAAAACATGTCCAAATACATCTATTAAAAAATTATATTGATTCCTTTAGGTTAAAAATACCATTTCATATCTGCTTTAAGTAGCATAAATCATATTTCCAAAACAGTTAAGATCTGCAATTTTAACCCATACTGTTGATGTAACTTAAGTGAGGAATTAAATCGACTATTCTGTTGTCTCCTGAGCTATTTTTTCGCAAACATGTACATTTTCTAAAACATATGATACTGATACACATTTGTGAGAAAAAATGTTGTGGGGATTCTGCCTACAATGCGTGAAATAATGAAAAAAAGAAAAATCGTATTTGATGTTCCACCATTTTGTTACCGAAACGATCCGTTTCGGTAACCAGTGTAATCGAGCGGATCACCAGTTAATCACACCAGTATGTCATAAGTTTGCACAAAGCTCTCTTTTAAGAAGTGAAATCAAACTTCAAATGAGTAAACAATTATATACAATACATGTAAAATAGTAGTAACACTAGATCGATATTGTACCGGTATTATATTATATTGTATTGTATTGTATTATGTGTTTTATTTCAATTTATAACAAATATTGTAAATCAAATTAGATGGAAAACCCCCTAATGAGAGTATTATCTACATTGTAATATAAAAAAGAATTGTGATTTTTTGTTTGCCGATACTGAGATGACATTACGATATCTCATATCCATTTATTTAATTGAAGTTATTACTTTATCAATGAATCTAGAGAAAATTATGAATCATGACTTTCATATGAATAGTTTTCAGTGATATAATGTCACATCATATAAGGAAAATATCACACATCGTGATCGTGATTTAACTTTTAAGACATGACACCCAGGGAACCTGATTAGGCGATGAGTCAACTGCCTATGCAGGATTTTACAAAAATATGTTCATTTGGATGCTTATTCTTATGCTTATAGTATAATGGTAGAATACCATCATGGCCTAATATTTCCTAATTTTACATCATTTTCAGCAAACAAGAATATGGCAAATTGAAATGCATGAATAGAAACACAAAATACAACAACTCTATTGGGCGATTTTGATATTTTTACATATTGTAGATTTAAAGTTCCTCTTTTGAATATCCATAATTTAAATTGGGTGATATTTCTATACTTTTCAAAAAAAAATACATTGATGAACTTCTTCCTCCAAATCGAGACTTGCTTTTTATTGAATCAGTCTACAGCAGATTACGCCTGCTTCGGACAATTTCGATATTTTTATCTTGTAGATTTAAATTTTCTCTTTTGAATATTCATAATTTAATTTGGGTGATATTTCTATATTTTGCATAAAAAAATTATTAGCCCAGAGCCAAACCGAGACTTGTCTAAAGACTAAATATTTCTACCTACATGTATATACTTATTAGCTACTTATATATACAATAAGAGACCTCACAAACACATAGGTGTGAATGTGAATTAAAATATCTACATAGTAATTATTCTGGTAATAAAAAATATAGTTTAATTAAATATTTATTGAATACATCAAAAACATGCATGCTACTTACATGTTAGTTTAGCCTTTATTTTCCCGATTTATGAAGATTCCAGGTTTAGTTTCATTTAAAGGGACATATTTTTGATATATATCTCTATAACTATGTATCTTGAACTGACAATATAATATAAATGTTTAGCAGCATTGTCTCAAAGCCAATGTTGACAAGCCCCCATCCCAAACAAAATAGGTTGTTTTTAAAAAATGCAACCCTTACAGAGAAGATCAACATTTCATTTCTAAATTCATATGAGCGTTTTATCTAAATTCATATGAGTGTTTTATCTAAATTCATATGAGTGTTTTATCTAAATTCATATGAGTGTTTTATCTAAATTCATATGAGTGTTTTATCTGCACTCAATATATAATTCAAACCAGCCCTTCCAGTCAGAAGCATTAAAGTTTGTCACACAAAACTCCTGAAAAACCTTTAAAAGTTCATTTACTCTTATAAGGATCACAGTTTTAACTTAAAATCACAATCCACATGTCAATAATATCATATAGTTACATTCCAATTGTGTTTTAAGTTGATCAAATGGAATTACTTGTTAAATCAAGAAATCAAGTGACTCTTACCATTGAGTTGGCATGTTATTTAGCCCTACCATTACCCGTGATGCCATCTATTTTCCATTTATATGGAAAATGGTCAATTGGTGAGTCATATATTGTGAATTGTTATACTTTGATAACAAAAATCTGAATGCTCAAAAACAAGGAAAAAATAGGAGGGACCAATGATATAAATTACAATTACAGACCCCATTAAATGGAATTGAGCACTAATATGGCAGTTTTTGTTTGACTAGAAAATAAGCTCATGTTATCTACAAAAGATATGGGAGAATATACTTAACACTTTATTTTCTATCTTTAAGACCAATATTTTAATGGGAGACAGGATTCATATATATATGACAGAAGTACTAGGTTGTTCTTAACATCTGGCCCATTAGTTTGTATGTAAATATTGCTGTTTTAAAACTTCAAATTCACTTCACATATCTAATAAATATCATATATGTATTTTCCTTCATTGATTCAAATTCAAAGGGTTTTGGATATCTTCAATAAAATTTACATTTCTACATGTAAAAGTATGCTAGTCAACCCACTGAATTTTCCGCAATCTATTGACAGTCCTGAGGGCCATTTAGCCAATTGGATTAAAGTGTCACTTTTCATGAAACAGTCCCTTTAAAGGCAAAACACCATATCATAAAATTACCTGAAATTAATGTGGAAATAACACATCGATTACAGTTCAATTGTTTTAAACATGTACACAATTAATCAAATAGTCACCAATTCTAAAAAGCTTTGTTCTATCGTCCATAAAAATCGGAATATCAGTTAGTGTTGTCCCGTAATTACGGTCAATTCATGTTAACATTTAAAACATGCTTCCCAGTAAATTAATCACTTCAACGTTCAGATTTAAATGTTAAGCATCACTTTATCAAAAAAATCTGATAGCACCAACAAAATTAATGAGCAATTAAGGCCTTGAAACTTGACAACATATACATTTACATTTATATGTCTTTAAATTGTGTAATGCTTTTAAAGTTGATGAATCCTTCCTGCGGCATCTTGATGAATCAAGGTATTTCAGGCCGGTAGCCAGGATTTGCCAAGGGGGGTTCACTTTTTGAAAAATTCTAGCGGGGAGTTCACTTGTAACAATTTTGATCCAAAAATGCCCAAAATTACTAAAGAAGTCAGAATGGTGAAAAACTCCATGATTTTGAAATATTTTTTGGCTAGGGGGGGTTCGCTCGAACCTATTGAATGTAACCCCCCTGGCCTATATTTCATATACTGTACTTCTACTTAATTTGGCGGCCATTTTAATTTGGTGAGTCTACATAATTGTTTAAGTCAGCCAAATTAAGTAGGTGCCAAATTCAATATTTCATATTTCAATTGTAAATATGTATTATATATACATTTCAATTAAGTAGCCACCAAATGTTCAAAGCAGCAGATCCACCAAAATAAGAAGTGCCAAATGAAGTAGAAGTACAGTCACTGGAGGAATACACTGGTTTATTTAATAGTATGTACTGGGATGCAGAATGATTTATGTCAACTGCACCGCGGAATAGCCTGACAACGGTAATAAACAAATACTAGGCGAGGCGAAGCCGAGCCTAGTATTTTTTAGAGGATAAGTATTCTGGCATATCTACCTCATGGTCATCCAGTATTAATTTTATTATGCACCTCCCTTGGTTAATATCATATTCCTACCATTAATTTACTGTAGATAAATAAAAGATGGTGTTAAATTGTCAAGAAATACTTTATTTTAAAGAATGGGTCTACTAAAACAGAAGCCGAGCCTAGTATTGTTTTTCGAGGATAGGTATTCTGGCATACGGGATGGTTAGAGATCTTGTTGCTTCAATACTGGATAGAACAAGATCTTGCTGCCATGTATGGCAATAGACCCTGCAGCTCTTAACCAATCAGATTTGAGTATTTTAATGAGGTGCATAATAAAGTCAGATACCCATGTCACAAATGGCGGACATAACCGTTGCTTCAATTAGATTTTTATGAACTGTATGTTTAATAGAGCACCTAGACTAAATTCCTACGGAACAACAGTCAATCAAAGTGTCTTAATACTCATTGTACAGTTAATAATGTTCTACCATCGAAATAAAGTCTTTAATCGATCAAAATGAGATACGGGACAACGGACACTGTAATTACCATATGCCGTTGTCTTTCTAAATTACTCAAATTCAGATTCTGTTGTCATTGACGATATCGAAGACGGTATATTCTGGCGATTCACGACCCAATTTGATCAAAAATGGGATTTCATATGATTCATTATCACAAGAGCTTAATACATGCACAGAATTAGCGACGATAAAATCCCATGAAATGAGGACCAAGTGATTAAACAGTTGAAGCGATGGTTATGTCCGCCATTTGTGACAACGGTATCTGACTTTGCCGTTGTCAGGCTATTCCGGTGTGAACTGAACATAGTCGAGAAGAGAAGGTTCATGTATGCAAGTTCACAATGATTTATATTTATAGTAATTCTAAATCAGTAAAAAAAGGTCAATGAGATCTGTGACTGAGTCAATCAACAAAACCTACTTCTTGTTCAATTTCAAATCATACTAATTAGTACTGTTAATTTAATTATCCAGATAATTTAATTAATTCAATTTAATTATCAATTTAGAATAGAAAAACAAACCCCACAAACAATATCAAATTACCAGAAACAATCCTGAACAATTCAGGAAATTAGAACCAATGAAAAAGTATGATTTATTTATTTACTTTAAGGCAACTACATGTAGTTTTATATTCAGTATGGATGTATATATATTATGATTTTATGGTTTATGCAAACATACAGGGAATATTTTTCATGAATAGAGAGCTATTATTCAAATGTTCACAAAGCATGCTGATTTGTATTCATAAAGATTGTTAATTTTTCATAGGTATCATGCTTGAAAAAGGTAATAACACAGAAGTTTAAGAGATAAGAGTTTAACCCTAAACAAATTGTCGTATTTTCATAACTTAGCTTGAAATGAAATTTAAAAGTTCTGCATCTCATTAATAACAAAAAAGGCATGCTGGACTGACCAAAACCATTAGTGCCATTTATTTATTTACTTACATAGCAAGTTCTCGGTTCATAGCAGTTTGGATAGAGGATCACCATAGTATTCATAGAAAAGGTTAATTAAAATTCATTTACATCATTTAATTTTATAACAAGTTTCAAGGTTTGTTTAGTGAACTTAACCATCCCCGGGTAGCCATCACATCAATTCAGTAAAAAACATACAATAAAAACACTTACCACTGAAGTAAATCAACATACAATAACTCTCCTATGTAAATCAACATACAATAACTCTCCCATGTAAATCAACATACAATAACTCTCCTATGTTTACAAGCCTATCGTCATGCAATAAAACAATTCTCAAGCGTCTTAAAAATACTCACGGAAATTGTGGAATATAAAAGCACTATATACAATTAGTAAACCTGGATATATACACTCTCCTAATGATCCTGGAGGCTCTAGAGATTAACTGCGCACCTGTATGTAATGGCCATAGTATAGCTCTCAGCTAGAATATAAGTCACTCTTTCAAATTATTCACTAGCTATTACAATTTATAATGTGGCAAATAGCACTTTTCAGAGATATGTATAATGAGTGGTACTCTTCGCAGGAGTTCAATTGTATCATGGACTCTCCAGAAAGTCCATGATTTTATCTCGACTATAATGATTTAACGATGCTTTTTGAGTCAATAACTTTGCCAGTAACCATGCTGTTTTAAGCCATTCTTTAAAATTATTGATTATCTATCAAAGTTTATTAAAGTGACAAATAACATTTCAGAGATATGGATAATAAACTATACCCTTTGCTAGTGTTGAGCTTGGTCTGTCCTCTGCAAATTAGACATGATTCTTTGATCTCGGCAATATCAGAAAAGCATGTTGCTATATTTTCAACCTATAACTAGCAAGCTCATATATACTGCACATTCAAACCCCATTGTTAAAGGCAATGAAATTTACATGTGAGATCATTAAGATCTTCTTACCATTACAGCTATATGAGATAATCAGGGTATTTTTGCAATAGTGATGCAGTTTGAAACATCAAATAAGAAGACTGTAGTTGAAATGGTTATACATGTTCCTGGCCAAGCAGCACTCTTGCATTCAACACTTTGTGAAACATACAGATATTTTTTTCTAATTTATGAGGATGTTTTATCCTAGTTTTATCTCTTAACTAATACAATGATAAAAAAAATTAATGTGAATTTTATTTCAAATGAAAACGGATGCTATGTACTTTTGTTAATGTTTGGTAGATGCACATTTTCCTGCTCTCGAATAGAACTTTCAATGTAATGGGTATGCTAATTTCAATTTCTTTCTTTTTCAAAACAGAACAGCACTTAAACCTGCACATCGCTCCAAAACGCAATATGTTGACATATATTGTTTTTACATTTTCAAGCTCTAATATAAAGTTTATGTAAATAAAAATTGTTTTTTTCTGCGTAATATCAAAGAACAATCATTTAGTTAAAAAAATAAAAAGGCGGGTGGGGGATTCGAACCCGGGCCTCCCGCATGCTAAGCGAGGACTCTACCCCTACACCACCGTGTCCTAGTGGAGAGTGGAAGTAATTAAACGCTACTTAATTTGAATGCTATGATTCGGAAGTGACGTCACGTTCTTCATTTAGAAACCTTTCCAAAATCGTATCGCCGGCACCGATCGAAGCAAATTCAATGAAAAATCTTTGAAATGACACATTTATCGTAAGTATTTCTACACAAGATTTGCCCCATTTGTTCATCATTCTATAATCTTTCATTACTCCCATCCTCCATCACTTTACTCCACCCTCTGTACACTGCATGATTTATATTTTTGCAACAAGTTATAAGTTATTTTCAAAAACAGAAACATCATACACTATGTGATGATTATGCATTCAATTAGAATTTAGAACAGGTTGTGTACATAGACCTCCACATATTTAATGTTGTGCCTTTTTAAATACATGTTACACACTAGAAGGGTATCAACAGATTCTACCACATCTTGTACCAATCATTTAGCAATTTATTTGTAAACTTGCTTGTGAAAATATATCTTGCAGATTCATTGATTTTTTTTGGAGAAATCAGCTACTCCCCCTCCATTCATTTTTTTCTGATTACCAGGCATATGATGTGAATTTGCCCTGAAGTATTTAAACGTTTTTTTTTTCACTGATGACATTTTTACCCCATACAATCAAAATCCGCATTCTTATATCATTAAGTTAATCTCGGTGCACAGCATAGTACATGAATATCTAAGGTTACTTATGGCAGGCCAACATTAACAAACTAGACAACAGCAACGCCAAAGCGTAGTAAATCCCATCGAACAGCCATGGCTGGCATATTTATATATAGCAAAAATGGCAGCCATTTTTCAAGATGGCTACCTTCTACCAAAAGTGTTATTAGACAGTGTGCCATGCTTATAGTATTCACATACCAAATATGAACAGAATCGCTCCACTACTTTTCGAGTTATAGTAAAATATGTTAAAATGGCCGGCTTCCACCAAAAGTATCATTAGACAGTGTGCCATGCTTATGGTATTCACATACCAAATATGAACAAAATTGCTCTACTACTTTTTGAGTTATAATAAAATACGTTTAAATGGCCGCCTTCTACCAAAAGTGTCATTAGACAGTGTGACATGCTTATAGTATTCACATACCAAATATGAACAAAATCGCTCCACTACTTTTCGAGTTATATTAAAATACATTTCGAGTTATAGTTCAAAATGGCCGCCTTCAACCAAAATTCACATACCAACTATGAACAAAATCGCTCCACTACTTTTCGAGTTACAGCAAAAATCGTAAAATGACGAGTAAAGGCTGCCATTTTTCAAGATGGCTGCCATATGCTTCTTTAACCTTTAGCGTGCTGCCGGCGGGCGTCCGCCGAGACTAAAATGTCTCTCACAACTGCCGGCGGACCCGTACGCCCGATTTCAAACTTTTAAAAACTTTACTTTTTCGCGCCATTCGTATTGTCCAATTAGATTGCCCGATTTATTCATCGAAAATAGGAACTAGAATATTTTCTGAATTGAAAAATTGAACATTCGATCGCTGCAAATTCAGATTTGGATTCTGACCAGACGAAGAGGCGGAGCGGCGGATTCCGGAGGAGTATTCATGGTATATTTATGCCCAGTCGTGTTAATGTACGAAAAAATTCATGAGAACATTTTTTTTCATGAGCCAGGCCACTGTATCTTCCCTTTGTGAAAATTTTATCCAGATTCATTCAGTAGTTATTGAGATATTAATTATTTAGTCCAGGCATATCATTTTTTGCACTCTTTGAAAAATAAGCCAGTTGCGTGGGAAATATTTGCTGAAATAAGGCAGCATGGTAAAGGTTAATATCTACATTTCTAGCTTTATTAATGTCCTATATAATTTTTACATTTAAAACATATTGCTATTACAGTTTTACATATTGCACCTAAATTACTGTAAAATCGGCACTAAAATGGCCGCCATTTTAAAATGAGTGGCCATTTTGAAAATCGGCTTTTAAGCAGAACTTCTATCCTCATAGGGTATATGTGTACAAAATATGAACAAAATCGGGCCAATGGTATTTGAGTTATTACCTGGACGGATGGACATACGGATGTACAGACGGACAGACGGAGGGATGGAGGCATATATCCCTCCGAACTTTGTTTAATGGGATAAAAAACAATACCTCATCGGTACCAAGTAGCTATTATATATAGCTAATTAATAAAAATTCAAAAAGGAAGATTGTTCTAATTCTCCGAACCTGGCCTTAACAATGGACTGAAACTGAAATCCAAATAAAAAACTAACATTGAAAGTTGACATGAGGTCCCCTGGCAATGTTAAATGTTCTCCGCCATCAATCCTGTAATAAAAGTCAGGAAAACTATTCTCCCCATAAATTCTAGTTACTTATGTTATCTAAATGATGAAGACCATCTAATGATCAATGCTTATGTATTGTATCTATCTGATTCTTCATGCCCTTCTACAAATACAAGTACATATTGTCTCTCTTCATGCCCTTATTACATATGCAAAGATTTCATTAATGGCATCCTTCAATGGAGAGGACGTAAATCAAGATTGGGTGGACGTAAATTAAAAAAATAATTATGTTTTTGGGACGCAATTTGAATTTCGTAAATCACTTCGTGAATCCACTAAACAATTGGAGGAAATTCTATTTCTAAAAGAAATAAAAACTTCTTTCGAAGTTTCCTTCCCAGAAGTTGATTTCTGCTCGAAATAGTACGAGGCATCTGATAGGACAAATAGTTATCCAATACTCGATATACGAGCAGTAATCAGTACGAGTCTTACGATTGGCCGCTTGCTGAAGACCCGATTTAAACCATTTTCTATTGGTCAAGTGCGATCACGAGATCATTTAAGAATGTGCATGCGCAAGAAACTGAACCCAAAAAATTGAACCTTGCGCATATTTCCCCCTTAACTAAAGCAATTCGAAATATGCAAAGAAAAAAAATGTGTTTCTAATGGTTGAATATAAGCATGACTTTGAATTCCAGGGAACATTTTTTCAAGGGACGCAGTTTTTTTGAGGGGAGACACATTTTTTGAAAATTGTTACGTCCCCGGGACGCAATCTTGGACAAACCTACTGAAAACACTGATATGTCTCCTTATACTGTTTATGCCCTTGTAATATACAAGGTATTTCATAATGACTGCAAATCTTAAATCACATGGCCTCTTGATCTATTTATCATTATACATGTATAGCTCCTTCAATTTTCAACTAACAGACAAAACATTGAAAGTTGAAAAAAAGGCTGTCAACTTTTCATTTCTCAAATATTCAAACCCATTAATTTCTTAATCATTGAATATTCCACTACAAATTCCAAAAAGCTTTATCTTTTGAACACCAATACAAATATTGAATAATTGACACACTTCAATCATAAAATGTCATATCTAATGTGCCACTTCAATGTTTTAGCGTATCAAAAATATTTTGCAGTACAACCCAAGTGACCTCATCGTCACATCATTCAGGTGGCAAAAATATTTTGAAAATTTTTTTCTATGTCAAACTCTTATAAATATGTCTAACCAGGTTAAAAAAGGCGTTATTATTCGAATCGTTCTATGAATTACTTATGTTTAATTCATCATCACAAATATGATATCTAAAAATCCTTAAAACAGTAAAACACATTTTTTGTTAAGCATTAAGCATTTTGTTTTTAATGTACAAAAAAATGCTGAACCTTTGTGTTCCTTATGACCTGTAAGATAATTATAGGATATCCTATGATTTTGAGGAATATCATTTTTATCTACGAGGTGATATTGATATCTGCACAAGAGAGCGAAGCGAATGAGTGCATTTATCAAAATCACCGAGTAGATTAAAATGATATTCTGAAAAAAATCATTGGATGTTCTTATTATCCTACACTTACAAGGAGTGAACTAAATGTATAATATCATTGCAAAATGAATTCCATGCCAAATAGAGTCAATTTGGCGGGAAATCAACAAGCGGAGTATATCGTCACAATATCCTCCGCATATTGGGTTTTCCGGAGTATATCGTCACGATATCCTCCACCCGGAGTATATCGTTACGATATCCTCCGGATATTCATTTTGCCAATAAATATCAAATTTATTTTTTAATGTTATTATACATTTAGTACACTAAGTGTAGGATAATTATAGGATATCCTATGATTTTGAGGAATATCATTTTTATCTACGAGGTGATATTGATATCTGCACGAGAAAGCAAAGCGAACGAGTGCATATATCAATATCACTGAGTAGATTAAAATGATATTCTGAAAAAATCATAGGATGTTCTTATTATCCTACACTTACAAGGAGTGTTCTAAATGTATAATATCATTGCAAAATGAATTTCATACCAAATAGAGTCAATTTGGCGGGAAATCAACAAGCGGAGTATATCGTCACAATATCCTCCGCATGGCGCATATTGGGTTTTCCAGAGTATATCGTCACAATATCCTCCGCCCGGAGTATATCGTTACGATATCCTCCGGTTATTCATTTTGCCAATAAATATCAAATTTATTTTTTAATGTTATTATACATTTAGTACATTAAGTGTAGGATAATGCACATTATAAAACACATGTGTCTCAAAAATAGATGAAATTCATGAAGGCAATATGCTGGTTTTAATTAATCTCTCACAAATGCTGCATTAGCCTACAATCCTAGATGCATTTTAATTAGACAGCCAGGATACGCTAAAACTTTATTTTCCCTGTAAAAAACTATAAATGTACCTGAAATACGAAGTTTTTTGAGATATTTGAGGTTTTTGGAGAGGAGTCATGCTAACAAAATGAAGCTATATGACACAAGGTACTAGAATTTATGTTTCTGCTATGTTTCTAGCTGATCATTTGAGGCCAGTGCATGTTAGGAAATTTTCTGCATTCCTCAATTGAGTCACATGTTATTTTTCAAACAAGAATAACTCCTTCCCCACATTGTCTACCTCTTCCAGGTTTGCACAAAGAGTGCACTTATGTGCCTAGAAAAGACTTGTGAGAAGATTTGTTTTGTAAAATGTATAAAAAACGAGAAAATTCAGTGAAAAAGATTTCTGAAAATTTTCACTGAATTTTCTTGTTTTTATACACTTTATCAAAACATTCTTCTCACAAGTCTTTTCTAGGCACACAAGTGCACTATTTGTGCAAAACTGGAAGATATAGACAATGTGGGGAAGGAGTGATTCTTGTTTGAAAAATAACATGTGACTCAATTGATGATTTGCGATCACCGAATGGATTCTGTCTTTTAGTGACGTCACAATTAGGTCACCCAGCTTTAGATGCTTGATTTTGAGAGATTATCTTCTATATTTCGTGCTTTATTGATTTATTTTTCACGAAAGCGTTCATTTTGACTAGATCAATATTCATGCTAAGCACATACCAAGTCTAAGGTCTTACTGACATGATTTAGATAGCGGTTTAGCGCCCCCCCGATTTTGACAAAAACGGGGGGCGCTTATAGGCATCGATGTTTAGTATGAATTTCACCCAAACTTCGCATATATAGACATACTCATGATCTAGTCAAATCGGCATACCTGGTAAATATCCGACCCATGGTTTTTATATAAGAAACGACAATATTTTTAGCTCAAAACTGCCACGTGTCCGCCATTTCGTGATTCCATCATGTCTAATATCATTTCTATATGACGTCATACCAATAAGACGAAATACGTGACAACAGTATCCATAAACAAAATTCCTGAATTCTGATCGCAAAAGGTCAATTGAGGAATGCAGAAAATTTCCCATCATGCACCCTGACCTTAATGATATATTGTTATTACTGCATTATTTACATTTACAACTTTGGAGCAGAATATAAATGTAACATTTATACTGATAATTTATGCAGCTAGAGATACTAATCAATGCCTTATTATATCCACAATGAAAAATATCTGCTTTATCCTGTTTAGCCAATATAGAATTATATACATTTCTTACATTTCTATATAAATAAATCATATACTAAATGAGGAAACTTCAGGGATGGTCATTAGCCAATTAGCAACAGTACTGACATGCAATATACAGACCATTAGCCCCAGGCAACAGCACTGGCATGCCATATACAGATCATTAACCCCAGGCAACAGCACTGACATGCCATATGTAGATCATTAACCCCAGGCAACAGCACTGACATGCCATATACAGATCATTAGCCTCAGGCAACAGCACTGACATGCCATATACAGATCATTAGCCCCAGGCAACAGCACTGGCATGCCATATACAGATCATTAGCCCAAGGCAACAGCACTGGCATGCCATATACAGATCATTAGCCCCAGGCAATAGCACTGGCATGCCATATGTAGATCATGAACTCCAGGCAACAGCACTGACATGCAATATACAGATCATTAACCCCAGGCAACAGCACTGACATGCCATATGTAGATCATTAACTCCAGGCAACAGTACTGACATGCAATATACAGATCATTAACTCCAGGCAACAGCACTGACATGCCATATGTAGTTCATTAACTCCAGGCAACAGCACTGACATGCAATATACAGATCATTAACTCCAGGCAACAGCACTGACATGCCATATGTAGATCATTAACTCCAGGCAACAGCACTGACATGCAATATACAGATCATTTACCCGTGGCAACAACACTGGCATGCCATATGTAGATCATTAACTCCAGGCAACAGCACTGACATGCAATATACAGATCATTAACTCCAGGCAACCGCACTGACATGCCATATGTAGTTCATTAACTCCAGGCAACAGCACTGACATGCAATATACAGATCATTAACTCCAGGCAACAGCACTGACATGCCATATGTAGATCATTAACTCCAGGCAACAGCACTGACATGCAATATACAGATCATTTACCCGTGGCAACAACACTGGCATGCCATATGTAGATCATTAACTCCAGGCAACAGCACTGACATGCAATATACAGATCATTAACCCCAGGCAACAGCACTGGCATGCCATATACAGATCATTAACTCCAGGCAACAACACTGGCATGCCATATGTAGATCATTAACTCCAGGCAACAACACTGACATGCCATATACATATCACTAACCCCAGGCAACAGCACTGGCATGCCATATACAGATCATTAACTCCAGGCAACAACACTGGCATGCCATATGTAGATCATTAACTCCAGGCAACAGCACTGACATGCAATATACAGATCATTAACCCCAGGCAACAGCACTGACATGCCATATACAGATCATTAACTCCAGGCAACAACACTGGCATGCCATATGTAGATCATTAACTCCAGGCAACAGCACTGACATGCCATATACATATCACTAACCCGTGGCAACAACACTGGCAAGCCATATACAGATCATTAACCCCAGCAAAAGCATTGACATGCCATATACAGATCATTAGCCCCAGGCAACAGCAATGGCATGCCATATACAGATCATTAACCCCAGGCAAAAGCACTGACATGCAATATACAGATCATTAGCCCCAGGCAACAGCACTGACATGCCATATTCAGATCATTAACCTCAGGCAAAAGCACTGACATGCCATATACAGATCATTAGCCCCAGGCAACAGCACTGACATGCCATATGTAGATCATTAACTCCAGGCGACAGCACTGGCATGCCATATACAGATCATTAACCCCAGGCAAAAGCACTGACATGCCATATACAGATCATTAGCCCCAGGCAACAGCACTGACATGCCATATTCAGATCATTAACCTCAGGCAAAAGCACTGACATGCCATATACAGATCATTAGCCCCAGGCAACAGCACTGACATGCCATATGTAGATCATTAACCCCAGGCAACAGCACTGACATGCCATATACAGATCATTAGCCCCAGACAACAGCACTGACAATAAGTAGATCATCAACCTCTCTGGCAATATCACTGACAATTATAAATATGTAGATCATCATATCTTATGGAAAACATAAAATAAAGTCCCTCATCATTCTGATGCTCCATATCATACTTTATATTAATATTGATCATATACTTTACAATCACATGCACACATTAAGATCTGATTTCACTCCTAATAATATGTCACAGTGACACAGTTTGGTTTATAATATAATGATTATATTTGAGAAAGGCAAGCTTTGCTTCAAATTACCACATAAAACTAGGCCTATATAACTGCAAATCACATAGACTGTCTTAAGATAAGACTGCCAGTCATCATTTTTCAAAATGGCCACCATTGTCAGAAAATAATGTGTGTGTTTTCATGAACATGTTCTTAAATGTAGAAGATCCAAAAAATGACTCATATTATTGCTCTTGGAATTATAGCATGAAACAAAAACATATCAAAATGGCTACCTTATTAGTAAAAACTTGGTAAAGCAATGTTATAATGAGGCATTAATATGCAAATGTCACCACATGCCATTTTGTAACAGATGACAAACACCAAATGGCAAACACCAAACATTAACTACTAACCGCAACACCAAAACTTTGGAGACCATAACAATGACAAAAACCCTTTGATTTGTAACATACACCATGACCTTCAATCAATTACTAATGCTTTCCATATCACACAAATGAGATAATATGTCCTTTATAGCTTTTGTCACATAATAATATATATGTACTTGTCAAATTCAAATTGCAATATACCTAGGACCTGGTGTTCGTGTTAATCAATTAAGATCATGGGAACATGTTTGATCTTTCCCACAGACAATAAGCATCTATTTGCAACTGGTCACGATTCTACCTCTAAAAAGATTCTTGTATTCTGATACCCCCATCGTGAGTCTGCCTCTTTGAGATCAAAGTGGTTCTTGATTCTTGTTTTATTGCTATTTTCTGACAATATGTCACCGTCATAAATATGAATAATTGTACAGATATGAATATAAAAACTGAATAAAGAACAAAATGTTGCCATCGGAAATATGAGGGTATCATTGGCCACATATAGAAATTATTACTTGTAACATTAATGCACAGTTCCATCCTATCCATCAAGGCACTTGTATTTTATGACTGAACTCGCAACCTCGTGGTTACGGCGCCCAATCGCCTAGCCTGAATGTGCCGGCGCTCAAGCCCTCTCTGCCAACTCAAAAACCCAAAAAAAAGTTGTTTTGTCAGTCGATCTGACTAGAGGCAGATAAACTGTTTTCCTATAGATAAGACATGATCAAACTTTGTCAAGGGCATGCCAGGTCCACAGCCAGCTTTTCCCAAGGGGTTCACTTTTTTTTTTAAATGCCAAGGGGATTTACTTTTGATAATTTTGGTCCAAAAATGGCCAAGATCACTTAAAAAGTACTCAAAATGTAAAAAACTGCATGATTTTGAAAGTATTTTTGGCCAGGGGGATTCTTGGTTTTGGCTGCTTAAATTAAATAGAGACTTTGTTCACATCAATATCCTAATATAGGATACTGATACCTATGATATAGATGTACAGTTAAACCTGTAAAGTGGAACCCCTCTGTAAGTTGACCACTTTTCATAGTCTCAAGACCAACTGACTAAATGTTAAATGAACCTCTATAAACTGAACACCTCCCTAGTGGAACACTTTTAAAGGTACTAAATGAACCTCTATAAACTGAACACCTCCCTAGTAGAACACTTTTAAAGGTACTAAATGAACCTCTATAAACTGAACATCTCCCTAGTAGACCCAGCCTATAGTGAGGCGCAGTTTAGGTATACTTTTGAGGCGCAGTTTTGGTATACTCATGAGGCGTACTTTAGGCGCAATTTACAGGCGCAGTCCTGTGTTAAAATCCCATAGGCAGGCGCGTTTCAATTATGCTAATTATACCAATAGTATACCTAGAGGCGCAGTATTGGTATACGCCTCATATCAGGTATATACCTCATATCAGGTATACGCCTCATGTCAGGTATACGCCTCATTATACCTGTTTTATAGGTATTATTTTGATATATACCTGCTTTTCAGGTATCGCCTGTTAAGAGGTATACTATTCCTATCATATTGATTTATTGGGGCAGCAACTAGGGCTTATTATTGGTAAATACCTACTTTTCAGGTATACGCCTGATAAGAGGTACATACCTAGTTTGTTGGTATAGTTTTATTTCTTAGTTGTTATGAGGAAAGTGTTTGGTAAATGTAGTAACCTCCATAATTAAATGAGTTGTACATTTAGTTTGAATTGCTTTGTTGTTTTCTAGCAATAGCTTGTCTCATTAATAAGATACAGGTCTATGAAAACTTTAAAATGATGCAGCAAAAATTACGTAATATTCTTATATAAATTATATGTCAATTTTCGATATATTGTATTTTTGTTTTATATTTTAAATTTTACCATATTTTGAATTTTTATTATTTTCAGGCATCTTACTTTAGGTCTCCCAGGCTTTTTGATTATTTTTTAACAATTTTTGATAAGACGCCATTGAGGAGTTGAAAGGACAATTTATTGGTCTGTTTATCCAATATATAATCTGTCTCTCTTATGATCCTAATCAAATACTATGCTAAAAATGGAAAATTTTTCGGAAATATATTGCTTGCAAATTCTCTAAGTTTTTGAGGCGTACTTTTGGTATATCTATCTGTAGATTTAATCATTAGAGTTTTTAAGGCGCACTTTTGGTATATACGCCTGTAAATAAGGTATATAATGAAAATGTGTAAGTTTTTGAGGCGCACTTTTAGTATATACGCCTTGAAATGAGGTATATAATGAAAATGTATAAGTTTTTGAGGCGCACTTTTGGTACATACGCCTGGAAATGAGGTATATAATGAAAATGTTAAAGTAAATGAGGTTTTGATTTGGTATACGCCTCAAGAATACCTGAAAAATGAGGCGTACTTTTGGTATATACCTGTAAGTGAGGTGTAAATGAGGTATACTTTTGGTATACGCCTGCTATACCTGTCAATAGGCTGGGGAACACTTTTAAAGGTACCAAATGAACCTCTATAAACTGAACACCTCCCTAGTAGAACACTTTTAAAGGTACTAAAGGTGTTCCACTTAAGACAGGTTTTATTATATACATGTATATAAATATATGAATTAAGTATCAAATTAGACATAGGCTACTAACTGGCAATAGTACATCTGTGGTTTGTGGAAAAACTTTATTTTAATCAAATATTCGTTTTCAATTACATCGTTTATTTACATATACACAGGTATATCATACATTGAAGAAAGGATGACAGATGTATTTCCAAATGCACATCATTTCATATTTCAGTATATCATAACAGATACTCAAAGATATTGAAAATATAATTAAAACCACTTATAATTGTTTTAATGGTGACAAAACAAGGCAAAAGTTAGTGATGTTGAAATATCAGATAAATAACACCTTCCAACAATTGAATGAACTATAACTACTGTTAAGACAAATATCATAAATATATCATCATTTTATTGTACCAAAAATGCATTGGCATTAATATTGGTACTTGAAGAAGAATATAGAACAAAAATATGACAATTTAGCATTTTTAAATGTCTTCTTTGTAAAAAAAACAAAAAGAAAAAACAAAAATCCAGATCATATATATTTCAGGAAGGGAATTTAATGAAAATTGAAAAATTGCTTGTAAAACAAAAATGGTAATTTGCAATTTATTTGTATTAATTAGATGCATCGATGTGTGTTATTTAATGCCTGCTTTCCTTGTTTTAAACCAGTTTATCTTAAATGAAAGTCAGATGAAATTAAAATGTAATGTATAACACTTATTACTTTTCAATGTCTATCCCATCCCTTTTCTCTACAATGCCATGAATGGCTACATTTTTTGTTATTTCTATACAATTTAGAGTGTTAACTACAAACTCATTAATTTCAACCCTTCATCATTATAATTCTACTTATAATTTCCACTATGCATTCGTTGTTTTTTGTTTGTTTTTTAATACAGTTGTCATGACATTCTCACATGCATACTTCACAATGGACTACTGAATATTGCCAGTCACTTCTTATACATTTCATTGTGGATTTTTCAGAATGGATACATTAATAATAAGATTATTATAGATATGTTTAGAATACCCATACCCAGGATCATTTATTTAATGATATGGTAATATAATACAAAACACTGTCTGTAACACAATGTGATGCAAAAACATAAACAACTTCTCTCAGTTACAATCATGGATAGTGTGTTTTACAAAATCAGGTATTCTGATTACACTCATTTCTGAAGGGTTTAAAAATTGTTTTGGGAATTATACTTGGTTTTTCTCAATTTGTCTTTCATGCACTTTTACGAAATTATTAAAGAATATATTAATATGTAGAATATATTCAGCAGAAGTCTACATAATATTTTTAACATTGCATACTACGTATATAAGGGTTATGTACTGGGAGGTTTTGGATATGGAGTTTATCCAGAGGGAGATATGCATATCTACCTGAGGGACCGTAGGACCGAAGGTAGATGTGCATATCTCACGAGGGATGAACCCAATATCCAAACCGACCTTACATAACTGCTTTATCCTATACCAGGAAGAGTTTTCTAATTTTCTTTCAAATTTTTTTCAATTTTTTTTATTTTCTCAATTTTTTTCACATTTTTCAATATTGTTTTCAATTTTTTCTTTTTTTGAATTTTTTCACATTTTTTGAATTTTTTCAATTTTTCTTATTTTTTCAAATTTTTTTCGAAGCGGGAAGATATGCTCTGGAGCGGGAGATATGGCGGGAGATATGGAGGTTCAGGATATGGAAACCTCAAAATCAGGATGTATCTTACCCAACTTATCTCCCTAAAACTCTACCTGGCATAGGATAAATCATCATATTTTTGATCAAATAATGAATAAACAAAATAAAAAAGTGAAATGAAAAAAGTGAACATGTTAACTCGGATGACATTGATAAAATTTGATTTTGAATTTTGAAAAAAGGCATTTTATCAAAACCAGTCAGGATTAAAATTGATTCATGAAGCGCTTTAAGAGTAATGCTGATTTTCTATGTGGTCTATAAAAGCATATTTTCTTAAACCCCATTTTTGATTACAATTAACTAAATCTAAAAAGGCGCATAGTATAATTCCAGTGTATTAGTCACAACCCAAATATTGCATATGAACACATGGATTCTTTTGAGAAATAAATGTTAAGACAAATAATATGATGAGCATAAACCCGCAATAAACCATGCAATGTTCTATTTTATCTCTTTTAAGTAATTTTGTGCTATATTATATTCATACAAGGTGTCCCAAAAATATGGTACTCAAATGAAATGGAAATAACTCTTTTCCCTCCATTGACATGACATTTTAATGATGATGAAGATTCATTTTCTAATTAGCAGTTAGAAATTCATAGAAAGGAGAGGTATCGATATGGAGAACTGAATTCAACAATGTTTTTCTCTTAAACCAATTACTGAAAACATTCTATAAAAAACATGGTATTTTATGTAATGTTGACTGATTGACAACAATTTAATGCGAAAATTATTTAGAAATATTTTATATAACTGTTTTTGTTAACATTTTTTGTTTTTTTAGTGCAATTGTTTTTGCTCCTTTCTACCAATTTTTGAGAATGAAATAAAATGTCTTTCCGAACCTTGTTGGAACAAAATAGCATATACAACATGTTTTAGACCTCTCAATATTAAAGTTATACAAAGGAATTTTTGGTTGATTTTAAAAAAGTATTCCAACAATTAAAACAAAATCCCCCCAAAATAGATAAAATTCAAGAAAAAACTTTTATTTCATTAACAAGATACTTTTTTAAAATCAACCAAAATTTCCTTTGTACAATTACAATATTGAGAGACCTAAACATGTTGTGTTTTTGTAGTTTTGTTCCAATGAGGTTTGGAAAGATGTTTCATTTCACTCTGGAAACATGCTACCAAGAACAAAACAAGTGTTTGATGTGTTTTTTAAAACAATATAGATGAAAGTATGTTTATCTATTTAAAATTATATTGTTACCATTCAAAAGATGGCCATTAAATTGACAATTTGTAAGATTTTCAGAAATTTTTGATGACTGGTTTAAGAGAAACGTGTGTTCAAAAAGTTTGCCATATCGATACCCATTCTTTGTAAATTACTTACCGAGAAATTTGACATTTTTGATAACATGCTTTAAGTGAATTCTATCAGGATTGATAGAGAGCTGAGTGCAAATCAAAACATAGAAAAATGTGTCCCCTGCTTATTGCAATTATAAAAGTGTAACAATTTGTTACAGATGCTGACATGGAAACCCAAATACCAAATGCAGCAATAGTTACATAAAATTAATATATATGTGAGTAATGTGACATAAAATCATAAAATATTCACAAAGTCATAATTTTGAGCTCTGCATTTGGATTATACACACTAATCTGCCAAATTAGATTTGAAAAAGCAGAGAGGTCAACATTAAAAGCAACAGAACACCAGAAAGTATTCAAACATACCTCTAAGGCTGGACATCAATGAACTGCATAACTCTCCAGTGGGGTAGCACGATGTAAAAGAAGTCTACCTTGAGCCATTATATCATTTGATTCATTTTCTGAAAGACAAGAATTTATACTCGTATAATGATCTATTACTCCAAGTACCTAAAGATGCCCCAAAGGTTTCAATGAAAATAACATGGAAATTGTTTCTTATATCAATAATGAACATGAATTGGGTCATTGAAATTAAAACTAAGGTCATTCAGTGCATGTATTAAATCAACTGAAAATGCAAATCATTCTAAATATCATTTTAGGAGTATATTAGTCATCACTCATGATCATTTTAAGTATGTTGACCATTCATCAATTGATATATGAAAACACCATTATCTGATATGCAATCGTTATATGAAAACACCATTATCTGACATGAAATCATTATATGAAAACACCATTATCTGACATGAAATCATTATATGAAAACACCATTATCTGACATGAAATCATTATATGAAAACATCATCACATCAAGAATGAATGTTAATAAAAGGTGAACCCTGATAAGCATTGTTATTCTTTGTGCGGACAATTAAAATATTTTAGTGTGGATTCTGATTCAGTCTCTCAGCAATATATGATCTTTAAGGGTATGCATGAATGAAGACTGAAGAATCAAAAATTGATTAACCCATTTGTTTCTTTGGATTAGAACGTAACCTTACAAGCAGTGTTCCTTTAATGGCGAAATGGATATTTATTCAGTGTCTCTGCAACATATCACCTTCAGAGGCGATATGACTGATGAACCAGAAATAGATCATTTGATTCTTTGATGTTTAAAATACCTTGTTCATTAAGATGATAACTACATTACAAGCTGTAGCCCTTTAATGGCTAAATGGATATTTATTCAGTGTCTCTGCAACATATCATCTTCAGAGGCAGGCATGACTGATGAACCAGAAATAGATCATTTGATTCTTTGACGTTTAAAATACCTTGTTCATTAAGATGATAACTACATTACAAGCTGTATCCCTTTAATGGCAAAATGGATTATATTCAGTGTCTCTGCAACATATCATCTTCAGAGGCAAGCATGACTGATGTACCAGAAATATATCATTTGATTCTTTGACGTTTAAAATACCCTAGTGTTCATTAAGATGATAACTACATTACAAGCTGTATCCCTTTAATGGCTAAATGGATTATATTCAGTGTCTCTGCAACATATCATCTTCAGAGGCAAGCATGACTGATGTACCAGAAATAGATCATTTGATTCTTTGACGTTTAAAATACCCTAGTGTTCATTAAGATGATAACTACATTACAAGCTGTAGCCCTTTAATGGCTAAATGGATATTAATTCAGCACCTCTGCAATATATCATCTTCAGATGCAGGTATGACAGATAATTCACATATAAATTGACCCATTTGATTCTTGTCTGATAGATTGTGGCCTTGATCTCTGACACATGTACTGTAGATAATTTACATATACATCTTTGATATAATGTTATTTTTTATTTATAGTCCTTAAATGCTCAGTTTGCACCAAACAGCATCGTTGATGAAAAAATTAATTATCCTCTTGATGCACTGAGATCTTTTGTTGCACCACATATATTTTCTCGAAAAACACTCCCTTTTCAAAATATGGTCTGATGCCCCTATATATGGTAATGCTAAAAAGTACCAGGATAAATTGGTATTTGTGATAATGTTTAAATGGCCGATGTGCCGTGTGATATTTCATCTCAGAATATCACATAGTGTTATGATGACAATTTTGCTCAAATGAGAGCATGTACTTGCCAAAATAAATATTATATGTAATTTCATTATCAAGACAACTATTATTTAATATTGTATGTTTATATTCAATAAATGTGTTTTGCCTTTATCAATAAAAGTAAGACTGCTGGATTAAGGGGAGGCATCAAAAGGTCGATGTTGGATAGAAAACTAAATAAATCTAGTTAGGGGGATGGGGTTCAAACCCATTTCAGTTTGCTATCCGAAATATTTCAACATTTCAAATTTTTGGCAATTTCTACTCAGAATGCTTTGAAATGGTTTAAAAATAAAGATTTACCTGATGCTTTCTTCGTCAAGATCATTCCAATGGATTCTATTCTATCAATAGTTGTTAAAAGCCGCAAATTACGATAGGAATTAACAAAAACTAGATCGTGTTTAGCAATAATTTTTCAAATTTTCGAACCGGAAGTCAGCAATCAACTTTCATGGTATTTAGTTTTGGGGGGGAGGGGGCTGGGGTCAGAGTCAAAACTAGATTTATTTAGTTTCCGATCTGACATTGAACTTTTGATGCCTCTCCTAAATAATAATTTAATTGAAATTAAAACAGACTGAAATTGAGCAATAGTCATGATTAGAGGTATTTAGGCAGCTGATAATTGTGGCTTATGGATAAACATAATTTGTCTCTCTTTAATACCTTTAAAGGGTTCCTATAAGCTTCCCGTATAAAAACAATATGGTGGCTCGAGGCGAGTCAACTGGATCAGTCCATTTTCAAGAAATAAGGGGAGTTTTGTAAAATCCATTTCATTGAAGTTGTCTTGGAGATAAAGTAATCCGTAATGATTTTGAAAACATTATTGAGAGAATGATTGTTTAAAGAATGCATGTACGTACAACAGCCAATATAAATCCTTGTATTAAAACTGCTTTGTTTCATTTGGAGGATATTTCATATGACAGGCTGTATACTAATACGTTAATAATTATGGGGAAATTTAGATGTCAATTTTTCCTTATAATACACAAATAGAAGATCCTGAAACTTTACCCATAAATGTGAAACTGATTTGTCAAAATAAAAATCTCCCTTTTATAAATGTATGAGGATCTATAATATACTTATGCTATATAACAATTAGAGGTGTTGACACAACGACCTCGAGCCTGTGAACCCTTGAGTATTATTCCGGATTCGGGCCTTTTATACTAAACGGTCAGCAACACCAGAAACGAATGTTCGATTTGCTAAACAATATACATGAACGTCACCCTTTAAAGTCCCTGGCTAAGGTTTCAAATTTTCACAATAGTACTCGATTATTACTTGCATGTATATTTTACCAAAATGAACACAAAAAAGTAACAAAAGATATATATTACAAGTGAATTCAGTGATGTAACTGAATACATAAGTCACATACAACCACTGTTAGCATTAACGTAAGCTACAACACAGGACACCTGAAATTATTTATAAAGCTGCTAAATAGTAAAAACTATGAAAAACTCAAAAACACCATTTTAAGGTGGGACCCGGTCCGTCAGCATACCCAGCACGATACTATTGCTTAATTATTAATGTAGTTTTTCAAACTCAAAGACACCCATACATACGAATAATTATGATGTAATAATAATACTTATGTATTTAAATATTCATGTACGAAGAAATATTTGCATCTTCGGGCATTTATAGTTGGGAGATTTAGCGTATTGCATTTGAAATATTTGAGCGCTAGTAATGTAATGGTTTCTATGACATGGGAAAACAATGGCGCTCAAATTTTACGTGCAGCATCATGAAGTATATGGCGATGAATGATTAAATTTTTCTAAGTCATATTGTTATAATTCTTTCAAAATATAGTAAAACTAATTAATCTAAAGCACATAGTTTGTTTGTTCTACATTTACAGCATATGAAAAATATGATGTGATATAAACACTAGTTGAGTCCCGATCACTGTGTACATGGTTACAAACACGTCACATCTAATGTTGCTCAAAATATAATTATGTTTCTCGTCACACTATTTATATTTGTAAATACGTATTACTCTGATTATGATTAAGACTTTTGTTCGTTTTATTACTTCGTAAAATTGTATATTCTCTTATCTGTAAAACGTTTTAGATTATCCTTTTTATTGGCCCGACTTTCGTCCTAGTTGTTATCACTTTCGCTTTCGTATGAGCTTCGTCTAGTTATATTTTCTTTGCCTTTTTTACATTTTTTATATATGAATTGTTAATTCGTCATGCTAAAATGTTTGATAAGAGATATCTTAACATCCGAGAATTTTTAAAACCGAGTGCAACTGGCCTAATGGCAACACAATCAATGCCCAATGTCGGGAAGAGTGCAATAATGAGTGCGAAGGGGTGTGTCCCCAGGTGTGTTATACGTCGCCAGTTGAGTCCCCGGGGTTGAGACATGCTGTATAGGTTTACGGCGACTGATCGTCGCTAATGAAGGCGTTATGAAGGTATGTACTTAGAATTATTACTAAAATGAAAAACATACTGGCAAGTTACGTCTGTGAGTCCTTCACAATAGAGTGCCTACACAACAGGCGGAAAGTGGCTTGAGACTGCAAAAAAAGCCGAACAATCAGAATGCCTGATTTATCATTATGTCCTATAAGCGCATACTCTTTGATTCTCGAGAAACGTCTCCACGCTCGAATTTCACCTATCTATCACTTGTGGATTGCTTAAAAAGTGATACCATCGAGAAACGTGTTTGGTCAGCTTCACGATGACATTATTCTTTTAGAAATCGACAGAGAAATAGAGAAGAAAAAGATCGAGTATGTGTCATTTCTAAAACGTCAAGTTTGAAAACCTAAAAATGGATTTGAACTGCAATAAATCCGACCAATCAGAACGTAGCATTTCTTAAGTGAAACTTGGAATTCAAGCAATCGGCTTTACCCTCGATTTCCTCCATTTTCTCGCAGTTCATCACCACAAAAATGGCACCACATGGAAGATATCGTTCCTATCTAAACCATGGTATTATTTATTTAGAAATCAGTCAATAAACAGCGGAGCCATGAACAGATAAATGCAATTTCTTAAACAGGCAGTTTAGACTGAGAATAGTCGATTCAGACTGCAAAAACTTTATGCAAATTAGCTAGTTCACTCTGGGTTAGTAGGTCGCATATCTAGGTTAGTAGGTTAGTTCTGTCAAGGCTGCGCGTATATTGCTATATAAACAGATCTCGGTCAGCTCGACTGCATTATTCCGACTGAAAAACTGGTAATGACGAGAGTGGAGAATCATGTCTGGCTATGGTAAAGGTACCTAACATGAAATATTCGCGCACGGCAATCCACCTCATCGTATTCGTATCCACTGTACTTTTCTAGAATCAAAATATTTAGGAAAAGTTTATGAAAAGATGTTCTATCAAATTAGAAGAGTTGTTGAAAAATTAGAAGAAAAATTCATAAATGTAAATTGATGTTAACGCCCATATGGTAATTTTGTTTTGCAAAATATTTCTTATCACCAATATTGAAGGAAATTAAAGAAATGCAATTTAGCTTACAATATAAGGTACTTTAAAACAAGATATTGAGACTACGATTTTTATTTTCATTTTTACAAAACTGTGAGATACGCTGGCATCAGCATGGCGTATAAATGTTGAAGTTAAAATAACTATCAAGCCGTTTTCTGTTTCCCTGTACCCAGAGTCCAGTTATAAACTAGACGAAGCTCTCTTTAGAGAAGCGGGCTGAAGAGTAAAGTAATACTATATGGTTTTCCATAGGATCTTTTATGTTTTGTACACACTTCATTGTAACTTGTGTACTCATTCAGTGAACTCAACCATCGTACTTGTTGCCGCAGACATTGGGTACATCCCGATCGCGCTATTTATTTTGTCATTCAATAATGATGATCATACCACAAATGATATGCTTGACTTTTTGTTGTACGCGAGTGCCGACTTCTTGCTGATGAAACGTGAGTTGACAAAACGATATTACACATCAACAAGCGAGAACAACGTACCGACGTTTATTAATTTGTACGTACATCAATAGTATTCGAGCCTTATCGCAATGTATTTTAACTAAATCAAGTCAAACGTGCACAGTTTATTCGACAAATAAGGCTTTCTGATTTAAATATTAACCGGTGATTACAAAAAATTCAGAAGTCAAATGGAATTTGTAAAATATGCAATGTTGAAGCAGAAAGTCATAAACACTTATTTGTCAATTGTACGAATGGAAAGGAATATGTAAATACTCAAAATTTAAAGTTTTCTGAACAAGAAATTTTATTTTATAGCAATGAAGGAGATTTTGAGAGCAAATGCCATAGAAACCAGCTAGTGTTTAAACACAAGTTTGAAATTTGGAAAATTAGAAATAGTAAAATCTATAACCAATAAGTTCTGTATTCCTGTATAAGTACCAATGTAACCATTGTATATTATGTAAAAATTGTATAAATGTTGTTTCAATGTTAATAAATTAATTTAAAAAAAACAAAAAAAAACGGTGATTACAAACGTTTGATGATCACCTTTACTTAGGGAATTGCCAAAGTGCACAATCGGCGGAGCTTCTGTTTGCACATCATGAAAAATCAAAATAAAGAAGGGCCATAATAATGGGCAATACTTACCTGAAGATAAAAAAGACGATATGATTCAATGATATGATTTGACACAACGTATACGTAATTAAATCTCGGCACATGAAAAAAACCAAAAGTTTCCTTTTACTTACATCAATACTTAAAATTGCAGGTAGATGAGGCGATAATTTAATTAATAGTTAGTTAATTTGCGATCGGCCGCCATTGATTTAGCACGTTATTTACGGTCTTTGTACTAGGCCTATAGACGTCCCTGATTCTCAAAGACTGTGGGACGCTAACTTTAGGTGGTAGTAATTCATACCGTTTGACTTATATTCAAAATCAACTAACTACATTTGATTTAGCAAGGCTAAACCCCATTATCCTGGGAATCGTCTTTCAATCTTTGTCGGATCATTCAGGTGAGAAATTTATGACGTAATTCAATTGTTCTCTCCGCCAACGGATGGAATTGGATGCCGGTCTTTTCTCAAAATACAAGGTACTTTGACTGAATACCGTGACTACAATTTTTGTAATCTTTTTACAAAAAACTAACATAAGCATAATCATATTCCAAATAAAGAAATGTTGAAATTTCTAAAAAATCTATCAAGCCGTTTTTCTGTAGATTGAGATCTCCCAAGGGTAAAGTAAGTGTATGGTTTTCCCATAGAATTACATGTTAAATATGACAATTTAATCAGCATAGGCTCCTCAAAAATACGATCTTTGAACCTTGCTTACTATATCTAAATTTATTTTTTTCTTTTTGAAATTTCTACAGCATATGTACACCACTTGTTTACATACACTGTGCGATTTTCAGGAAAATCTATCGAGGATGTTTTTGGCTGACGGACCAGGTCCCACCTTAATAGGATACAAAGTATTATCGCTCGCTAACTTTTTTTAATACATTCAAAATGCCTGCCATGACTGAGCTAACAGGTCCAAAACCTAATAAGATATAGAATGAAATGAGTTGGACAAGATTTTAAAGTTTTAAATGCAATTTTGAAGCTGTTTTTCTTAAAGTTTGTCAGACAAGGATTTTAGCTTTTGACTTCAAAATGGCTGACAGGAAGTAGGTATTGAGTCAAAACTTTTTTTATCTGTATGCACTCATAAGTTATCCCTGAAAATTTGAAGGTGATATCTATAGCAGTTTTGGAGAAAACTGCCGGACGTACGGCCACACTATGTGGTGGGGACATAAAGAATGGACTTGAAATATATGTGGTTGTAAAGGACTCAAAATCAATAAACAATAGAATGGCCATCATTTTTAAACGAGCGGCCATTTTGAAAATCTGTTTTCGAGCAGAACTTCTACCCCCACAAGGCATATGTGTACAAAATATGAACGAAATCAGGCAATGGTATTTGAGTTATACAGACGTACGGACAGACGGAGGCATTCCCTATATCCCTCCGAACTTCATTCGAAGGGATAATTAGGCAGAGGGTGAACAATATTGTGCCTGAAATGTATGGGCTTGTTGACCCAGAAAGCAAAATGGCCACCAAAATGTTGATCATCTTTAGAACTTCTCATCATGTAACATTGTGTAAAAATTTGAAGTGATTCTGTTAAGTGGTTTTCCTGGAATAGTGAAAAGAAAAAAAAGAAAAACAATGTTGGAAAGAGTGTCATTTAAATTAATATGTATTTTCCTTGTTTTATGTATTATATTATATTAGAGTTAGAGTACCAAATTAATACAGGTGCGACAGAAAGAAGACATTATCGATTTCTGTATGCAGGATTGAGGAATATTATAGCCTTAGTCTATACATATTCACTTTTTAGTTAAATGTCAAGAAATTAAGTGGGAGGATGTTTTATATATATATCTTTAGTGACATTTTAGGAATTGAAAGTAAGAGGTATTACATTGCATAGTATGAATGATATAAATGCGAAAACTATCATGTATTTTTTAGTATAATATGAGCCTGGCCAAAGGAAAACCGGTCTTATCACAAAAATTAGAATTGTGCTACAGAGCCAAAAATGTGCCCAAGATTAAGAGGAAAATGTGCAAAATTCAAATCCGACTTTTTGGTCTATATGTTCAAGGAAAAATTGTTAAGACATAAGTCATGGCTCATTTGAAAGGTCTCTTTGTGCTTTTTAAGATAAACAAAAAATCATTAGATGGTGTTTAGTGTTCAGAGTTCGGCAGTTGGTGTTTGGTGTTAGGCGTTGGTGTCTGGCATCTATAACAAATGGCAGGTGGTGACATTTTTTTATGTTAATGCCTTGTTATATTATCCATTCCACAGATACCAGAATTATGCAGGCAAAAACACAAAATTATGCAGCAGGGAATGCAAATTGTGCAGCAAAATATACAACCATGTTTGCCAAAAATTCCCCAAATCCATATTGTAAGTACATGTAATTAAAAGTAAGCCTTTTAAAATGATAGCACCAACTCCATCTCGCCATATGTACCGCCATACCGGAAATGGACGATAATACAAAAGTTCAGTTTTTGTTCAGTTTAGACATTATTTACTTGATAATTATGAAGACGATAAAGTAGTTAAACATTAGGTGAAATATTCTTTGAAAAAAGTGTTAATTATGCAAAAATTATGTGCTAATGAATGAATTATGCGGCCTTCTAGAAATTCAAAATTAAAACGTGCTGTATAGATACGTAATTCTGGCATCTGTGATTATCATAGCATTCTTAAAGTTGGAATATATTATTTTGAACAAAACATATACCATGAAATGTTTCATGGGTCCCAAGTGAGCTTTTAGTCACTATTAAGCATACTCTGTAAAGTGATAAATCTAACAATGTTGTATAATAAGCATGACACAACATCCCAATTGATACTACATGCCAACTGCTGATATGCCAGATACAAAAATAATGCTGGTTGTTACAATCTCTTCCTAGTAGATACATAATTTAACAAGAAGCAATGAACTTTGAGAAGAATGGTTGCTCTTGAAATGTGATCATAATTAATTTTGGAATATCAGACACCTGTAATTAAGTAGTTTTCAGATTCATTTTGAAATTATCATATGTTTATTTAAGAACCAATACGTAAATAACATTGCTTGTTTTTCACACTGATCATTCTTCCAAACAATTTTAAAGCAAATTTAGAAACTGTAGGGGCTATAAATAATAACTAGTCTCTGACTAGGATGATATAACAGTTTGATGCCAGCACCATCTTAATCACCCCAAAAGTAGCTGAACATATTATATATCTTGCCCATAGCCAGCTTTTACCAAGGGGGGAGCTTTTGCCAAGGGGGGTGGAGCTTTTGCCAAGGGGGTGGAGCTTTTGCCAAGGGGTGGAGCTTTTGCCAAGGGGTGGAGCTTTATGAAAAAAACATGTGAAAGTGATAAGAATGGTGAAAAACTCCATGATTTTGAAAGAATTTCTAACCACGACGGAGGAGGCTTCTATAGTCCCCCAGCCCCATAGCTACAGGCTTGCATGTGTATACATAATTTTTTTGTCCTCTGCTTTTGGGTAACAGCAAATAGAAACAATAGATATTAGAGAAGACGTTAGCTTAAAGTATAGTACAGGTACAGGGTGAGCCAAAAGAAGTAACCCAAACAAATGCTACTAACTCAATCATACATGGGTTCAAAGTCATATTTAGCACACTTGAACCTTCACCATTTTACAAAACATGCTCCAAATGTTGAAACATGCAAAACTTATCCGGTATAAACCTCCAAATTTGTAACTTTGGGGCTATTTCAAAGAAAAAAAGCACCAGAGAGTTCATACACGAGTATGTGAGTTTGTTATCATAATAACTTCAACAGATGCATTCAAATTTGCCTCAAGAGACGAAACAGACATTTTGAGCATGTTTTGTAAAATGGCCATACTCATGACCATTACACCACTGAAACTTGGTAGAATAAAAAAACAATGAACAAGGTTTAATTGTGCCAAATGAGACATAAATCCTATGCTGAATAACTCATTAATTCGCATTTGTTTGGGTTATCTTTTTTGGCTCACCCTGTATGTACAAAATATAAATTCTTGTCATCATAATAAAATTCCATAGTTAAAATTATGTTAATTAGGCTGGGAGTGCAGAACTATTTTATCATCTTTTCAACATATTCTGTCATGCAGTTCGTTTTGAAGTGACGTCATTGAGAAACTCCCCATATTCGTAATTTTCGATGTCCAATAAACAAATACCACATGTCGATGTGATGTTTTAATCGATAAAATTGCATTTCTTACATATTTGTTTATTTTGTTGTTAGATTACAAGTTATGTTATTGGTTAACTCCCCAGAAATTAACATAATATTATTTGAAGCGTTCTTAGAAAATTTTTACACTGCCATCTTGAAATCGTGTAGTAATGTTGAACCCAGTGATTATCAATCTTGATATTTTACAATGTGTTGCTCCGCGGAGATTTTACCTAAAAACACATCAAATATAACATTGATTACCAATTTCTATGGTAAAATCATTATAAACATTATGATTCATGTTATACTTAAGTTTTGGTGTTGTTGATGAAGTATTACAGATCGAACTAATTTCTCAAGCTTTCTCAGATCATGCCCCAGGAATTTTAGAACTATTTTAACATCGTCAGAGAGGTAGTGAAGGTACGCAACGAACGAAATGAATTTTCAGAATGATATTCTGTGTGAATGATATGCCAAATAGCCTACTTAAATGCTTTTCATAATAAATAAGAGATAAGTAAAATAAATTCAATGATGAAATAGAATAATTGATGTGCAGCTGCTTAAACAAACACACGTGTACAAAATAAAACAAAAAATAACAATATTGTTAACTTTTGTCAACACTCATCCTAATGCTCATCTGTCTGTTATAAAATAGACAAATGTTAGATACATATTATATAGGTAATTTACTATGATATTAAATACATCCTTAACAAATATTTACTTCAATTACCTTCTTTTCATTTTAGATATGTTAATTGTTATTTGATTATTCTTTTAGAATTTAAGTCTAATTTTCAAAGGAATAAAAGATTTCAATAGTTAGTTTCAAACATAGGATCGAATCCTGTGCTAGGGGCTGATGTGAAAAAAAACAATCCACCTTTATAAGAATTATATTATGATATTTTTAAGGACATTTATTTATATTAAAGATCTAATAGCAAAGGTTTTGCAAAAATGAATCAATGTAGTATAAAACAAATGTATGTATAATGAAGAAATAAATATATAATGAAAAAAATAGATACGTGCTTGTAATATTGGTATTAACTTATGATTAAAAAGTGTCACTATCTCTTTCATTTTTCAACAAATATAGGCTCACGTGACATGTGACGCGGGGCAGGCAATTTTGATCTATCGTAGACCATATCAGTATCAAATTGCCGATATTTCAACCTCGTCTTGCGAGGCCATTTTGATTTGAAACATCTTGAATTTGGTGTCAAAATAAAGCTGGTCACGCCCACTTTCGTAGTTATCAATGAATCATTTACTACGACTACTATATTCATTTAGGAGGCGTGTAAAGTTAACCAATCAGAAAGACAATTGTTCCATATATGGCAGTTCATTAACATATTCAGTGTTTACTACTGCTTTTCGCGTCATGACAACATGAAGGAACGTGAGTAGTAACCAATCAAGATGCCGTATTTTATCACGTGAGTTCAGAGTGACAAGTACACGACATGTAGTCTGAGCTGATCACGATGTTGAACAATTTCTTCTCGGAATTTGTCCAGAGAAATCAGCGATTCTAAATTAAGGTAGGACCTGCCATTTCTTCCTGTAAAAGTTATAACTTATCTCTAATGAATACTAAAGTTTTGGATGAAGATATGAAGCATACGTTTAAAAACGAAACGATTAATTTGACGATCTGATTTTGCAATTTGCAATGGCCAATTTACCGCAAGTCTGCGTGTATTTGACAAGAGATAGCCAAGTCTTGTATCTAAATGCTTGCTAAGCCTTACTCAAAAACAAGATCCGTATTTTCTAAAGTTGATAACTTTGCAGAAAACCTGTTTTCATAACCTGTTTTCCGCGTCAAAAATTCAAACTGAGTAATAGGATCGCTGGATCAGTCTCCTCGGGTCTTCATTCCAAAACTCAGATTTTTAGTTGATTCCCCGACCGTCATAGTACTTGTCTAAAGTCACCATTTCTGCTCTCTTACTGGTATACTTGGACACATTTTCCCCTGTATAGTCCCCAGTCAAATTACACCCTCTCGCCGATTTATAATAGCCATTTCCCAGAACCCGGGAATCAGAATCGCTGATGTTTGCCATATTGAACATGTTGAAATATGTACTGTAATATCTGTATTGCCTGCTACGCGTAATGGTCACGTGACTAGCGCGTTACAGGAAAAATGGGGAATTTCGAAACAACAATTTTTGGGCACTTTTATTGCAAATTTCAGGTATCTATAAGTGTTTGTGGTATAAAACATCATCCCCAGACATAAATGAACATCCAAACTACATATTTTATTAAGTTTTGGAGCCTTTTTTACTCTTAAATTAACATCTTTAATAAACTTCGATTAAGATATGCTCATAAGGCTATTAATGTTTCAACTCTGTAAATATCTGAAAAACCAAGCGGCTATATTGATTAGATGCGTTCATTTGCAGGAGTGCTATTTAATTGATTAGATGCGTTCATTTGCAGGAGTGCTATTTAATTGATTAGATGCGTTCATTTGCAGGAGTGCTATTTAATTGATTAGATGCGTTCATTTGCAGGAGTGCTATTTAATTGATTAGATGCGTTCATTTGCAGGAGTGCTATTTAATTGATTAGATGCGTTCATTTGCAGGAGTGCTATTTAATTGATTAGATGCGTTCATTTGCAGGAGTGCTATTTAATTGATTAGATGCGTTCATTTCGCAGGAGTGCTATTTAATTGATTAGATGCATTCATTTGCAGGAGTGCTATTTAATTGATTAGATGCGTTCATTTGCAGGAGTGCTATTTAATTGATTAGATGCATTCATTTGCAGGAGTGCTATTTAATTGATTAGATGCGTTCATTTGCAGGAGTGCTATTTAATCAGAGGTGTTTAGTTTTGTTTCATTTTCTTCTTAAATCAAAGATATATAGAGATTATTCTATATGAGGTTCAGGATATGGGGATTATCCTGAGACCAATACCCGATGGTACATATATTATGGCCAAGAAGGGATAATCTCAAAATCCTGAACCGACTCTTGGGTGATCTGTTTATCTCATGCCAGTCTTGGCGATCTAGCTTACATTGTTCAATTGGAGACAATTGGCATGAATTTAAAAAATTTCTAATGGCAACCATAAGAATCCTTTTAAAATATTCATGGCCAGTTCTGTTTTCTTGGTCGTGTCGTGGGTAGATTTTTCTGTTCTTCCAGATATTCAATCACATTTATATTTTTGAATCTTTGGTTATCAACAGGGATATGTATGCTCCTTCCCTACTTTGAAACATCAAGCAGATCGTGATTACCAATATTTCAATGGCTATTATGACATGTTATCAGGCCAGGACTTAAAGCCATGCTATATTTGCTCGCTAATGAAAATTTAAGATTTTCAAACTTGCTTTATAAATATATAAATGCATGCATATATGCTTGACATGACAGGCCCGTAGCCAGGGGGGTTCGCAGGGTTCGGGCAAACCCTCCCCCTGGCCAAAAATTCTTTCAAAATCATGCAGTTTTTCACCATTTTTAGCTCTTCTCTTGTGATTTTAGCCATATTTGGGCCAAAATTGTCAAATGTGAACCCCCCCTGGAAATTTTTGAAAACTGAACCCCCCTTGGCAAATCCTGGCTACGGGCCTGCATGAGACAAGGATTCTTCAGTCAACAAATCATCAATGAGTGGAATAATTTCCCTGAAGAAGCATTTACCGCTCAGACCCTAGACAACGTCAATGGCTTCAACGCAAAGATTGATCCACTATACCACCCAGATAAGAAGATATACTGTATGAAGAATATGAAATATATATGATGATGATAAAGATTCATGCCATTAGATCGCTTTTGGAGGCTATTTGCCACTATCTCTGAATTTGGACTTAACAGGTGACCTACATTCGAAATTGCATGTTAAGACCCACTGTCCCACTGACTCATTTATTTTGGTGACCCAATTCAAAGTTATATACAAAAAAGCCAGAGCTGAGACACATACATGTAACCTCTTACTATATAGGCCAATGGGAAATATAGATGATCTTCTATGTTGTGTTCATTAGATTACTTACACACTCAGCCAGATTACACACACACAGAAACTGCTGCATGATAACTTCCAAATGGGATGAAAAGATGGTGATAAGCAAATGTTTACAAGACACTGAAAATAGATATATGGACTTAGATCTAGAGTCTCATCCAAATCTCATGAAAATATAGACAAATTAAAATCAATCTTACCTGCATGATTTTTAACTAGGTCAGTAAGCAAAACGTCAATAAAACAGAACGGAAGTCTTCTCTGGCGCAGACTGATTTTGTTGTTGATCACAGTGACATCTTTAAATTGATCAAATGTTTTGTAAATAGACTAGACTGTCTATAAATCTTTGTTTGTGATTGTCATTGATGATATCAGAACTGTTTACTATTGAATGTAATAACATAAAAATGTGAACAAAAGTATTGTTATTGGATTCGTAGAAATGAATTTAAAGCAATGTATATTAAGGATATAAAAATAAACTTTTAAAACACTTTTAAAAACTAGCTTTATCTCCTCCAAGTAAGAGAGCTGACTTTGTGAAACGCCACATAGGATTTAGAAATATGAAATTAAACTCTTTGGTTGACTTTCTAAAACTTACCAAATCGCATAAATATGAAATTATTTATGAATTTATATTACATTTGATACAATATTTTCTCTAATCATTTATTGCTGCATAATTGCCTGAGATAATATTGAAGAAATATATGTCATGTGGCGTGTCATATCAATTAACTTGGACCAGAATATTGGACAAAGGCTAATAACTTAGGACTATTTGGTAAGTTTTGTTCATAAAAAGGCAGTATAATGATGAAAGAGTTGTGTGTACATGTTTCACATCGATTGACCATTATAAATTCAATGACATCTAATCTAAGTCTCAAAATCGTATTGTAAACCCTTATAAAAATTTCAACCTTGAAAGTCCGAATTTAAACCGTTGCACAATCATTGTACAATCATTGATCCGATCATTTATGCAACCATGCCAACCATTACGATGCAACCATTACAATTTTGGTTGTAAACTCCTTGAAAATGTTTCAATCATATGTAACCATTGTAAACGCTTGACAATTTTGGTTGCATTTCTTGCAACCGTTTCAATCGAATGCAACCCTTTAAAACTATGGCAATATTATCTCAATACAACATAAAATAATTATCCCGCTCTTTAAAAAATATATTTCAAATGTATGTACTATGTATATGATGCATACATGTCAGAATTTAAATGGTTTGATCAAAAAGATATTTAGAGTATTGAAATAGTTTCGTAAACTTGTCTTGTGAATGAAAAGATATTGAACCAATTTTCATCTAACTTTGAAGGATGGTGATTGTCCCACTAACATGTATATTATCTAGTTAACAGCAATGCTAAGGCATAGCAAATCCCATCGCTGTCATGACTATCATTTTTACAAAATCCCTTCACTACTTTTTAAGTTATTGCAAAAACATTTGAAAAAATTTTTGGGTCAAGTCTTGGATTTTACACTTCACCTTGCAATCATCACAATTATAAAGGAAGGAAGATGTGTCTGGAAGGAAGAAATCCTTCAATCGGAAAATAATCTGTTTATTGATTTGATATTTTTGATTTGATAGAGAAAATGCAATCAGACATTACAGGATGTGTTTTAAATAATTAAGTCGATAAGCATATCTTAAAAACTCTGATTACAGTTAGACTCAGTCTCTCTAGTTTGATTAGAGTCTGCTTTGAAGGATGTGTCTAAAGAAACTTTATTAATCCATTAATCCATAAACAAAACAAAAATAATTCGGCAAGGCAAAACAAACCTTATCACAGAGAGACTCTCAGTTTGATTAGAGTCTGCTATAAAGGAAGCATCCATATTTTCCTCCAGATTTTTCCAAGTTTAGAGTTTTGAAAAATAAGCCCTGTTTTTGGTTTTCATTTTTTAATCATTTACACATATTATGTAAACTGAAAACACTTTTCAGTACAAATGCTCTGCCTTAGTGAATTCAGTAAAATCTTGGACTTTCAATCTATTGAATGCCCATGGTAAAACAAACTAAATAAAAATGAAATAAAAAATTCTGAAAATATTATTTGCAGTTTCATATACTTGCTATTTGAGATTTCTCAGCACTTATTGAAGTAATTGAATAAAGAAATAAACCCTCAAAAATCTGAAAACACTTTTTAAATTTTTACCCCCCCCCCCCCATTCTGATTTATCAGAGTCCCTCTTTACCTAACGTTTTTGAGAACTTTCTGAACTATTCCAAAAGGATAGTAAAGGCTGTGGATCCCACAATGCCCCCCCCCTGCTCTGCATGAAATAGAATAAAAATAAATATATTGTATAACACAAGATGAAAATAGATAACAGAAACTAGGACTATGAACCGTTTTTCTGGTCAAGCATTTTAATTAGCCGTTCAACCGTTTTAATTAGCTGTTCAACCGTTTTAATTAGCTGTTCAACCGTTTTAATTGGCTGTTCAAGCATTTTGATTTGCCTAAACCCATGAGAATATCAATATGTAGTAGGTATTGTTGTGTTGAGCATTATTATAAAAAATATTTGCCAACAAGAAAGAACATGATAATTAGATCTGTTGTGAAAATGTGTTTCACACATAATATACAGTCAATATCAAAATAGTTCTCTTGTTTGTATTTTTAAATTTTAGTGAGTCGTACTCTTGATATTAGGTGGCAACTACACATATATGGAAACATTTGAAGACCCATTTTGCCAAGGGGGGGGGGGTGGGGCTGGCTTCTGGCCTCAAAAATTTGCTGCCTGAATGCATTATTACTATAAAAACGTTTTCGCTAAATAAAGCAATAAACTTGTGATTACATATGTTTGTATTATATTATTTTGTACATCATATCCTGCTTCTTTTGATCATATATCAGTCTAATCATGAACCAAAACCATTGTGTCTCATCTTGTGATTTTGCTAAGTTTAAAGGAAATCTTAAGATTTTCCATGGTTAATTTCTTAACCAAATTGTAATTTTGCTCAATTCTTTTCATTAAAGATACATCGTTTTGGCAATATCAGATAAAGGGAAATAAACACTAGATATGGTACTTTTAATTGTGTAAATAATTTAAATGACAGAGAACATAAATTATCATATGCCACTGAGTGGAAAACTAGTCTGGTATCGCATTCCTAAATCTGTACTGGAGAAGGAAACATATGAACATGAATTTAGTAATTTACTATAATAAACATGCATGTATGCTTGCAGAAAAAATATCCTAATATACTGTTGTTGAATAGAGGTAGATTCAAATCCTTACTTAAATATAATTTTAATAATAATAAAATAAATCAATTATCTCATAATACAAAAGTAATAAATAAATAAATAAATAAAAATAATAAATAAAAGTAATAAATAAAACACTTAAAATGCTGCAGACCAAACACCATGTTTTATTTTTTAATTCCTGTTTTAAGTTATTTCTGTTCAACATCAATACAGAAAACTCCCTTATGACTCCTGGTTCAAAAGCTCGCCTATTTTCAAAATTGAAGCCATTTTTTTTTTCTGTCATTTTAGCCATCATTCACTTTTGAGCAACACCATATGAGCCCAGTACCCATGGTACTATTTATTACACAAAGTCTATGTGCTGACACACCCGAATGTTTACTAGAAAAAAAACAGGGAACACATGTTAAAATAAAAATCAAACCAGAAGAAACAAACCTTAGGGAGATTGCCCCGACTTCATTTTATCAAAATGTAAACTAAAACTCATGAGAAATGCAGGCCTGTCAACTTGGGAACACCTAACATGAGTGACTTGGAAATGTTGAACACCTCCCCTCAAAATGTGGACACCTTGGCTCAAATCTGAACACCTTGATCCAAATTTTGAACACCTTGGTTTAAATTTCATTACATCTTGCCAAATTTTGAACACCTCAAATGTTTCGCGCTCGCTACGCTCGCGTTTAAAATATCCATCAACGGGGGGGGGGGGGGGGGGGTAGGTACGAAAAATTTCGAACGGAATGCGTGACATATACGTAATTCGCGTGAAAAGTCCGAACGAAATGCGTACATTTTTTTCCGCCGTTCGTATCTTTGCTGTGTAGACGATCTTTTTTAGAAATTTTTCTACGGAAATATTTTTGCTTGACAATTACCAGGTAAAATGCGTATTTGCGTGACATTTTCTGTCACGCAAAAATAACTGGCGTGCCTTCCAAATCCTCAGCAAATGCGTGACAAATACGCAAATTGCGGGACAGTTGACAGGCCTGGAAATGCGTCATGCATATGCTAGTATGGAGTCATGGGGACATCCATTTTGGTAAATATAATACAGGTCATATTTTTCAGCAGTTAGTCTGTTTGCAAATTAGTTTTACCTCAAGATGAGGACTGTGTACCCCCCCCCCCTTCACCTTCAAGACGTTTGGGGTTCATTCTGTTGTCAGAAAAGACTTGCTCTTGTTATTTGTGATACAAGCTAAGTGTGTCTTGGTTGCACAGTTTTCTTTCATGTTCTTTAATCTTCCATTGTTTTTCAGACTTGGATGTGAGCAGAATGGGTTCCGATGCCAATCATGTCATGAAAATGATTCAGGACGCAGTTTTGAAAATCTGCTCACAACATGTACAATTTGAAAACTCACTGGAGATAGATGGCATTATATGTCTCTCTCCGGGTAGCGCAATTCCTGATATTGTAGTAAAAATGCATAGAACGGTGCTTCAAAGCAAAACTGTTCATAGGCAGATATCTGCAGAACCATCTCAGCCAATGGGAGCCACCCCACCTAATCCAGCTGAATATAACTATACTGATTATACCCCCCATCCGAGGTTACAACAAATTCAAATGTCATCCACACCATCATGCTCCTTGAAGGCTGAGAGTAATTTCATGGAGAATTCAGGTGGTGACGATATGTTCCCTGATGGCCTAGATACTGCAGAAGAATCTCATAAACAGTGTAAGCGAATGATTCTATGGTGCATTTAGTTATAAAAATATTTTTATGCAACAGTGCTTGAGTTATCAATGTAATATTTTTTTAAGAGTGATAAAAGGCATCAAACTTCAAAATTGTTTTGTTAGTCTGAAGAAAATATAGAACAACAACCCCTACTTGTACTTTGAACAATCAAAATCTATTATTCTAAATAGAATTTTCATTTTTGTATTCTTTGAAATGTGCCATTTTAGATTGGGTGTATATGATTATCAATCATTTCAGCTTCAAGTACAGCTACAAAAAGAAAATGTGATACAAAAATCAAACAAGAGACCATTCCTACTAAACAAGTCAAATCTGAACCCATTGAAGAAGAAAGTGACACTATTACCATTGAAGATAATTCAAATGATGACACATTCCATAATACAAGAGACAATTCAGATACATTTGAAAGAAATGTGGACCAATCAAAATTTAGGGAAGAAACTAATTCATCAACTTTTAACCAATCGAAATATGTATCTGAGAGTAATCCAGCAGCTTATCAGCAAAGTATGGGAGGGTCTGCTGACACAAATACATATGCTTCACAAGGTATGTATAAAATTATCATTTGATAATGTCATAAGGGGGCTAGTATTTGATGGATTAGACAAGGATGATTGTCTCCCAGGGTTCCAGTTCGATATTTGCCATATATGGAGTCTTGTTGTGATTACAAAATTCAAAATCAAAATGCCACCTTTTTTTCACTTCAGAATTTAAATTGCGAGTGATATTCAAAACACACAAGTAGTGACCAATACATTAGTTAATATCTTTTGGTTCATTGAATTTATAGTCCGTTATAATGTCAGAAAATAATGGCACGGTCAAGGTCAATGTAGAATATTGAGTTGGAACCCTGGCACCCTATCTTCCCTGTAGATTAGACTTACTTCATGGATTGATTCGACAATATAGACTTTCCTTAGGCTGAAAAAGAATAAGATGGGGGTCCAGATCAGACTAATTATATGAATTTTGATTGTACAAAAGCTGTAGTATTTGTGCAGTTTGGTGGTAGGCAGGTGGTAGGCAGGCATCTCTCATTTTCTTGTCTGCTTATTTCTAAGCAAAACACAAGACAGATTTTAATCTAGAATTTTTCAGATTTTGGGCATGCCAGGGAAATTTTTTAGGTACAGTATAAATTTTACTTTGTGCATTATTTTAATTCCATACAGACAATTTATCCTTGAAGAAGTTATGTCTAAATTGTGGGTATGATGGTTATATTTTATGGTGGCCATTTTTATTTTTAGGTAAAATATTATTCACTCACTGCCTTGTCGTTCAAAAAACTTTAAAAGCCTGACTAGGAGTAGGATGAGAAAATTAAGTTTTGTGATGTATTCTTGTTAAATCTTTGATATTCACTTGGATATATTCATTAAAATTGTTAAAATTACTCAGATAGCCTTTGACATATATATATCTACATGGGGTTGACTACAAGAGATAATGCCAATTGAAAACCCTAGTAGGGCTTATACCATTGTCTATTATAAGGCCAGTAACTTTCTTCCAAAAGGCAGAACACCGCAGGTATCTTCAGCTCCTGCTGTAAAGAACAGCTAGGAGAGTCTGGTAGATAACAATGAAACTCGTACACCATTTTCAACTCATATGAAATTACCACTGGATAATATTAAAATATAACCTTAATTATTGTCTACTTGTAAACTGACTATTAGTTTGAACTAATAATATGTTGCCTAATTAGAACATCGTTATCATCAATTTTCAATAATGTTAATTGCCAGATGGTAGTAATATAATGCCTTTTTCATAGATCTCATTTCGACAGTTTGATGTATGATATATGCTGTTTCATGTGCAGACATTTAAGTATGTAGTAAAACCTGTTTGTGGGACACCAGTTGAACAAAAAGTCAATGGGCCACTTGGGCTGGACTTAAAGACTCCATTACTTAAAAGGCATTCTTCTAAAAAGGTGTTCTTTTTATGTCACCACCAAAAGTGGTGACATATTGCTATGGTCTCCGTTTTTCTGCGACGGCGGTTGGTGGTTGGAGGTTGGCGTCCGGCGGTTGGAGGTTGGCGTCTGTAACAATTTCTTACAACTTCCTATAACTTAACAAATACTGTTTAGACTGACTTCAATTTTTTTCTAAATCATCTACATGTTCTCAGAAGTTCAAATCTGACTTCAGATTTGACATTTGACCTTCAATGACCTTCTCAAGGTCAAAAAGGTCTTTTTTCAACTTGCTTCACATTGACTAAATTTTTTTTCAAAATCATCTACATGTTCTCAGAAATTCAAATTTGACTTTAGATTTGACATTTGACCTTCAATTGACATTTGACCTTCAAATCTGACTTTAGATTTGACCTTCAATGACCTTCTCAAGGTAAAAAAGGTCAAAAAGGTCTGTTTTCAACTTGCTTCAAATTGACTAAAATTTTTTTTCAAAATCATCTACGTGTTCTCAGGAATTCAAATCTGACTTAAGATTTGACTTAAGATTTGACATTTGACCTTCAATGACCTTCTCAAAGTCAAAAAAGGTCAAAAAGGTCTTTTTTCAACTTGCTTCAAATTGACTAAATTTTTTTTTCAAAATCATCTACATGTTCTCAGAAATTCAAATCTGACTTTAGATTTGACATTTGATCTTCAATGACCTTCTCAATGTCAAAAAAGGTCAAAAAGGTATTTTTTCATCTTGCTTCAAATTGACTAAATTTTTTTTTCAAAATCATCTACATGTTCTCAGAAATTCAAATATGACTTTAGATTTGACTTTAGATTTGACCTTCAATGACCTTCTCAAGGTCAAAAAAGGTCAAAAAGGTCTTTTTTCAACTTGCTTCAAATTGACTAATTTTTTTTTCAAAATCATCTACATGTTCTCAGAAATTCAAATCTGACTTTAGATTTGACATTTGACCTTTAATGACCTTATCAAGGTAAAAAAAGTCTGTAACCTCTTATATTTTGATGCTTCTCTACCATGTTAATTCTCAAAAAATAAAATGGCGGACAGAATGTCAATGGCAGTGATGTTGATAGAAATTTTCAAGTACACAGTTCAAAAAATGTCCTACTCCAACTAAAAATGTTGGTCATTTCAATTTTTTGGGACACTTGGAGCATGGAGAATTGACCAGATCAGCTTGACCTTGGAGTTTTAACATTCAAATCATCAATTTCACATCTAAAATAGAGCTGTTATTCAATTCAAAACAGTGAACTGTATGAAATAGAAACTTATTTTGAGCTTGATTATTTAAACATTTAAGCCCTGGACTCAGTGCAATTTAGATAACCATTCCTTGAAGGTGTTGCTTTCCAAAATGCACACAAGATACGCAGCATTGAGTGTTAATTTTAGGAAACAACGCCTGAAAGGAATGGTCATTCAACAATGCATTGAATTCTTGAAGTCTTGGGATTAAATTCTTTTCACAAAATATGTTCTTACATGTGACTTAAAAGATACGAAATCACTTTGCAAGTGTCAAGTTGGCAAAGCATCAATTTCAATCTGTAGAATCAAGTTGTCGCATTGACAGCCACATGAGGAATGACCCTGGATGCGGTGATTGGTTGTATAATGCCTTGTCGACCATGTCACACACCTTGCCTAGCTTTGTGTGAAATTCTATTTTTAGCAATTCTGGCTGCTATAGCAAGATAAATCGTACAATTTTTGAAGCTGGAATGGAAATGATTAATTTATGTCCCTCCATGCTTCAACTGTTTGACTCCATGACTATATTCTGTCTTTATAGCTAATGAAGCAAATCTGTAAATTATTTATAGCAAAATGTGATATGTATTTCACTTTTATCAACATGCATTTAGTCTGAGATTTGCCTATTCATATTTGTAGAGAGAGAGTGAAATATGGATGATATGGTAATTAAAACATATATGTAGTGTTTAAGTGATGGGAAAGGAGATCTATTAAGTTAATTACACACATCGGGTGAAAGCAATTAGTTTTGTACATATCTCTGTTACAGTGAAACAGGTTATTGAGTGAATGGTTTTAAAAAAGTGTGCATCCCTATGTCCTTTCCAAAATCAATTGTCAGCGAATGCACATCACATTATGCCAGTAATATTCAAGATGCATCAATAGGAATGTCCCTTGTAATGCTTTAAGTAGATTTAATTTTCAACTTATGACATGTGATTCTTTTCCTATGATATCACCAATTACAGCGTTCTAATAGATTCTCATTATTATGATTGTTAGGGCCCAAGTTTTAAGTTTGACTTTCAAGTACTTGATGCATTATTTGTTTTCTGATTAAATTGAGTTTCAGCTAAAGTCTTGTACTGTCAATTAAAGATCAATGAGGCGAGTTTGCTTTGAATGGATTAACTATGTGTTTAAGGTATTTAATTGCTTTGACAAAAAAAGCTAACAAAGGACGTAATTGTTGGCTGAAATGATGATCGTTTTGACGTAGTAGGGGAATCTATTGTGGGATTACATTACAGGACATTTTCACCATCCACTAAAGAGGGGCTTTGTTGGAAGAACTATTAAAGATGTCAAAAAACACTTGAAGTGGTCTTATTTTAAAATGTAGTTTTTGCATTTATCGTCAAATCATTTATTTGCAAGGAATTTTGTGGTTTTATTTGTTACTCTTGTTAGGACAAATGTATGTAAAATTTTATTATTTAATTATTATTTAAAAAGCTATATCGAAATTTAACATAACTTTTGAATAAGACTAAAAGTTAAACTGATGTTCTAGCTTTACTCGAAACCGGAAGTCAAATCTGTGCAAACATAGGTGAAAATCAATTCAGAACTGCATCCTTGATGTAGAAAAAGACCAATTTCAAATTGTAAATGAATCACATGCAATGGAATGTTGTTCTACGCATCATTCATAATCCTGTAGTCTATCAGTGCAACATTTGTATTGCATTCAGGCAAGTCAGTGTTAATGCGACTTGCTTTATGTCTCTCTTTGCTAGAAATATCTAAAATCCAAATTTTTGTGGTGGTTTTCTTATTGTATCTTTTTTGTTCTTTCCGAGTCCTTTGGAATGTCATGGTCCAATGTTTTATAGACCTTTGCTGTTCTATTCCAGTATTTGGTGATGTCTTTGTTTGACTGTTTGGTGACCTTTGCCGTTCTATTCCAGTATTTGGTGATGACTCAGTTTGACTGTTTGCTGATGTTTGGTGTTCTCTTTCACCATTTCCAGCCTTTTGTGCTGTCATGGTGAAGCTATTTCTATCTCTTAATGTTGTGTTAAATCTAGCATGAATGCCATATTTGTCATTTGTAAAAATCTTCTTTATGGCTCTTCGAAACAAGGTGTGGCTGAATGAATAAATAATTGGATTGATACTACAGTTAGCAATTGCAAAATAACCAGTGATTTGGTATGGGATCCCTATGTAGTCTCCAACAATATGTAGACGTTTTAATATTGCATATATGTTCATTGGTCCCCAACATATAAAATATCCTAAGCTAACAAGAATCAGTGTACGTATAATGATATTTCTGCTTTTTGACATTTGTTGCTCACGTCGTGATGATCCAATTTGTGATTTTGATCCATTATGAATCATATGGACGATTCGGCTGTAGCAAAATATCATGATGCAAATCGGCATGAAAAATTCAACGACAAGTATATAAATACCAAACATAGCGTGGAATTCTTTACTCGGCCATTTAGTCCACAATGAGCATGTATATCCTGTTAATGTAGAACTCCCAATTTCGTAGCTTTCATGTATCAAGCCTACAATCCATATAAGAGCTATGACTCCCCAAATCAGTTTTTTTGTGATATATTTTTTGTAAAACATTGGATGTATCAATGCAATATATCGCTCAATGGTTATTGCTTCAAGGTTGAATGTTGAAACTGCCATACACATCCAAGGGATATACTCAGAGAGCCAAAAACTACAGAAAAGACTTGCAAATGGACCTGGTTCAGTTATCCAGCCCATACCATCAAAGAGTTTATTCAGTATTATAAGCAATGATGCCAACATGTCAGTCAGACTCTGATTTATAATCAACATATTGTTAAGTTTTCTTCTTAATGGTACAGTTTTAAGAAAGACAAAAATAATTAAGAGGTTTCCAAGAAATCCTATGCCTCCCATAATATAATAAAATAATTTTTCTTCAAATGTTGTAAATGTGTTGACTTTAAAGTTTCTAAACATTTCTGTAGTAGCATTCCATTCAGCCTTGTAATCCATTATTGTAATACCTTATGATATCTTTAATATATATTACTGTTGTGCATGTTTTATTTGTTCAATAATTTTTCTTCAAATATTGTTTATGTGTTGACTTTCTAAACATTTCTGTAGTAGCATTCCATTCCTACTGGTAATCCATTATTGTTACCCCTTATGATCTTTGTAATATATTGGCAATGTTCATCGTTTATGTAATCAATAATGACAGTCATAGGTTTTCCACTTTGATTTGTGTATTCAAGGATTTGTTTATTCTGGTTGCCACTATGTTAATTGCTTGTGAGTGTTTCTTAAATGTAACAATTATATGTCTGTACACAAAGCAACCTTAACAAACTGAGATTTTCAAAAATTTAATTGTGATTTCATTTGATGAAACAATTTATTTTCTGTTTTGGTAATTTATATCAGTTTCTTTATGCAAATAACTTTAGGCTAGGGCAAATAAGTAAAATGTTTTACTAGTGTTTGAAATCCACATAAGATTCATACATTATTTTTTGGAAAAAAATGCAAAACACACATATACACAGTTTGCAGTATTATTACAAAATCAGATTTATTTCAAAATTTTGGAAACTCTCAAACTTAAAATGTGGAAACTCAAGAAAAGAGCACAAAACTCTTATTCTATAACAAAGAAATCATCAAACATCTCATAACCCTCGAAGAATTTTTCACAGGGATTAAAGATCACAATAACCATAGGTATTTTATACAAAGTGGGTAATTTTGTGGGAGACTTGCTAACATTTATGACATGTATCAGTACTTTAAGTGCATGACATTAATCCAAAACACATTACAGTAAAGACTGAAATGTCTAAAAATATTTGACATTTCGAGATTCATTCCATTTTTGTTGATGCTGACATTGAAATCAAGAAATAACTTCAGTTTAACAGTAGGGTAATATTTTGTGATTATTATATGGTTTTGAAATCCCAATTAGTGTCATTTTCAGCATGACCTAAGAACGGCAAAACATAGTGTTTAATGTACATGTTTTTTTTAATCATTTGTAAAACATGATAAGATGCAACAAAGCTGTTCGTCTAGAGCATAGTGTTAAATAACTCTAGCCTTAATGTTGAAAGACCCTGAGAACACGACTGCATGCATACCTGCCAACCTAAGACCAAAATTTTGCGGTAGATTTTTTTTAAATTGCTGTATTTTTGCGGTAGATTTTTTCAAAATACGGTAGTTTTTGCGGTATTTTTCAACAAAATTGCGGTAGTTTTTGCGGTAGATTTTAGAAAAAACGGTAGTTTTTGCGGTAGATTTTTTAAAAAACTGTAGTTTTTGCGGTAGATTAAAAAAAATACGGTAGTTTTTGCGGTAGATTTAAAAAAAATACTGTAGTTTCAGAGGTTTGGGGTAGATTTTTGAAAAAAAGTGTAATTTTGCGGTAGAAATTTGAAAAAAGCGGTAGTTTTGCGGAAGATTTAGAAAAATACGGTAGTTTTACGGTAGTTTTAAAAAAAATGTGGTAGTTTTTACGGTAGTTTTTTGAAAAACCGGTAGTTTTGCGAAAGATTCTGAAAAAATGCGGTAGTTTTACGGTAGATTTTGAAAAAATGCGGTAGTTTTTTGAAAAACCGGTAGTTTTGCGGAAAATTTTGAAAAAATGTGGTAGTTTTACGGTAGATTTTGAAAATTGTGGTAGTTTTTACGGTAATTTTTTGAAAAAACGGTTCTTTTGCGGAAGATTTTGAAAAAATGCGGTAGTTTTGCGGTAGATTTTGAAAATTGCGGTAGTTTTTACGGTAATTTTTTGAAAAACTGGTACTTTTGCGGAAGATTTGCCAAAATGCGGTATTTTTCGGTAGATTTTGAAAAAATGCGATAGTTTAACCTTTATACAATGTGGTTTTCTATATTAATACAATGTTTACGTGGTCATTTTGTTGTTAAATCAGAACTACCACCTGGGAATTATACGAAACTATTATTTTCAAGAAAAAATAGATATACTATTTTCAAGAATAAATAGAGACTAAACACGTTTTATTCTTCATTTGCCATGCCTACAATGGACTGACAGCAACTCTGGATTTTAATGTTTCAGCAAAATGTACATATACAACTCTTTAACAACTCTTTTACAATAAATCTAGATTGATTCAAAATACGAACACAATATTCATATCTCCACTTTTATTCACCTTCTAACCAGTTTTTTTTAGATATCAGGATGTTTGGAAATACCATGAATGAAACATTTACTGAAATACAAAATATGGATTTTACACGTTTTTACTCACCATCTAAGATGATCTATCACTTTAACGAATTGAAATGACAGACATAATGTTCATATAACATTGGAATCATATGGTAAATTGTCTTTCAAAAATAATCTGTTATGAGCATTTGCTGAAACCTTTCCCCTGAGACATCGTTCAGATTCGGATATCACAATACTTTTATAATAAACCAGAATTCGATGCTTTATTTTTTAATTATGTATTTGTTTCTGATAATGTGTTCTGATAAAAAATACAACATTTTATCGTACTGTAAACAAATTGATTAAACATGTATATGTGGCGTTCATTACTGATCATAACAAATCAATCTACGCATATTTCATACGCTAAATCTGCATACGCATTTCCACTCATTTATTTAGATGAAGCGCAACTAAAATCATATTTTTGTTGCATTCGGAATAAAGATCTGTGTACAAAAGGGTTTGGTTAACTACAAAAATCATATATGGCAGAAAGAATTCTTTCTAGCTAGTGGTAGTTGGTGTTTGGACTGATTACACGCAAGCTTACTTAGATAAATGCGCAATAACCTGATAACCACAGACCTGCCGATACCTATTTATATTCGGGTTGTTGAAGGAATAGTACAGGGACAGTACAGGGAGACTTCAATTTTTCAGCATTTCCCAACAATAACGGGAAATTTTACGGTAGTTTGAACAAAAATAATGTTGATTTTAGCAGAAATACGGTAGATTTTCGAAAATTTACGGTAGATTTTCAAAAATTTACGGTAGATTTTACGGCCGTTCTCATGGAATAAACGAGTTTTTTAAAATGAAAATTTACGGTAGATTACGAAAAAAATACGGTAGATTTTTTTACGGGCGTTTTTACGGGAAAAAAATTGTATTTTATTACGGTAGTTTGTCATTTTTTTACGGAAAAACGAAAAATTTACAGTAGATTCCCGTAAAAATACGGTAGGTTGGCAGATATGGCATGCTATGTCTGTTGGTACCATGTATTGATCTCTATAAGTAATGATAATTATAAGGATTATATTTTGAGGATTCTCTGCATTATTTATGTTGTTTTAATGGATGTGATATTATATTAGCTGTTAAACAAGAAAAGAATGAGTTAAGTTAGGGCAGGATCCAATAGAATTATATTGTTGACTATATATTTCTTATTTATAAAATGTTGATATCAGGATTTCACTTTGTACGATGCTCAATTTCACTTGTATTATGGATTTATAATACGGTATGTTGAATACTACTTACCCATAGATAAGTACACTTATAAACACAAACCATGTACCACATGAAATGAGGTTTAAATGGGTTGACAAAGGTTATCATAGTATCCTTAAAAGCTATCAAAAAGTAAAACCAAATATTAGTAGTAGGCCAAATTCAGGGTGAAAATGAATGAGTCACATGTCTATTATGTTGATCAGAAAGATTGCAAAGAATTAATGTGAATCCTAAAGGACATTGTAAAAACAAGTTGTATAATTATTATGCTTAATCTAACACCAGTAACTACATTTCCTTACTACAAGCAATTTTGTAAAGTTTCTCCTCGAAAGGCAAATTTTACTACTCACTTTCTTGATGCTGAATCAGTTTTTCTTCATTTTACTTATATGATTTTGTCTTTTAATATTGTCGTGACAACTGAATATTTTTATGTCCCCACCACATAGTGTGGGGCCATATTGTCGGCCTAGGCGCGTCCGACTGTCTGTCCGTCCGTCTGTCCGTCCGTCTGTCCGTCCGTCTGTCCGTCCGTCCGTCTGTCCGTCCGTCTGTCCGTCCGTCTGTCCGTCCGTCTGTCCGTCCGTCTGTCCGTCCGTCTGTCCGTCCGTCTGTCCGTCCGTCCGTACGTCCGGGAGTTTTCTCCAAAACCGCTACAGATATCACCTTCAAATTTTCAGGGATAACTTATGAGTGCCTATAGATGTGGATGAGAAAAATTTAACTCGAAACCTACTTCCTGTCGGCCATTTTGAAGTCAAATGCTAAAATCCTTGTCTGCAAACTTAAAGAAAAACTACTTCACAGTTGCTTTTAAAACTTTAACATCTTGTTCAGCTCACTTCATTCGAGATCTGATTAGGTTTTGGACCTGCTAGCTCAGTCATGTCAGCCATTTTGAATGTCTTAAGAAAAGTTAGCGCGTGATAATACTTTGTATCATATTGAATGGTGTTTTTGAGTTTTCATACTTTAACTATTTAGTAGCTTTATAAATAATTTCAGATGTACTTTGTTGTAAAAGCCTACTTTATTGTTAACAGTAGTTATATGTGATAATTTTGTAAAAAGAAATCAGCAAAAACTCATAAGGACTTTTTTATTGTCGGCCATTTTGGATTTTTCGGTCCTAAAATCTTGTCTGTGAAGTCTTGTCTGCGCATTTTCAGGTGAACCGTTTGATGGATCAATTTTCAATTTTCAGGGATGATTCTTAGTATAAAAATCTAGATCTCATTAGTTTTTTGGCATTCTGGGTAAATGTTAAGGCAGCCATTTTGGATTTTCCGTCTTAAAATCATGCCTGTAAAGTCTTGTCTACACGTTTTTAGGTGAACGTTTTGATAGATCAATTTCAAATTTTCAGGTATGATTCTTTGTATGAAAATCTACATCTGATTAGTTTTTTGCATTCTGTGTAAATGTTAAGGCAGCCATTTTAGATTTTCTTTCCTAAAATCTTTTCTGTAAAGTCTTGTCTACCCGTTTTCAGGTGGACCGTTTGGTATTTTCAGGGATGATTCTTAGTATGAAAATCTACAAACAGATTAGTTTTTTGACATTCTGGGTAAATGTCAAGGCAGCCATTTTGGATTTTCCATCCTGAAATCTTGTCTGTAAAGTCTTGTTTATATGTTTTCTGGTTAACTGTGTGACGGATCAATTTCAAATTTTCAGGGGTGGTTCTTAGTATGAAAATCTAGAACTGACTGAATTTCTGGCATTCTGGGTAAATTTTAAGGTGGCCACTTTGGATTTTCCGTCCTCAAATTGTGTTGGTAAAGTCTTGTCTACTCATTTTCAGGATAACCATTTCACCACTTGGTGGGGACATATTGTACACATTTGTGTTCTTGTAATTTATTTGTTTTTATTTTCTAGTGTATGTTAACCTTTCTTATTCAGAAACCATTGAAGATTTATTTATCCCATTTCATGAAAAATTGCAAAAGTTCTTCGAAAAATATTAACATTTTTGGCCCACCCTGTACACTAATGAAATGGCTGACTAATCTCAAGTTATTGTCCAGGTTATCAAATGGGCATGACTGCTAAATGTTTTCATATTATCTTCCCAGTTTTACTGTCCTGGCTCTCGCTAACAGAAAAATTCCATTCCACTTAATTTTGCATAATACAAATCATGACTTTCAAGAGACTTTTACTCATGGGGAATAAATTATAATTCCAGGAGAGATGCTCAGTCCGGAATTCCAAATATGGTCACCCGATATCTCCAGCCCTTTACAACAACGAAAAAAGTCACTCAAAAATACTGAAACGTTGGAGATTGTGTACTCGGAAGACAACATGGAAAAAATGTTTCGATGTCCGACATGTCTGAAATCGTTCAAAGATAGAAGCAATTGCAAGCAACATCTTTTGATTCATACAGGGGTGAAACCATATACATGCGATGTCTGTGGAAAGGCATTCAATAAAAGTCAGAACCTTAAGACACATCAAAAAAGACACTATATTGGGGCAAATATTCCCCCAGTGTCAACTGACACTAGTTATATGTCAACTGACACTAATGAGATGTCATCAGCTGGTACTATTTAGCGTTAAACGTGTCAACTTTATATGATAAAAATGAAAAATATGAGATACACTAGGACATCAGTAAAATCAAATGATACCCCATAATGGATGAGTATAAGTGTTCAACTTCCTGGTAGCCATGTTTAGAATTGAGTACCCTAGGTATATATATGAACTTAGTGTAAAAAATGGAATTCCCTGCAATGAATAGATAAAACAGGCATTTGGATAACACATGTACTTTGAATTAATGAGAAATACTCACTAATAAGCAGTTAGATGGTTAAACATTTAGATAATACTCTAATTTAAAGAGAAATACAATAAAATGAGCAGTGTTCAAATAGAATAGGTATGAGCTGTGAAAGAAAATGCAATCATATATTGACATGTTATGATGTATTCTATTAAAGCAATTTTGCCGCAATATACACCAAAACTTGTACAGTATTATTTGATCTGATCTGATCGATCTATTTTGATTTTATTGTTTATTTTTAACAGAATGTTTTATTTTACTCCACAATTTCATTTTTGTCTAAAATTTGTGTGAATTCTTGGTGCATTCGGTGTACTTAAAGTAATCTTAGTAATCTAATGTATATTTTCGTATACGTGTTATGTAGTTTTACTGTTTATTGATTGTGATACAAGCTTAATAATAAGTATGAAAAATAGTAAACACCTGTTTTAGGTCTATATTAATACATTCTATACACAGATTTACATATTATGTCATATTCTATATCAGCAAATATGGAATTCGCTCCAAATAGTATTGGCAACAATATACAACTAGGGGAGAGCAGTCACGGCTTTCAATAATCAAAACCATTGACAACCCTTAACCAATCAAATTTGAGTATATTGGAGACACCCACTATATAACATACACATAAAATTACTCACCCAACCAAACTACCTAAGCCTGTAAGCAGGTATTGGTTATAAGTTAGTGAATGATTTGAAGTGCAATTCAGGATATACTGTGCTCGTGAAATTCTGTATTGGTTCGAGACTTCAAATCATTCTATAACATTTTTCTCATGTGATCTTAGACCAATTAGGAGATAATCCCTAGAAAATTCTGACTTGCTCTGAGATTGTCCCCTTTGTACCAATATTTTCTGTATTGCTACAGAGATGATCAATGGAGACAATCTCAGTAAGAATACAAATTGGTACAGACGAGAACTGACTAATCGGAGTGCTTCATTTTACAGATCATACGATAGTATAGTATATTGGCTGAGGTGCTAACAGGATCAGTTTATCAAAATAATAAATTCTGGAAATAAAATACAAAAAATAAAAATAATTAAATTGGATGAGTATAGATCACTTGGAATAAAATTATTGCCAAAGATACAGTATGTCCAAAAAACAGGACTGGAGAGTTGGAGTGAGACTGGAAAGCTGATTAACCTGGTCAATCAGTCAATCTTGCATATTCTGCCTTGAAATTTCAGAATTATTTAGTTCATTCAATGTGAATTTTGTTTGATGATCTGTCCATTGGGTCAAAAAATACAGTACCTTACATTAGCATGCTCAAAGTGGGCACCTCTCCTCTCTCTATACAAATATACATAGAGGATAGGTACCTGCTAAGGAGCATGTTTTGTCAGGTACAGAATTCACATTAAATGAACTACATGTATATATGGTTCTGTAACATCAAGGCAGAATATGCAATATTGACCAAGTTAATTGACTTTCCTTTGGTCCTGTTTTTGGACACCCTGTACATGATTCCACTGACAGAAAAATGAAAAATTTATCTTTCATTGCAGAGATACTTTTTGGCCGCGATGTGATCTCCTTTGATGTGGGGAACTCGCAATTGGACACCTCTTACAAAGAATTAATCGAAACATCTATATCAGAACATGATGGAAAGAAAACGCACAAATGTCGTATGTGCTGTAAAGTGTTTAAAGATTTCAGTAATGTTAGGCAGCATATTAGGATTCATACTGGAGAGAAGCCATATGCTTGTCATGTTTGTGAAAAGAGATTTACCCATAGTCAAACTTTGAGGAATCATGTAAGGATTCACATGAAGATGAAATTGACCAATAATGATTCTCATGAATCAAAGTGATAGATCATGTGACCATATTAGTGTTTGTGATATTTTATGACATACCTGTGCTAATTTAAGAGTTGCGCCTGCTAGATAGACTCTGATACAAGCTGGTGACCAAGGCAGAAATGACACGTTTGCTAATATTTTGCTACATTCCTTGATAGGGTCTGCTAAACTAAAGCCAATGTAAAAATTAACTAAAAAGTTTTTAAAATAAAAATTTGTTCGACAAAAATGATGGATATAAGAGATATTGACGTCTTAGTGGAATCAGAGTCAGAAACACAAATTAAGGATCTACCATTGTATTGTATTGTATTTGATAAATATGATGGATTATAAGTGATATTGATGTCAGTGGAATCAGTCATACCCCAAAGTTGAGTCAGTGACACATAATAAGGATCCACCATTAGTCATATTCAACATTGTTCCAAAAGTACCAGTTCGGACTTCGGAGATATAATTGGAACAAACAAAATTATATTGTGGTAATACAGTTAAAACTGAATTTAAAAAACTTAATAGACTGCAGTTCTTACTTTGGACTGATTTTTTGTGCTGATGTGAAAAATTCAAATGCCATTTTGCTTGTTTATGTATGTGATGAATTAAAGAAGACACAAAAGAAATTTTATCTCAGGATAACCTTTTGTTTAATGTTATCTGCCAAAAAGGGATCTCAGACAATTTAGACACATCTACGTCTTAAGTAATTATTCAATGACCTGAGGTCTGATTTCATTTTGCAATATAAAACTTATATCATTAAAATTAAAGAAATATTAGCAGAGATGTAAAATATATTTTTGCTAATTATCTTTAAAAGCATATTTTTAGTATGGTTATTATGTGCTTTAAGCATATTCTGCCCTGCCTAATATTGTTAACATTAGTGAGTCTCAAAACTAGGCATTATGAGTTTTGCTTGCTAGTATCAAATTCATCCATGTGTGAGAACTGTACATTAAACTTTTTTGGATGGGTAATTTATAAGGTGGCCATTTTTAATATGTTATCACTCTGTGTCTTGTGTATTTACAGGTATATGTTGTGTATTTACAGGTATATATTGTGTATTTACAGGTGAATACGTTGTGATGCTATTCGACAATATGGTGAAAGAGTTCCTAGGCCCAGGCAATATTTGACTGTATCAGTGTATGGTCTGCAGTAAAGTAACTAACCGGAAAACAAATGCTAAAGTCCACCTTCGATTTCATACTGGAGAAAAACCTTTTCAATGTCATATCTGTAAACGACAGTTTCACACCAAGCCGAACTTGAAAACTCATTTTAAAGTTCATTATAAAGAAGCAGAAAAAGATAATTCAACTTCAGAGCAAAATAGTTCTTGCCAGAATGTGAAAAAGGAGAATTTCAATCAAACATTTTAAGATGAAAAAAAACCTTCTGGATGGACTCTTTAGGGGGTCCCATGCCATCCTATTTAAATGGCATCTAAATATCTACATTTTCTAATGTTGATAAGTCAACATGGTTTCAATAAACATATGTTTCGACCTAATGTTTATAGATTGACATGTTGTCAGTATTTATACATGATACATGGTTCATGAAACTGAGTTTAGTTTAGCTGAAATCAGAGGTTTATTGAAAAAGAAACAGTATTGGCCATCATTTTGAATGATACTAACTGCAGTTAGAGTCATCCAGCTGTGGAACAGTGTACATGGTGCTACTGTTTAATAGAGATTATTCAAATCAAACATTAAATTATTAACTGGCACAATGTTAACTTAAAAAGTTAAGTATTTAATGACCTCTTAGAGGTAGATATCTAAGTTCTTCCTGTATTTATAATGAGAAATTGCAAAAGGTTGAAATTTAATTGTATAATTATATTATAAAATAATATGTCATATTGTAAGGGTTTATAAATGTAATTATTGCAATAGTAAAGTGTGGACGGTAATGTCAAATGGATTCCAGTCAAAATAAATGATGTATCTTATAAATGAGGTATGTGAAGTACTAGTCTATACATTATGATTGTGATTGTACAGCAAATATGTTCAATAATATATGAATCTACAGAAGATATAATATATAACAGTACAGTAAAAATGTAAATTAACATTTGAACAATTGTAACGACCCTTGATAGCCGTTCGCTATTTCGGCTGTAGTGGTTACCCCTGTTGGCTCAGGGTTGAGTATCTGACATTGGTCGCAAACATGTACATTTTCTCAAACACATGATCCTGACACACACCTCCTGTGATAAAAATGTTGTGGGAATGTTGCGTGACGTAAGGAAAAAAGAAAAATACTTTTGAGGTTCTGACATCTTGTTACGGAAGCGATCCGCGTAATTGAGTGGAGCACCAGTGTTAGTAATGTCTCTCAAATACATACAATAAGGTGGTGACATTTTGTGTAAACTTAAACTTGTTTCTACTACTTTTTGATCTGAGAGTCTATTACTGCATTTTATATACTTTTACATGTATGTACATTTACATTTGTGCTACTTTGTTTTAATTTTACATAAAATAATTCCATTTAAACTATTTATACAGATTCATTCTCAGATTATACAGTATAAACACATTTGATGTTTTCAAAGAATTTGTCATGTTAGAAGTGTATAGAATCCTGCACATGTATATATATTGGTTCATTGTGTACATAAATTGTATAAGAAAGTGCATTGATAGGGAAAATCATTGTATACACAACAAAATAATGTAAAATATATACATTATATATATGAGGATGATAAAGTAGGCTGTATGGTTAGGGCTACAATATATTGAATGACATATTAATTTATACCCTTTGCATTTGTTTAACTTTGTTTATTAAAAGAGAGTTTTTCCTATCATCCTCTGAATGCAGGACTCCAGGAAGAAACTTAGTAGATTATTTTTGGAACTCTGAACTTCTGGAGGATGGTAATTAAAGGGGCAACTAGGACTGTAGAGAGAAAATTCGAATTTTTTTTTTTGAGCTATCAGGTCAATATTTGGCTTAACATCTTCTTTGACATACCTATTTTCTTAAAATGTATGGATAAACTATCAATCTCAGCATTAAAAAGTGTAAATTCCCATTGTGACTTTGTGGAAAAGGATGTCCAAGGATGTCTGTTACATTCGTTACCATTCATGAGTCGTTCTAGCCTCAATTTGATTATACCGGGTAGGCATGATATGGGTCGTAATTTGTCACCTGGTATCTCCTCTTACCCCTACTTCTAAGAATTCCTTTAAAATTTCTGGTAATCATGGTAATGGGATCAAAATCAAAGACATAAGTCAAAAACGCTTATTCCGGATAATTTCAATATGACGGTTGATAAATTGTCCTCCATCTTCTCTGAAGAAGGTGCACATTGACAAATATTTTTTTCAGGAATTTATTGAGTAACAAATGTACTTAAGTATATTGTTCAATTTTCAAGGTAATAACTTGTTACGGAGCTTTGATAAAAGCAAATAACTCTTCCACACTGGAATAGCCTGACAACGGTAAAGTCAGATACCGTTGTCACATAACCGTCGCTTCAAATCTTCGATCACTTGGTCCTCGTTTCATGGGACTTTATCGTCGCTAATTTTGTGCATGTATATTGTATTAAGCTCTTGTGATGATATCTCATATGAAATCCCAATTTCGATCAAATTGGGTTGGGAATCGCCACAATAGCGTCTTCAAATTTCGATATTGTCAATATGGGAATTTGGGATAATTTACAAAGACAACGGCATATGGTAAATTATATGTTTCCTAAGTGACATCTATATTATTGAGTAGAGTGAATGTTTATTCTAAATAGGGAATTCGAGGGAGGTAGTCATCAGCGAATGGAATGGATAATAGTTTACATATCATGAAATTTGGATGAAATATCATGAAATTGGGAGATTGAAAAATAAGTTACCCTCCCACCCAACCCATTTCCTGAGGCTGTACATTCTGGTGGGTTTCACTTAAATATGTATTTCACCCAATCCTTTAACATGAAATCTACTTGAATGTATGGATGTCACTTAGGAAACATAGAAAATTAGATTCATTCAGAAGCATTTGTTCACCATCTTCAGAAAAGATGGAGAACCAATTGATCGATTTTCCAAGTGTAACAATTCTCATTGAAATTATCCGGAATATGCGTTTTGATGCCATTATTATAAATTTTAAAATATAAAACTGAAATTTTTATATCAAGGAGATAACTAGTTTCACATGTGCAATTTTTCAGAAGTAGAGGTAAGAGGATTATGGAAAATTCAGAAGTCAGGAGTGAATGAAAATAGTGTTTGTCAAGACTTTTGTCCACCCCTCAGCTCCCGGGCCTTAGCAGATGAATGTTTTAAATTATAAGCCATTTAATCGATCACTGACATCTATAGTTACCAATTACATATCAAATTGACAAACCAAGTACTGGTTAATGATAAATGCACCATTTGAATCTTTGTGCGAGACCTCCTCCACCAGGTACAAAAAATGTTGGCATGTTAAATTCTCCATCTTGAGTCAAAAAGACGATGCGAGGCATGCCATAATGTCTGTCAAAATCCCCACCCTGCATGGGTGGGGGGTTGCCGCACACAAATATTTGAATGGTGCATTAATCTTGATCTTTTCCATCTTGCATCATTCACCAAACAGTAAGAAAAACTAACAGAATATATAATTCGATTGCAATTTATTTCTTTTTGTTCTTTTCTGTTCAGTTATTTTTAGATTTATTATAGTCCATAATTAGAATTACCCAATTGATTTTCCATGTCTTCATTGATGTTTTAATCAGAATACCAAATATTTTCATATACTGAGAAACTCGTAGGACTCTGCATGTTACCATCGTAAGCAATAAAGTATAAAAAGTATTAATCATAGATAGCTTTTGATATAAGCAGGCCCGTAGTGAGGATTTGCCAAGGGGGGGGGGGTCAGTTTTCAAAAATTTCCAGGGGGGTTCACATTTGACAAATTTTGGCCCAAATATTGCTAAAATCACTTGAGAAGTGCTCAAAATGGTGAAAAACTGCATGATTTTGAAAGAATTTTTGGCCATGGGGGGGGGGAAGTTCGCCCGAACCCTGCGAACCCTCTGGCTACGGGCCTGATAAGTCTCACTTTACTTAACCTTTGAGTGACATATATACAATAAATGATCATGTAGTTTACAGTTCTGATAAATGTTCCAGTTCCAAATTCTCCACTTAAGTCATGTTTGTTTGATAGTGATGTATTGTCAACAATGAAATTGTGGTTAACTCTCCTTCTACAACGCCTTGCAGGTGCAGCGTTCACCATCGCAACCTGATATAAAAGTTCATTGTTCATGAAATCTGCAACATTTGATGCATTGTTTGGACCACCAGCCCTTCTGTGGCGTGAAAAATGTTGCTCCATCCTATTCTGGCAGAGGAGTTTCTTACACAGAATATATTGCACCCCCGGCTCTTCGAAAAGTATTGGCACTATTACCACCAATGAACGCACTGAAAGAATAATAAATACATGTTTCTATCAATTCAAAAAGAATGGGTACAGTAGAACTGCAGAAACTATGTAAGTGGACATTAACAATCATTGAATAAATAGGCAGTGGGACTTTAAAAGCACTGTTACACTTGTGAGGTGTTCCACTCAGCAGGTTCTTTTGATATCATATCAAAAATAGTATAACATCTTTATAACTGATTAACTCCCATAAAACACACATAAAACCAATTGATTTTTATACTGATTTTATATTTACTGCATATTTAATAAATGCAGCACTTTTGATCAATGCAACACCTTACCTGCAATCTTCCATCCTTCCAATGTCGCCCAACCGAGGGTTACTGGTAATTTGTTCTTTTCTTCTGTAGAAAGATTAGGAATTGCTTGAACTTCTTCACTCCAACTGCCAAGCCAGCCTAAGAACTCCAGTGTCAGCCACTAGAACAAAGTTAAATGACTTATATGAAATATAAATATTTATGTGTTTTGGAGTTGGCTTAGATCACTAGATATTCATACAGTTATACCTATCTCGTAAGTGATGTATAGATGGCACAACTGCATCTATAGGTGAGTTAATGTTAATTTACAAAGATCATGTGATAAGGAGGAAATGTCACGTGACTACAAATTGGGGGGAATCAGTTCATAGCCTGGAAAGCCCACCAGCCTCCCCAGCACCAACCAAAGTACATGTAAGGAACAGGTTAAGGTACTGCAACTAAAGTAAGTAAAAACATATATCGTGTATTGTAATATATTTCTTAGCGATAGGGACCCCTTCGGTATAAGAATATAGTGTTAAATTGAGAAAGATTAACTAATGTTTCTGGAAGAATTATGTTGAAATCATGTAAACCCAATAATTGATTTAACATATTGGGTTAAAATAGTGATCAAGCGACTCCAAACCACACAACTCAAATAAATATAAATAGCCAAATTATTACTTGTATATATTTTTTCATAGATCATATTTACATGTTCTCAAGGGGGCTCGGACTCTGTAATAAGGCTCGAAGAAGGGTTTACTTTTCACCATCCCTCGTGTATGTTTTTGAGTGCATCAAAAGCATTATCAATTTTCCTGATGAACTCTATGGTGGACATTCTGCGCTGCCTTGTAGCTCCATGTAGTTGGCTACAGATCAACTTAGCACCTGAAACAATAAGTTACACCAACATGTATTTACATCAATTTGTTGAAAACTTGAAAAATGCAGTGCAACAATTCCAGAGTATGAAGTACATGTATGGTATGGGAGAGTCGTACATGTCAAAATATTAATACAGTCAGGCAGTCAGTCATCATTCAGTGTATTTCTTAGAAAAAATGTTTACCAAACATACATGTGCCAGCAATGGAATTAGAATCTCAACAATTGAAAAATGTGTCGTTGTGGAATAACCGTACTGAACCAGAGAGCAAAATCATCAAATGATAGAACTGATTATGTGTTACAGTACCTTTAACAAGATGGTATGTAGATATAAATGCTGCAGATAGGTAGCACAAATTGCACATTCTCTGTGGTTTTCCTTTTGTGGTTCTTTTTGTTCTCTCCAAGGCAAGAGGACTGCACCTGAAAGTACATTTAAGGAAAAGATCAGCGATGGTTCAATTAAAAAGAAAGAAACCCCGAAACTAAGCCCACAATTTTAACATGAAAACCCAAAAGAAAAGACCCTTCAATCTACAACTGTAGCTAAAATGAACACAAGACTTCAGACCTTCAAAATTTAGACTTTAAACTTTAAAATTGAATCATTACTGAGTAAGTACTGGTCAACGAAATACAATACAATACAAAACAATACAAAACTACAATACAATACAATACAATACAATACTAAGCACTAGATCCATGATCTTGGTCATCTGGTTCGTTGCTTGTCTGGTTCGTTGGTTGTTTGGTTCGTTGGATGGAGTGTTGATTAGTTTGTTGATTAATTAGTTAGTTGGTTGGTTAGTTTTAACCTATTGGGTGGTCTGGTGGTTGTCTGGTTGGTTAGTTGGTTGGTTAGTAAGTAAGTTAGTTAATAGATTAAGCCTATTGGGTCATTGGTTGGTCGGTTGGATGTTCGGTAAGTTGGTTGGTTGGTTGTCTGGTTGGTTGTCTGGTTGTTTGACTTCCCCCCCAAAAAAACTAGAATAGTACTGGGAGCAGCCCCCCCCTGCTAATGGGATGCAACTGATTGCAAGAGATAAAAACTGGTCAAAAGCGACATCTACAGTAAGTCCTTGAAACTCAACCTAGTCCACTAATGGAGACAAATGTGATTTCAACAGGACTGTCTTTCTGCAGGAAAACTGAAAAACTACTGGGAGTCCCCCCCCCCCCTGCTAATGGGATGCAACTGATTGCAAGAGATAATACTGGTCAAAATGCATCATCTACTGTAAGTCCTTGAAACTCAACCTAGTCCCCTAATGGAGACAAATGTGATTTCAACAGGACTGTCTTTCCGCAGGAAAACTGGAAGAGTACTGGGAGTCCCCCCCCCCTGCTAATGGGATGCAATTGATTGCAAGAGATAAAAACTGGTCAGAGCGACATGTACGGTAGGTCCTTGAAACTCACCCTAGTCCCCTAATGGAGACAAATGTGATTTCAACAGGACCGTCCTTCCGCACGAAAACTGGAATAGTACTGGGAGTTCCCCCCCCCTGCTAATGGGATGCAACTGATTGCAAGAGATGAAAACTGGTCAAAAGCGACATCTACGGTAAGTCCTTGAAACTCAACCTAGTCCCCTAATGGAGACAAATGTGATTTCAACAGGACTGTCTTTCCGCAGGAAAACTGGAAGAGTACTGGGAGTCCCCCCCTGCTAATGGGATGCAATTGATTGCAAGAGATAAAAACTGGTCAGAGCGACATGTACGGTAGGTCCTTGAAACTCAACCTAGTCCCCTAATGGAGACAAATGTGATTTCAACAGGACTGCCATTCCGCAGGAAAACTGGAATAGTACTGGGAGTTCCCCCCCCCCCTTCTAATGGGATGCAACTGATTGCAAGAGATAAAACTGGTCAAAATGCGACATCTACTGTAAGTCCTGGAAACTTGACCTAGTCCCCTCGTGGAAAAAATGTGATTCCAACAGGACCGTCTTTTCGCAGGGACTTCACCATCTGTGCTACAAATAGATAAAACATGTTGTAGTAGTTGTTATTTTACATAAAACTTTACATAAAAACTTTAAATAAAACTTTACACTATACTTTACACTACACTACTAAAAATTTACAGAATATTACAAAAGATAAAATTTATTTCTCCCAATTTGATATAAACCAGTAGACTTCCATATTTTTGATTTTGAAACATGAACTCTATCCCCCCGGAAACCCAACCACCCCCCTCCCACTTTACCTTAGAGTCCAAGTTTCTCCACCAAAAATATGGGTCGGCCAACAAAAGTCCACAAGTAAATATCAAACTGGGAGGCGCCCCCATCCCTACGCAAAACCAGGAAGGAATACTTAACTTAGGTAGCAGGAACGCAGGAACGCAGCTGTTGTCTCGGTTGTGTCGTTGGTCATCGGGCTCCTCATCTCCAAGCTGAAAGGGAACCTGAAAACAGAGGAACTAACCTGTTGTAATAATTGAATAGAAAAAAATGTACTTACTTTGGTGCTTTGGTGACAGGAACACAAACACCTCTCGCCCATGATACTGTTTACGTGGACCGGACCTGATGGCTCAAAGTTGTCGAAAGACTGATCCAGCTGTCGCCCTAACTTGGTGTGTTTGCTGCATCTCTCTCATAGTTGTACCTGAAAGATACAAGATAAGAAAATGAAAAATACAAGGATGCAACTTGGTCGAGTCACTTCCAATACAAGCGGAGGAGGGAATGCAAAGACATTCCTTTCATTGACTCTAGTAAATCTGTCATAGCCTTATACCCCTCCTGGCTCAAGATTTATATCATCAAGTCAACTAACTGCTTGGGCAGATGTAACTCTGTAGGAAGAATGGAATAGTTGAGCATATGTATATTCTTTAAGAACACAGACCACATGTGAAAATAATGAAACATGGCTTCATGGTACATCTGTACATTAAGTGAAATCAAGGCAGTCCTCTTTTAGTGTATTTCTTAGAAAAAATGTTTGCCAAACATACATGTGCCAACAATGGGATTAGAGTGCCAACAATGGGATTAGAATCCCAACAATTGAAAAATGTGTCGTTGTGGAATAACCGTACTGAACCAGAGAGCAAAATCATCAAATGATAGAACTGATTATGTGTTACAGTACCTTTAACAAGATGGTATGTAGATATAAATGCTGCAGATAGGTAGCACAAATTGCAGATTCTCTGTGGTTTTCCTTTTGTGTTTCTTTTTGTTCTCTCCAAGGCAAGAGGTATGTAGATCACAAATGCTGCAGGTAGGTAGCACAAATTGTAGATTCTCTGTGGTTTTCCCTTTGTGGTTCTTTCTGTTCTCTCCAAGGCAAGAGGACTGCACCTGGAAGTACATTTAAGGAAAAGATCAGCGATGGTTCAATTAAAAAGAAAGAAACCCCGAAACTAAGCCCACAATTTTAACATGAAAACCCAAAAGAAAAGACCCTTCAATCTACAACTGTAGCTAAAATGAACACAAGACTTCAGACCTTCAAAATTTAGATCTGGAGTAGTACTTGAAGTCAACTTTAAAATTGAATCATAACTGAGTAAGTACTGGTCAACGAAATACAATACAATACAAAACAAAACAATACAAAACTATACAATACAATACAATACAATACAATACAATACAATACAATACAATACAATACTAAGCACTAGATCCCTGATCTTGGTCATAAGGTTCGTTGCTTGTCTGGTTCGTTGCTTGTCTGGTTCGTTGGTTGTTTGGTTCGTTGGATGGAGTGTTGATTAGTTTGTTGATTAATTAGTTAGTTGGTTGGTTAGTTTTAACCTATTGGGTGGTCTGGTGGTTGTCTGGTTGGTTAGTTGGTTGGTTAGTAAGTAAGTTAGTTAATAGATTAAGCCTATTGGGTCATTGGTTGGTCGGTTGGATGTTCGGTAAGTTGGTTGGTTGGTTGTCTGGTTGGTTGTCTGGTTGTTTGACTTCCCCCCAAGAAAAACTAGAATAGTACTGGGAGCAGCCCCCCCCCCCTGCTAATGGGATGCAACTGATTGCAAGAGATGAAAACTGGTCAAAAGCGACATCTACGGTAAGTCCTTGAAACTCAACCTAGTCCCCTAATGGAGACAAATGTGATTTCAACAGGACTGTCTTTCCGCAGGAAAACTGGAAGAGTACTGGGAGTCCCCCCCCCCCTGTTAATGGGATGCAATTGATTGCAAGAGATAAAAACTGGTCAGAGCGACATGTACGGTAGGTCCTTGAAACTCAACCTAGTCCCCTAATGGAGACAAATGTGATTTCAACAGGACTGCCATTCCGCAGGAAAACTGGAATAGTACTGGGAGTTCCCCCCCCCCCCCTTCTAATGGGATGCAACTGATTGCAAGAGATAAAACTGGTCAAAATGCGACATCTACTGTAAGTCCTGGAAACTTGACCTAGTCCCCTCGTGGAAAAAATGTGATTCCAACAGGACCGTCTTTTTGCAGGGACTTCACCATCTGTGCTACAAATAGATAAAACATGTTGTAGTAGTTGTTATTTTACATAAAACTTTACATAAAAACTTTAAATAAAACTTTACACTATACTTTACACTACACTACTAAAAATTTACAGAATATTACAAAAGATAAAATTTATTTCTCCCAATTTGATATAAACCAGTAGACTTCCATATTTTTGATTTTGAAACATGAACTCTATCCCCCCGGAAACCCAACCACCCCCCTCCCACTAAACCTTAGAGTCCAAGTTTCTCCACCAAAAATATGGGTCGGCCAACAAAAGCCCACAAGTAAATATCAAACTGGGAGGCGCCCCCCATCCCTATGCAAAACCAGGAAGGAATACTTAACTTAGGTAGCAGGAACGCAGGAACGCAGCTGTTGTCTCGGTTGTGTCGTTGGTCATCGGGCTCCTCATCTCCAAGCTGAAAGGGAACCTGAAAACAGAGGAACTAACCTGTTGTAATAATTGAATAGAAAAAAAAATGTACTTACTTTGATGCTTTGGTGACAGGAACACGAACACCTCTCGCCTATGATACTGTTTACGTGGACCGGACCTGATGGCTCAAAGTTGTCGAAAGACTGATCCAGCTGTCGCCCTAACTTGGTGTGTTTGCTGCATCTCTCTCATAGTTGTACCTGAAAGATACAAGATAAGAAAATGAAAAATACAAGGATGCAACTTGGTCGAGTCACTTCCAATACAAGCGGAGGAGGGAATGCAAAGACATTCCTTTCATTGACTCTAGTAAATCTGTCAGAGCCTTATACCCCTCCTGGCTCAAGATTTATATCATCAAGTCAACTAACTGCTTGGGCAGATGTAACTCTGTAGGAAGAATGGAATAGTTGAGCATATGTATATTCTTTAAGAACACAGACCACATGTGAAAATAATGAAACATGGCTTCATGGTACATCTGTACATTAAGTGAAATCAAGGCAGTCCTCTTTTAGTGTATTTCTTAGAAAAAATGTTTGCCAAACATACATGTGCCAACAATGGGATTAGAGTGCCAACAATGGGATTAGAGTGCCAACAATGGGATTAGAATCCCAACAATTGAAAAATGTGTCGTTGTGGAATAACCGTACTGAACCAGAGAGCAAAATCATCAAATGATAGAACTGATTATGTGTTACAGTACCTTTAACAAGATGGTATGTAGATATAAATGCTGCAGATAGGTAGCACAAATTGCAGATTCTCTGTGGTTTTCCTTTTGTGTTTCTTTTTGTTCTCTCCAAGGCAAGAGGTATGTAGATCACAAATGCTGCAGGTAGGTAGCACAAATTGTAGATTCTCTGTGGTTTTCCCTTTGTGGTTCTTTCTGTTCTCTCCAAGGCAAGAGGACTGCACCTGAAAGTACATTTAAGGAAAAGATCAGCGATGGTTCAATTAAAAAGAAAGAAACCCCGAAACTAAGCCCACAATTTTAACATGAAAACCCAAAAGAAAAGACCCTTCAATCTACAACTGTAGCTAAAATGAACACAAGACTTCAGACCCTCAAAATTTAGATCTGGAGTAGTACTTGAAGTCAACTTTAAAATTGAATCATTACTGAGTAAGTACTGGTCAACGAAATACAATACAATACAAAACAAAACAATACAAAACTATACAATACAATACAATACAATACAATACAATACTAAGCACTTGATCCATGATCTTGGTCATCTGGTTCATTGCTTGTCTGGTTCGTTGCTTGTCTGGTTCGTTGGTTGTTTGGTTCGTTGGATGGAGTGTTGATTAGTTTGTTGATTAATTAGTTAGTTGGTTGGTTAGTTTTAACCTATTGGGTGGTCTGGTGGTTGTCTGGTTGGTTAGTTGGTTGGTTAGTAAGTAAGTTAGTTAATAGATTAAGCCTATTGGGTCATTGGTTGGTCGGTTGGATGTTCGGTAAGTTGGTTGGTTGGTTGTCTGGTTGGTTGTCTGGTTGTTTGACTTCCCCCCAAGAAAAACTAGAATAGTACTGGGAGCAGCCCCCCCCTGCTAATGGGATGCAACTGATTGCAAGAGATAATACTGGTCAAAATGCGACATCTACTGTAAGTCCTTGAAACTCAACCTAGTCCCCTAATGGAGACAAATGTGATTTCAACAGGACTGTCTTTCCGCAGGAAAACTGGAAGAGTACTGGGAGTCCCCCCCTGCTAATGGGATACAATTGATTGCAAGAGATAAAAACTGGTCAGAGCGACATGTACGGTAGGTCCTTGAAACTCAACCTAGTCCCCTAATGGAGACAAATGTGATTTCAACAGGACCGTCCTTCCGCACGAAAACTGGAATAGTACTGGGAGTTCCCCCCCTGCTAATGGGATGCAACTGATTGCAAGAGATGAAAACTGGTCAAAAGCGACATCTACGGTAAGTCCTTGAAACTCAACCTAGTCCCCTAATGGAGACAAATGTGATTTCAACAGGACTGTCTTTCCGCAGGAAAACTGGAAGAGTACTGGGAGTCCCCCCCCTGCTAATGGGATGCAATTGATTGCAAGAGATAAAAACTGGTCAGAGCGACATGTACGGTAGGTCCTTGAAACTCAACCTAGTCCCCTAATGGAGACAAATGTGATTTCAACAGGACCGTCCTTCCGCAGGAAAACTGGAATAGTACTGGGAGTTCCCCCCCCCTTCTAATGGGATGCAACTGATTGCAAGAGATAAAACTGGTCAAAATGCGACATCTACTGTAAGTCCTGGAAACTTGACCTAGTCCCCTCGTGGAAAAAATGTGATTCCAACAGGACCGTCTTTTCGCAGGGACTTCACCATCTGTGCTACAAATAGATAAAACATGTTGTAGTAGTTGTTATTTTACATAAAACTTTACATAAAAACTTTAAATAAAACTTTACACTATACTTTACACTACACTACTAAAAATTTACAGAATATTACAAAAGATAAAATTTATTTCTTCCAATTTGATATAAACCAGTAGACTTCCATATTTTTGATTTTGAAACATGAACTCTATCCCCCCGGAAACCCAACCACCCCCCTCCCACTTTACCTTAGAGTCCAAGTTTCTCCACCAAAAATATGGGTCGGCCAACAAAAGTCCACAAGTAAATATCAAACTGGGAGGCGCCCCCCCATCCCTATGCAAAACCAGGAAGGAATACTTAACTTAGGTAGCAGGAACGCAGGAACGCAGCTGTTGTCTCGGTTGTGTCGTTGGTCATCGGGCTCCTCATCTCCAAGCTGAAAGGGAACCTGAAAACAGAGGAACTAACCTGTTGTAATAATTGAATAGAAAAAAAATGTACTTACTTTGGTGCTTTGGTGACAGGAACACGAACACCTCTCGCCCATGATACTGTTAACGTGGACCGGACCTGATGGCTCAAAGTTGTCGAAAGACTGATCCAGCTGTCGCCCTAACTTGGTGTGTTTGCTGCATCTCTCTCATAGTTGTACCTGAAAGATACAAGATAAGAAAATGAAAAATACAAGGATGCAACTTGGTCGAGTCACTTCCAATACAAGCGGAGGAGGGAATGCAAAGACATTCCTTTCATTGACTCTAGTACTGTAAATCTGTCATAGCCTTATACCCCTCCTGGCTCAAGATTTATATCATCAAGTCAACTAACTGCTTGGGCAGATGTAACTCTGTAGGAAGAATGGAATAGTTGAGCATATGTATATTCTTTAAGAACACAGACCACATGTGAAAATAATGAAACATGGCTTCATGGTACATCTGTACATTAAGTGAAATCAAGGCAGTCCTCTTTTAGTGTATTTCTTAGAAAAAATGTTTGCCAAACATACATGTGCCAACAATGGGATTAGAGTGCCAACAATGGGATTAGAATCCCAACAATTGAAAAATGTGTCGTTGTGGAATAACCGTACTGAACCAGAGAGCAAAATCATCAAATGATAGAACTGATTATGTGTTACAGTACCTTTAACAAGATGGTATGTAGATATAAATGCTGCACATAGGTAGCACAAATTGCAGATTCTCTGTGGTTTTCCTTTTGTGTTTCTTTTTGTTCTCTCCAAGGCAAGAGGTATGTAGATCACAAATGCTGCAGGTAGGTAGCACAAATTGTAGATTCTCTGTGGTTTTCCCTTTGTGGTTCTTTCTGTTCTCTCCAAGGCAAGAGGACTGCACCTGGAAGTACATTTAAGGAAAAGATCAGCGATGGTTCAATTAAAAAGAAAGAAACCCCGAAACTAAGCCCACAATTTTAACATGAAAACCCAAAAGAAAAGACCCTTCAATCTACAACTGTAGCTAAAATGAACACAAGACTTCAGACCTTCAAAATTTAGATCTGGAGTAGTACTTGAAGTCAACTTTAAAATTGAATCATTACTGAGTAAGTACTGGTCAACGAAATACAATACAATACAAAACAAAACAATACAAAACTATACAATACAATACAATACAATACAATACAATACAATACAATACTAAGCACTAGATCCATGATCTTGGTCATCTGGTTCGTTGCTTGTCTGGTTCGTTGCTTGTCTGGTTCGTTGGTTGTTTGGTTCGTTGGATGGACTGTTGATTAGTTTGTTGATTAATTAGTTAGTTGGTTGGTTAGTTTTAACCTATTGGGTGGTCTGGTGGTTGTCTGGTTGGTTAGTTGGTTGGTTAGTAAGTAAGTTAGTTAATAGATTAAGCCTATTGGGTCATTGGTTGGTCGGTTGGATGTTCGGTAAGTTGGTTGGTTGGTTGTCTGGTTGGTTGTCTGGTTGTTTGACTTCCCCCCAAGAAAAACTAGAATAGTACTGGGAGCAGCCCCCCCCTGCTAATGGGATGCAACTGATTGCAAGAGATAAAAACTGGTCAAAAGCGACATCTACAGTAAGTCCTTGAAACTCAACCTAGTCCCCTAATGGAGACAAATGTAATTTCAACAGGACTGTCTTTCTGCAGGAAAACTGAAAAACTACTGGGAGTCCCCCCCCCCCTGCTAATGGGATGCAACTGATTGCAAGAGATAATACTGGTCAAAATGCGACATCTACTGTAAGTCCTTGAAACTCAACCTAGTCCCCTAATGGAGACAAATGTGATTTCAACAGGACTGTCTTTCCGCAGGAAAACTGGAAGAGTACTGGGAGTCCCCCCTGCTAATGGGATGCAATTGATTGCAAGAGATAAAAACTGGTCAGAGCGACATGTACGGTACTGTAGGTCCTTGAAACTCAACCTAGTCCCCTAATGGAGACAAATGTGATTTCAACAGGACCGTCCTTCCGCACGAAAACTGGAATAGTGCTGGGAGTTCCCCCCCCCCTGCTAATGGGATGCAACTGATTGCAAGAGATGAAAACTGGTCAAAAGCGACATCTACGGTAAGTCCTTGAAACTCAACCTAGTCCCCTAATGGAGACAAATGTGATTTCAACAGGACTGTCTTTCCGCAGGAAAACTGGAAGAGTACTGGGAGTCCCCCCCCCCTGCTAATGGGATGCAATTGATTGCAAGAGATAAAAACTGGTCAGAGCGACATGTACGGTAGGTCCTTGAAACTCAACCTAGTCCCCTAATGGAGACAAATGTGATTTCAACAGGACTGCCATTCCGCAGGAAAACTGGAATAGTACTGGGAGTTCCCCCCCCCCCCCTTCTAATGGGATGCAACTGATTGCAAGAGATAAAACTGGTCAAAATGCGACATCTACTGTAAGTCCTGGAAACTTGACCTAGTCCCCTCGTGGAAAAAATGTGATTCCAACAGGACCGTCTTTTCGCAGGGACTTCACCATCTGTGCTACAAATAGATAAAACATGTTGTAGTAGTTGTTATTTTACATAAAACTTTACATAAAAACTTTAAATAAAACTTTACACTATACTTTACACTACACTACTAAAAATTTACAGAATATTACAAAAGATAAAATTTATTTCTTCCAATTTGATATAAACCAGTAGACTTCCATATTTTTGATTTTGAAACATGAACTCTATCCCCCCGGAAACCCAACCACCCCCCTCCCACTTTACCTTAGAGTCCAAGTTTCTCCACCAAAAATATGGGTCGGCCAACAAAAGTCCACAAGTAAATATCAAACTGGGAGGCGCCCCCCATCCCTATGCAAAACCAGGAAGGAATACTTAACTTAGGTAGCAGGAACGCAGGAACGCAGCTGTTGTCTCGGTTGTGTCGTTGGTCATCGGGCTCCTCATCTCCAAGCTGAAAGGGAACCTGAAAACAGAGGAACTAACCTGTTGTAATAATTGAATAGAAAAAAATGTACTTACTTTGGTGCTTTGGTGACAGGAACACGAACACCTCTCGCCCATGATACTGTTTATGTGGACCGGACCTGATGGCTCAAAGTTGTCGAAAGACTGATCCAGCTATCGCCCTAACTTGGTGTGTTTGCTGCATCTCTCTCATAGTTGTACCTGAAAGATACAAGATAAGAAAATGAAAAATACAAGGATGCAACTTGGTCGAGTCACTTCCAATACAAGCGGAGGAGGGAATGCAAAGACATTCCTTTCATTGACTCTAGTAAATCTGTCATAGCCTTATACCCCTCCTGGCTCAAGATTTATATCATCAAGTCAACTAACTGCTTGGGCAGATGTAACTCTGTAGGAAGAATGGAATAGTTGAGCATATGTATATTCTTTAAGAACACAGACCACATGTGAAAATAATGAAACATGGCTTCATGGTACATCTGTACATTAAGTGAAATCAAGGCAGTCCTCTTTTAGTGTATTTCTTAGAAAAAATGTTTGCCAAACATACATGTGCCAACAATGGGATTAGAGTGCCAACAATGGGATTAGAATCCCAACAATTGAAAAATGTGTCGTTGTGGAATAACCGTACTGAACCAGAGAGCAAAATCATCAAATGATAGAACTGATTATGTGTTACAGTACCTTTAACAAGATGGTATGTAGATATAAATGCTGCAGATAGGTAGCACAAATTGCAGATTCTCTGTGGTTTTCCTTTTGTGTTTCTTTTTGTTCTCTCCAAGGCAAGAGGTATGTAGATCACAAATGCTGCAGGTAGGTAGCACAAATTGTAGATTCTCTGTGGTTTTCCCTTTGTGGTTCTTTCTGTTCTCTCCAAGGCAAGAGGACTGCACCTGGAAGTACATTTAAGGAAAAGATCAGCGATGGTTCAATTAAAAAGAAAGAAACCCCGAAACTAAGCCCACAATTTTAACATGAAAACCCAAAAGAAAAGATCCTTCAATCTACAACTGTAGCTAAAATGAACACAAGACTTCAGACCTTCAAAATTTAGATCTGGAGTAGTACTTGAAGTCAACTTTAAAATTGAATCATTACTGAGTAAGTACTGGTCAACGAAATACAATACAATACAAAACAAAACAATACAAAACTATACAATACAATACAATACAATACAATACAATACAATACAATACTAAGCACCAGATCCCTGATCTTGGTCATAAGGTTCGTTGCTTGTCTGGTTCGTTGCTTGTCTGGTTCGTTGGTTGTTTGGTTCGTTGGATGGAGTGTTGATTAGTTTGTTGATTAATTAGTTAGTTGGTTGGTTAGTTTTAACCTATTGGGTGGTCTGGTGGTTGTCTGGTTGGTTAGTTGGTTGGTTAGTAAGTAAGTTAGTTAATAGATTAAGCCTATTGGGTCATTGGTTGGTCGGTTGGATGTTCGGTAAGTTGGTTGGTTGGTTGTCTGGTTGGTTGTCTGGTTGTTTGACTTCCCCCCCAAGAAAAACTAGAATAGTACTGGGAGCAGCCCCCCCCCCCGCTAATGGGATGCAACTGATTGCAAGAGATAAAAACTGGTCAAAAGCGACATCTACAGTAAGTCCTTGAAACTCAACCTAGTCCCCTAATGGAGACAAATGTGATTTCAACAGGACTGTCTTTCTGCCGGAAAACTGAAAAACTACTGGGAGTCCCCCCCCCCCTGCTAATGGGATGCAACTGATTGCAAGAGATAATACTGGTCAAAATGAGACATCTACTGTAAGTCCTTGAAACTCAACCTAGTCCCCTAATGGAGACAAATGTGATTTCAACAGGACTGTCTTTCCGCAGGAACACTGGAAGAGTACTGGGAGTCCCCCCCCCTGCTAATGGGATGCAATTGATTGCAAGAGATAAAAACTGGTCAGAGCGACATGTACGGTACGTCCTTGAAACTCAACCTAGTCCCCTAATGGAGACAAATGTGATTTCAACAGGACCGTCCTTCCGCACGAAAACTGGAATAGTACTGGGAGTTCCCCCCCCCCCTGCTAATGGGATGCAACTGATTGCAAGAGATGAAAACTGGTCAAAAGCGACATCTACGGTAAGTCCTTGAAACTCAACCTAGTCCCCTAATGGAGACAAATGTGATTTCAACAGGACTGTCTTTCCGCAGGAAAACTGGAAGAGTACTGGGAGTCCCCCCCCCTGCTAATGGGATGCAATTGATTGCAAGAGATAAAAACTGGTCAGAGCGACATGTACGGTAGGTCCTTGAAACTCAACCTAGTCCCCTAATGGAGACAAATGTGATTTCAACAGGACTGCCATTCCGCAGGAAAACTGGAATAGTACTGGGAGTTCCCCCCCCTTCTAATGGGATGCAACTGATTGCAAGAGATAAAACTGGTCAAAATGCGACATCTACTGTAAGTCCTGGAAACTTGACCTAGTCCCCTCGTGGAAAAAATGTGATTCCAACAGGACCGTCTTTTCGCAGGGACTTCACCATCTGTGCTACAAATAGATAAAACATGTTGTAGTAGTTGTTATTTTACATAAAACTTTACATAAAAACTTTAAATAAAACTTTACACTATACTTTACACTACACTACTAAAAATTTACAGAATATTACAAAAGATAAAATTTATTTCTTCCAATTTGATATAAACCAGTAGACTTCCATATTTTTGATTTTGAAACATGAACTCTATCCCCCCGGAAACCCAACCACCCCCCTCCCACTTTACCTTAGAGTCCAAGTTTCTCCACCAAAAATATGGGTCGGCCAACAAAAGTCCACAAGTAAATATCAAACTGGGAGGCGCCCCCCATCCCTATGCAAAACCAGGAAGGAATACTTAACTTAGGTAGCAGGAACGCAGGAACGCAGCTGTTGTCTCGGTTGTGTCGTTGGTCATCGGGCTCCTCATCTCCAAGCTGAAAGGGAACCTGAAAACAGAGGAACTAACCTGTTGTAATAATTGAATAGAAAAAAATGTACTTACTTTGGTGCTTTGGTGACAGGAACACGAACACCTCTCGCCCATGATACTGTTTACGTGGACCGGACATGATGGCTCAAAGTTGTCGAAAGACTAATCCAGCTGTCGCCCTAACTTGGTGTGTTTGCTGCATCTCTCTCATAGTTGTACCTGAAAGATACAAGATAAGAAAATGAAAAATACAAGGATGCAACTTGGTCGAGTCACTTCCAATACAAGCGGAGGAGGGAATGCAAAGACATTCCTTTCATTGACTCTAGTAAATCTGTCATAGCCTTATACCCCTCCTGGCTCAAGATTTATATCATCAAGTCAACTAACTGCTTGGGCAGATGTAACTCTGTAGGAAGAATGGAATAGTTGAGCATATGTATATTCTTTAAGAACACAGACCACATGTGAAAATAATGAAACATGGCTTCATGGTACATCTGTACATTAAGTGAAATCAAGGCAGTCCTCTTTTAGTGTATTTCTTAGAAAAAATGTTTGCCAAACATACATGTGCCAACAATGGGATTAGAGTGCCAACAATGGGATTAGAGTGCCAACAATGGGATTAGAATCCCAACAATTGAAAAATGTGTCATTGTGGAATAACCGTACTGAACCAGAGAGCAAAATCATCAAATGATAGAACTGATTATGTGTTACAGTACTGTACCTTTAACAAGATGGTATGTAGATATAAATGCTGCAGATAGGTAGCACAAATTGCAGATTCTCTGTGGTTTTCCTTTTGTGTTTCTTTTTGTTCTCTCCAAGGCAAGAGGTATGTAGATCACAAATGCTGCAGGTAGGTAGCACAAATTGTAGATTCTCTGTGGTTTTCCCTTTGTGGTTCTTTCTGTTCTCTCCAAGGCAAGAGGACTGCACCTGGAAGTACATTTAAGGAAAAGATCAGCGATGGTTCAATTAAAAAGAAAGAAACCCCGAAACTAAGCCCACAATTTTAACATGAAAACCCAAAAGAAAAGATCCTTCAATCTACAACTGTAGCTAAAATGAACACAAGACTTCAGACCTTCAAAATTTAGATCTGGAGTAGTACTTGAAGTCAACTTTAAAATTGAATCATTACTGAGTAAGTACTGGTCAACGAAATACAATACAATACAAAACAATACAAAACTATACAATACAATACAATATTAAGCACTAGATCCATGATCTTGGTCATCTGGTTCGTTGCTTGTCTGGTTCGTTGGTTGTTTGGTTCGTTGGATGGAGTGTTGATTAGTTTGTTGATTAATTAGTTAGTTGGTTGGTTAGTTTTAACCTATTGGGTGGTCGGTGGTTGTCTGGTTGGTTAGTTGGTTGGTTAGTAAGTAAGTTAGTTAATAGATTAAGCCTATTGGGTCATTGGTTGGTCGGTTGGATGTTCGGTAAGTTGGTTGGTTGGTTGTCTGGTTGGTTGTCTGGTTGTTTGACTTCCCCCCAAGAAAAACTAGAATAGTACTGGGAGCAGCCCCCCCCCTGCTAATGGGATGCAACTGATAGCAAGAGATAAAAACTGGTCAAAAGCGACATCTACAGTAAGTCCTTGAAACTCAACCTAGTCCCCTAATGGAGACAAATGTGATTTCAACAGGACTGTCTTTCAGCAGGAAAACTGGAAGAGTACTGGGAGTCCCCCCCCCTGCTAATGGGATGCAATTGATTGAAAGAGATAAAAACTGGTCAGAGCGACATGTACGGTAGGTCCTTGAAACTCAACCTAGTCCCCTAATGGAGACAAATGTGATTTCAACAGGACCGTCCTTCCGCACGAAAACTGGAATAGTACTGGGAGTTCCCCCCCCCCTGCTAATGGGATGCAACTGATTGCAAGAGATGAAAACTGGTCAAAAGCGACATCTACGGTAAGTCCTTGAAACTCAACCTAGTCCCCTAATGGAGACAAATGTGATTTCAACAGGACTGTCTTTCCGCAGGAAAACTGGAAGAGTACTGGGAGTCCCCCCCTGCTAATGGGATGCAATTGATTGCAAGAGATAAAAACTGGTCAGAGCGACATGTACGGTAGGTCCTTGAAACTCAACCTAGTCCCCTAATGGAGACAAATGTGATTTCAACAGGACTGTCATTCCGCAGGAAAACTGGAATAGTACTGGGAGTTCCCCCCCCTTCTAATGGGATGCAACTGATTGCAAGAGATAAAACTGGTCAAAATGCGACATCTACTATAAGTCCTGGAAACTTGACCTAGTCCCCTCGTGGAAAAAATGTGATTCCAACAGGACCGTCTTTTCGCAGGGACTTCACCATCTGTGCTACAAATAGATAAAACATGTTGTAGTAGTTGTTATTTTACATAAAACGTTACATAAAAACTTTAAATAAAACTTTACACTATACTTTACACTACACTACTAAAAATTTACAGAATATTACAAAAGATAAAATTTATTTCTCCCAATTTGATATAAACCAGTAGACTTCCATATTTTTGATTTTGAAACATGAACTCTATCCCCCCGGAAACCCAACCACCCCCCTCCCACTTTACCTTAGAGTCCAAGTTTCTCCACCAAAAATATGGGTCGGCCAACAAAAGTCCACAAGTAAATATCAAACTGGGAGGCGCCCCCCATCCCTATGCAAAACCAGGAAGGAATACTTAACTTAGGTAGCAGGAACGCAGGAACGCAGCTGTTGTCTCGGTTGTGTCGTTGGTCATCGGGCTCCTCATCTCCAAGCTGAAAGGGAACCTGAAAACAGAGGAACTAACCTGTTGTAATAATTGAATAGAAAAAAAAATGTACTTACTTTGGTGCTTTGGTGACAGGAACACGAACACCTCTCGCCCATGATACTGTTTACGTGGACCGGACATGATGGCTCAAAGTTGTCGAAAGACTAATCCAGCTGTCGCCCTAACTTGGTGTGTTTGCTGCATCTCTCTCATAGTTGTACCTGAAAGATACAAGATAAGAAAATGAAAAATACAAGGATGCAACTTGGTCGAGTCACTTCCAATACAAGCGGAGGAGGGAATGCAAAGACATTCCTTTCATTGACTCTAGTAAATCTGTCATAGCCTTATACCCTTCCTGGCTCAAGATTTATATCATCAAGTCAACTAACTGCTTGGGCAGATGTAACTCTGTAGGAAGAATGGAATAGTTGAGCATATGTATATTCTTTAAGAACACAGACCACATGTGAAAATAATGAAACATGGCTTCATGGTACATCTGTACATTAAGTGAAATCAAGGCAGTCCTCTTTTAGTGTATTTCTTAGAAAAAATGTTTGCCAAACATACATGTGCCAACAATGGGATTAGAGTGCCAACAATGGGATTAGAATCCCAACAATTGAAAAATGTGTCGTTGTGGAATAACCGTACTGAACCAGAGAGCAAAATCATCAAATGATAGAACTGATTATGTGTTACAGTACCTTTAACAAGATGGTATGTAGATATAAATGCTGCAGATAGGTAGCACAAATTGCAGATTCTCTGTGGTTTTCCTTTTGTGTTTCTTTTTGTTCTCTCCAAGGCAAGAGGTATGTAGATCACAAATGCTGCAGGTAGGTAGCACAAATTGTAGATTCTCTGTGGTTTCCCCTTTGTGGTTCTTTCTGTTCTCTCCAAGGCAAGAGGACTGCACCTGAAAGTACATTTAAGGAAAAGATCAGCGATGGTTCAATTAAAAAGAAAGAAACCCCGAAACTAAGCCCACAATTTTAACATGAAAACCCAAAAGAAAAGACCCTTCAATCTACAACTGTAGCTAAAATGAACACAAGACTTCAGACCTTCAAAATTTAGATCTGGAGTAGTACTTGAAGTCAACTTTAAAATTGAATCATTACTGAGTAAGTACTGGTCAACGAAATACAATACAATACAAAACAATACAAAACTATACAATACAATACAATATTAAGCACTAGATCCATGATCTTGGTCATCTGGTTCGTTGCTTGTCTGGTTCGTTGGTTGTTTGGTTCGTTGCTTGTCTGGTTCGTTGGTTGTTTGGTTCGTTGGATGGAGTGTTGATTAGTTTGTTGATTAATTAGTTAGTTGGTTGGTTAGTTTTAACCTATTGGGTGGTCGGTGGTTGTCTGGTTGGTTAGTTGGTTGGTTAGTAAGTAAGTTAGTTAATAGATTAAGCCTATTGGGTCATTGGTTGGTCGGTTGGATGTTCGGTAAGTTGGTTGGTTGGTTGTCTGGTTGGTTGTCTGGTTGTTTGACTTCCCCCCAAGAAAAACTAGAATAGTACTGGGAGCAGCCCCCCCCCTGCTAATGGGATGCAACTGATAGCAAGAGATAAAAACTGGTCAAAAGCGACATCTACAGTAAGTCCTTGAAACTCAACCTAGTCCCCTAATGGAGACAAATGTGATTTCAACAGGACTGTCTTTCTGCAGGAAAACTGAAAAACTACTGGGAGTCCCCCCCCCCCTGCTAATGGGATGCAACTGATTGCAAGAGATAATACTGGTCAAAATGCGACATCTACTGTAAGTCCTTGAAACTCAACCTAGTCCCCTAATGGAGACAAATGTGATTTCAACAGGACTGTCTTTCCGCAGGAAAACTGGAAGAGTACTGGGAGTCCCCCCCCTGCTAATGGGATACAATTGATTGCAAGAGATAAAAACTGGTCAGAACGACATGTACGGTAGGTCCTTGAAACTCAACCTAGTCCCCTAATGGAGACAAATGTGATTTCAACAGGACCGTCCTTCCGCACGAAAACTGGAATAGTACTGGGAGTTCCCCCCCTGCTAATGGGATGCAACTGATTGCAAGAGATGAAAACTGGTCAAAAGCGACATCTACGGTAAGTCCTTGAAACTCAACCTAGTCCCCTAATGGAGACAAATGTGATTTCAACAGGACTGTCTTTCCGCAGGAAAACTGGAAGAGTACTGGGAGTCCCCCCCCCCTGCTAATGGGATGCAATTGATTGCAAGAGATAAAAACTGGTCAGAGCGACATGTACGGTAGGTCCTTGAAACTCAACCTAGTCCCCTAATGGAGACAAATGTGATTTCAACAGGACCGTCCTTCCGCACGAAAACTGGAATAGTACTGGGAGTTCCCCCCCCCCCTGCTAATGGGATGCAACTGATTGCAAGAGATGAAAACTGGTCAAAAGCGACATCTACGGTAAGTCCTTGAAACTCAACCTAGTCCCCTAATGGAGACAAATGTGATTTCAACAGGACTGTCTTTCCGCAGGAAAACTGGAAGAGTACTGGGAGTCCCCCCCCCTGCTAATGGGATGCAATTGATTGCAAAAGATAAAAACTGGTCAGAGCGACATGTACGGTAGGTCCTTGAAACTCAACCTAGTCCCCTAATGGAGACAAATGTGATTTCAACAGGACTGTCATTCCGCAGGAAAACTGGAATAGTACTGGTAGTTCCCCCCCCCCTTCTAATGGGATGCAACTGATTGCAAGAGATAAAACTGGTCAAAATGCGACATCTACTGTAAGTCCTGGAAACTTGACCTAGTCCCCTCGTGGAAAAAATGTGATTCCAACAGGACCGTCTTTTCGCAGGGACTTCACCATCTGTGCTACAAATAGATAAAACATGTTGTAGTAGTTGTTATTTTACATAAAACGTTACATAAAAACTTTAAATAAAACTTTACACTATACTTTACACTACACTACTAAAAATTTACAGAATATTACAAAAGATAAAATTTATTTCTCCCAATTTGATATAAATCAGTAGACTTCCATATTTTTGATTTTGAAACATGAACTCTATCCCCCCGGAAACCCAACCACCCCCCTCCCACTTTACCTTAGAGTCCAAGTTTCTCCACCAAAAATATGGGTCGGCCAACAAAAGTCCACAAGTAAATATCAAACTGGGAGGCGCCCCCCATCCCTATGCAAAACCAGGAAGGAATACTTAACTTAGGTAGCAGGAACGCAGGAACGCAGCTGTTGTCTCGGTTGTGTCGTTGGTCATCGGGCTCCTCATCTCCAAGCTGAAAGGGAACCTGAAAACAGAGGAACTAACCTGTTGTAATAATTGAATAGAAAAAAAATGTACTTACTTTGGTGCTTTGGTGACAGGAACACGAACACCTCTCGCCCATGATACTGTTTACGTGGACCGGACATGATGGCTCAAAGTTGTCGAAAGACTACTCCAGCTGTCGCCCTAACTTGGTGTGTTTGCTGCATCTCTCTCATAGTTGTACCTGAAAGATACAAGATAAGAAAATGAAAAATACAAGGATGCAACTTGGTCGAGTCACTTCCAATACAAGCGGAGGAGGGAATGCAAAGACATTCCTTTCATTGACTCTAGTAAATCTGTCATAGCCTTATACCCCTCCTGGCTCAAGATTTATATCATCAAGTCAACTAACTGCTTGGGCAGATGTAACTCTGTAGGAAGAATGGAATAGTTGAGCATATGTATATTCTTTAAGAACACAGACCACATGTAAAAATAATGAAACATGGCTTCATGGTACATCTGTACATTAAGTGAAATCAAGGCAGTCCTCTTTTAGTGTATTTCTTAGAAAAAATGTTTGCCAAGCATACATGTGCCAACAATGGGATTAGAGTGCCAACAATGGGATTAGAATCCCAACAATGGGATTAGAATCCCAACAATTGAAAAATGTGTCGTTGTGGAATAACCGTACTGAACCAGAGAGCAAAATCATCAAATGATAGAACTGATTATGTGTTACAGTACCTTTAACAAGATGGTATGTAGATATAAATGCTGCAGATAGGTAGCACAAATTGCAGATTCTCTGTGGTTTTCCTTTTGTGTTTCTTTTTGTTCTCTCCAAGGCAAGAGGTATGTAGATCACAAATGCTGCAGGTAGGTAGCACAAATTGTAGATTCTCTGTGGTTTTCTCTTTGTGGTTCTTTCTGTTCTCTCCAAGGCAAGAGGACTGCACCTGGAAGTACATTTAAGGAAAAGATCAGCGATGGTTCAATTAAAAAGAAAGAAACCCCGAAACTAAGCCCACAATTTTAACATGAAAACCCAAAAGAAAAGACCCTTCAATCTACAACTGTAGCTAAAATGAACACAAGACTTCAGACCTTCAAAATTTAGATCTGGAGTAGTACTTGAAGTCAACTTTAAAATTGAATCATTACTGAGTAAGTACTGGTCAACGAAATACAATACAATACAAAACAAAACAATACAAAACTATACAATACAATACAATACAATACAATACAATACAATACAATACAATACAATACAATACAATACTAAGCACTAGATCCCTGATCTTGGTCATAAGGTTCGTTGCTTGTCTGGTTCGTTGCTTGTCTGGTTCGTTGGTTGTTTGGTTCGTTGGATGGAGTGTTGATTAGTTTGTTGATTAATTAGTTAGTTGGTTGGTTAGTTTTAACCTATTGGGTGGTCTGGTGGTTGTCTGGTTGGTTAGTTGGTTGGTTAGTAAGTAAGTTAGTGAATAGATTAAGCCTATTGGGTCATTGGTTGGTCGGTTGGATGTTCGGTAAGTTGGTTGGTTGGTTGTCTGGTTGGTTGTCTGGTTGTTTGACTTCCCCCCAAGAAAAACTAGAATAGTACTGGGAGCAGCCCCCCCCCCCCGCTAATGGGATGCAACTGATTGCAAGAGATAAAAACTGGTCAAAAGCGACATCTACAGTAAGTCCTTGAAACTCAACCTAGTCCCCTAATGGAGACAAATGTGATTTCAACAGGACTGTCTTTCTGCAGGAAAACTGAAAAACTACTGGGAGTCCCCCCCCCTGCTAATGGGATGCAACTGATTGCAAGAGATAATACTGGTCAAAATGCGACATCTACTGTAAATCCTTGAAACTCAACCTAGTCCCCTAATGGAGACAAATGTGATTTCAACAGGACTGTCTTTCCGCAGGAAAACTGGAAGAGTACTGGGAGTCCCCCCCCCTGCTAATGGGATGCAATTGATTGCAAGAGAAAAAAAACTGGTCAGAGCGACATGTACGGTAGGTCCTTGAAACTCAACCTAGTCCCCTAATGGAGACAAATGTGATTTCAACAGGACCGTCCTTCCGCACGAAAACTGGAATAGTACTGGGAGTTCCCCCCCCCTGCTAATGGGATGCAACTGATTGCAAGAGATGAAAACTGGTCAAAAGCGACAACTACGGTAAGTCCTTGAAACTCAACCTAGTCCCCTAATTGAGACAAATGTGATTTCAACAGGACTGTCTTTCCGCAGGAAAACTGGAAGAGTACTGGGAAACTCAACCTAGTCCCCTAATGGAGACAAATGTGATTTCAACAGGACCGTCCTTCCGCACGAAAACTGGAATAGTACTGGGAGTTCCCCCCCCCCCCTGCTAATGAGATGCAACTGATTGCAAGAGATGAAAACTGGTCAAAAGCGACATCTACGGTAAGTCCTTGAAACTCAACCTAGTCCCCTAATGGAGACAAATGTGATTTCAACAGGACTGTCTTTCCGCAGGAAAACTGGAAGAGTACTGGGAGTCCCCCCCCCTGCTAATGGGATGCAATTGATTGCAAGAGATAAAAACTGGTCAGAGCGACATGTACGGTAGGTCCTTGAAACTCAACCTAGTCCCCTAATGGAGACAAATGTGATTTCAACAGGACTGCCATTCCGCAGGAAAACTGGAATAGTACTGGGAGTTCCCCCCCCCCTTCTAATGGGATGCAACTGATTGCAAGAGATAAAACTGGTCAAAATGCGACATCTACTGTAAGTCCTGGAAACTTGACCTAGTCCCCTCGTGGAAAAAATGTGATTCCAACAGGACCGTCTTTTCGCAGGGACTTCACCATCTGTGCTACAAATAGATAAAACATGTTGTAGTAGTTGTTATTTTACATAAAACTTTACATAAAAACTTTAAATAAAACTTTACACTATACTTTACACTACACTACTAAAAATTTACAGAATATTACAAAAGATAAAATTTATTTCTCCCAATTTGATATAAACCAGTAGACTTCCATATTTTTGATTTTGAAACATGAACTCTATCCCCCCGGAAACCCAACCACCCCCCTCCCACTTTACCTTAGAGTCCAAGTTTCTCCACCAAAAATATGGGTCGGCCAACAAAAGTCCACAAGTAAATATCAAACTGGGAGGCGCCCCCCATCCCTATGCAAAACCAGGAAGGAATACTTAACTTAGGTAGCAGGAACGCAGGAACGCAGCTGTTGTCTCGGTTGTGTCGTTGGTCATCGGGCTCCTCATCTCCAAGCTGAAAGGGAACCTGAAAACAGAGGAACTAACCTGTTGTAATAATTGAATAGAAAAAAAAATGTACTTACTTTGGTGCTTTGGTGACAGGAACACGAACACCTCTCGCCCATGATACTGTTTACGTGGACCGGACATGATGGCTCAAAGTTGTCGAAAGACTAATCCAGCTGTCGCCCTAACTTGGTGTGTTTGCTGCATCTCTCTCATAGTTGTACCTGAAAGATACAAGATAAGAAAATGAAAAATACAAGGATGCAACTTGGTCGAGTCACTTCCAATACAAGCGGAGGAGGGAATGCAAAGACATTCCTTTCATTGACTCTAGTAAATCTGTCATAGCCTTATACCCCTCCTGGCTCAAGATTTATATCATCAAGTCAACTAACTGCTTGGGCAGATGTAACTCTGTAGGAAGAATGGAATAGTTGAGCATATGTATATTCTTTAAGAACACAGACCACATGTGAAAATAATGAAACATGGCTTCATGGTACATCTGTACATTAAGTGAAATCAAGGCAGTCCTCTTTTAGTGTATTTCTTAGAAAAAATGTTTGCCAAACATACATGTGCCAACAATGGGATTAGAGTGCCAACAATGGGATTAGAATCCCAACAATTGAAAAATGTGTCGTTGTGGAATAACCGTACTGAACCAGAGAGCAAAATCATCAAATGATAGAACTGATTATGTGTTACAGTACCTTTAACAAGATGGTATGTAGATATAAATGCTGCAGATAGGTAGCACAAATTGCAGATTCTCTGTGGTTTTCCTTTTGTGTTTCTTTTTGTTCTCTCCAAGGCAAGAGGTATGTAGATCACAAATGCTGCAGGTAGGTAGCACAAATTGTAGATTCTCTGTGGTTTTCCCTTTGTGGTTCTTTCTGTTCTCTCCAAGGCAAGAGGACTGCACCTGAAAGTACATTTAAGGAAAAGATCAGCGATGGTTCAATTAAAAAGAAAGAAACCCCGAAACTAAGCCCACAATTTTAACATGAAAACCCAAAAGAAAAGACCCTTCAATCTACAACTGTAGCTAAAATGAACACAAGACTTCAGACCTTCAAAATTTAGATCTGGAGTAGTACTTGAAGTCAACTTTAAAATTGAATCATTACTGAGTAAGTACTGGTCAACGAAATACAATACAATACAAAACAATACAAAACTATACAATACAATACAATATTAAGCACTAGATCCATGATCTTGGTCATCTGGTTCGTTGCTTGTCTGGTTCGTTGGTTGTTTGGTTCGTTGCTTGTCTGGTTCGTTGGTTGTTTGGTTCGTTGGATGGAGTGTTGATTAGTTTGTTGATTAATTAGTTAGTTGGTTGGTTAGTTTTAACCTATTGGGTGGTCGGTGGTTGTCTGGTTGGTTAGTTGGATGGTTAGTAAGTAAGTTAGTTAATAGATTAAGCCTATTGGGTCATTGGTTGGTCGGTTGGATGTTCGGTAAGTTGGTTGGTTGGTTGTCTGGTTGGTTGTCTGGTTGTTTGACTTCCCCCCAAGAAAAACTAGAATAGTACTGGGAGCAGCCCCCCCCCCCTGCTAATGGGATGCAACTGATAGCAAGAGATAAAAACTGGTCAAAAGCGACATCTACAGTAAGTCCTTGAAACTCAACCTAGTCCCCTAATGGAGACAAATGTGATTTCAACAGGACTGTCTTTCTGCAGGAAAACTGAAAAACTACTGGGAGTCCCCCCCCCTGCTAATGGGATGCAACTGATTGCAAGAGATAATACTGGTCAAAATGCGACATCTACTGTAAGTCCTTGAAACTCAACCTAGTCCCCTAATGGAGACAAATGTGATTTCAACAGGACTGTCTTTCCGCAGGAAAACTGGAAGAGTACTGGGAGTCCCCCCCCCCTGCTAATGGGATACAATTGATTGCAAGAGATAAAAACTGGTCAGAACGACATGTACGGTAGGTCCTTGAAACTCAACCTAGTCCCCTAATGGAGACAAATGTGATTTCAACAGGACCGTCCTTCCGCACGAAAACTGGAATAGTACTGGGAGTTCCCCCCCTGCTAATGGGATGCAACTGATTGCAAGAGATGAAAACTGGTCAAAAGCGACATCTACGGTAAGTCCTTGAAACTCAACCTAGTCCCCTAATGGAGACAAATGTGATTTCAACAGGACTGTCTTTCCGCAGGAAAACTGGAAGAGTACTGGGAGTCCCCCCCCCTGCTAATGGGATGCAATTGATTGCAAGAGATAAAAACTGGTCAGAGCGACATGTACGGTAGGTCCTTGAAACTCAACCTAGTCCCCTAATGGAGACAAATGTGATTTCAACAGGACTGTCATTCCGCAGGAAAACTGGAATAGTACTGGTAGTTCCCCCCCCCCCTTCTAATGGGATGCAACTGATTGCAAGAGATAAAACTGGTCAAAATGCGACATCTACTGTAAGTCCTGGAAACTTGACCTAGTCCCCTCGTGGAAAAAATGTGATTCCAACAGGACCGTCTTTTCGCAGGGACTTCACCATCTGTGCTACAAATAGATAAAACATGTTGTAGTAGTTGTTATTTTACATAAAACGTTACATAAAAACTTTAAATAAAACTTTACACTATACTTTACACTACACTACTAAAAATTTACAGAATATTACAAAAGATAAAATTTATTTCTCCCAATTTGATATAAATCAGTAGACTTCCATATTTTTGATTTTGAAACATGAACTCTATCCCCCCGGAAACCCAACCACCCCCCTCCCACTTTACCTTAGAGTCCAAGTTTCTCCACCAAAAATATGGGTCGGCCAACAAAAGTCCACAAGTAAATATCAAACTGGGAGGCGCCCCCCATCCCTATGCAAAACCAGGAAGGAATACTTAACTTAGGTAGCAGGAACGCAGGAACGCAGCTGTTGTCTCGGTTGTGTCGTTGGTCATCGGGCTCCTCATCTCCAAGCTGAAAGGGAACCTGAAAACAGAGGAACTAACCTGTTGTAATGATTGAATAGAAAAAAAATGTACTTACTTTGGTGCTTTGGTGACAGGAACACGAACACCTCTCGCCCATGATACTGTTTACGTGGACCGGATATGATGGCTCAAAGTTGTCGAAAGACTAATCCAGCTGTCGCCCTAACTTGGTGTGTTTGCTGCATCTCTCTCATAGTTGTACCTGAAAGATACAAGATAAGAAAATGAAAAATACAAGGATGCAACTTGGTCGAGTCACTTCCAATACAAGCGGAGGAGGGAATGCAAAGACATTCCTTTCATTGACTCTAGTAAATCTGTCATAGCCTTATACCCCTCCTGGCTCAAGATTTATATCATCAAGTCAACTAACTGCTTGGGCAGATGTAACTCTGTAGGAAGAATGGAATAGTTGAGCATATGTATATTCTTTAAGAACACAGACCACATGTGAAAATAATGAAACATGGCTTCATGGTACATCTGTACATTAAGTGAAATCAAGGCAGTCCTCTTTTAGTGTATTTCTTAGAAAAAATGTTTGCCAAACATACATGTGCCAACAATGGGATTAGAGTGCCAACAATGGGATTAGAATCCCAACAATTGAAAAATGTGTCGTTGTGGAATAACCGTACTGAACCAGAGAGCAAAATCATCAAATGATAGAACTGATTATGTGTTACAGTACCTTTAACAAGATGGTATGTAGATATAAATGCTGCACATAGGTAGCACAAATTGCAGATTCTCTGTGGTTTTCCTTTTGTGTTTCTTTTTGTTCTCTCCAAGGAAAGAGGTATGTAGATCACAAATGCTGCAGGTAGGTAGCACAAATTGTAGATTATCTGTGGTTTGCCCTTTGTGGTTTCTTTCTGTTCTCTCCAAGGCAAGAGGACTGCACCTGAAAGTACATTTAAGGAAAAGATCAGCGATGGTTCAATTAAAAAGAAAGAAACCCCGAAACTAAGCCCACAATTTTAACATGAAAACCCAAAAGAAAAGACCCTTCAATCTACAACTGTAGCTAAAATGAACACAAGACTTCAGACCTTCAAAATTTAGATCTGGAGTAGTACTTGAAGTCAACTTTAAAATTGAATCATTACTGAGTAAGTACTGGTCAACGAAATACAATACAATACAAAACAAAACAATACAAAACTATACAATACAATACAATACAATACAATACAATACAATACTAAGCACTAGATCCATGATCTTGGTCATATGGTTCGTTGCTTGTCTGGTTCGTTGCTTGTCTGGTTCGTTGGTTGTTTGGTTCGTTGCTTGTCTGGTTCGTTGGTTGTTTGGTTCGTTGGATGGAGTGTTGATTAGTTTGTTGATTAATTAGTTAGTTGGTTGGTTAGTTTTAACCTATTGGGTGGTCTGGTGGTTGTCTGGTTGGTTAGTTGGTTGGTTAGTAAGTAAGTTAGTTAATAGATTAAGCCTATTGGGTCATTGGTTGGTCGGTTGGATGTTCGGTAAGTTGGTTGGTTGTCTGGTTGGTTGTCTGGTTGTTTGACTTCCCCCCAAGAAAAACTGGAATAGTACTGGGAGCAGCCCCCTGCTAATGGGATGCAACTGATTGCAAGAGATAAAAACTGGTCAAAAGCGACATCTACTGTAAGTCCTGGAAACTTGACCTAGTCCCCTCGTGGAAAAAATGTGATTCCAACAGGACCGTCTTTTCGCAGGGACTTCACCATCTGTGCTACAAATAGATAAAACATGTTGTAGTAGTTGTTATTTAACATAAAACTTTACATAAAAACTTTAAATAAAACTTTACACTATACTTTACACTACACTACTAAAAATTTACAGAATATTACAAAAGATAAGATTTATTTCTCCCAATTTGATATAAACCAGTAGACTTCCATATTTTTGATTTTGAAACATGAAATCTATCCCCCCGGAAACCCAACCACCCCCCTCCCACTTTACCTTAGAGTCCAGGTTTCTCCTCCAAAAATATGGGTTGGCCAACAAAAGTCCACAAGTAAATATCAAACTGGGAGGCGCCCCCCATCCCTATGCAAAACCAGGAAGGAATACTTAACTTAGGTAGCAGGAACGCAGGAACGTAGCTGTTGTCTCGGTTGTGTCGTTGGTCATCGGGCTCCTCATCTCCAAGCTGAAAGGGAACCTGAAAACAGAGGAACTAAACTGTTGTAATAATTGAATAGAAAAAAGTACTTACTTTGGTGCTTTGGTGACAGGAACACGAACACCTCTCGCCCATGATACTGTTTACGTGGACTGGACCTGATGGCTCAAAGTTGTTGAAAAACTGATCCAGTTGTCGCCTTAACTTGGTGTGTTCTTTCTCATAGTTGTACCTGGAAGATACAAGATAAGAAAATGAAAAATTCAAGGATGCAACTTGGTCGAGTCCCTTCCAATGAAATGTGTGATAACGAAAAAAGTAAATATCGAATTATCGATTTATCGCCCTCAAGAAAGTTGCCGAAAAATCAAGTTTGTGTCAGATATCGTTGCATAATTCATCAGTTTACAGTGTATGTTGGGGTCGATTAACCAATGATTAATCGACTAATATGTTTTGTTGATCGATTAAGTAATGTGCCATCGGTGCACACCTCTACTTCCAATACAAGCGGAGGAGGGAATGCCGAGCCATTCCTTTCATTGACTCTCGTAAATAAATATGTATAATGTGCACCAAAGCTCTGGCCTCTGGTAATTTAAGGAGTTTCAGCCATGTTAATTTTTCCGAACATAACATGGCAAAGAAGCACCAAAACATAAGAGGAAACAGATGGATATGCTAGCTAAGCTACAAAAGAAACTAAAATATGCAAATGTTAGGAAAAATATAAATGTTTCTATTTTTACATAAACTGTTTCAATATGGTCCTTTGATTGCTTAAATGTATTTTCTAAATTCCAAGTAACTTTTAACATTTACATTTACTGCAACTTTGAAAGAAAATTTAGAAAAAAATAAGTGTGAAATATCAGAATTTCCTTTTACCAGATATACTAAAATAAGACAATGTTGTGATACTTTCTTGAAAAAGCAAGGAAATTAACACATGCCTTCATATTTTATTTTGTACCAGAAAATAACATGTGCAGTATAGCAATTTTTAACACAATGTTAATTTACCAGCTGTACCTGACAGAATGTAGTCAAAGTTTCATGTACAACGTTTCCACAAACAATCCTGATGTTTCTATATATACAGTTTGGAACAAAAATAATGACACATGGATTTTCTGAAGTGAGGAATCCCCGTGTAAAATAAGGGAATTCATCAGCTGGAAAGTAACATTTTGGTAAAAAATTGCTATACCTGCACATGTTATTTTCTGGTACAAAATTAAGTATGAAGGCATGTGTGTATTTCCTTCCTTTTTTCAGGAAAGTATCATTACACTGTCTTCTTTTAGTAAACCTGGAAACAGGTCAATGGTAGCTCCTGTGATGTCTAGAAACTTTGAAAGAAAATTTGGAAAAATAGAAAGTGTGAAATATCGGAATTTCCCGGAGTTCCCATTGAACGCCTACTAGATATTCTTAAAGAAGACAATGTAATGATACTTTCCTGAAAAAAGCAAGGCAATTGACACATGTCTTCATACTTTATTTTGTACCAGAAAATAACATGTGCTGGTATAGCAATTTTTACCAAAATGTTACTTTCCAGCTGTACCTTAAAAGGTCATACATCAGTGGATGAGTATACAAAATGTAAAATATACAAATTTTAGGGATGTTTATCTAGACAATATTTGAGACTACTAGTAGAGGGCTTTCAAAACTATATGGTTTGGATATGGTGATAGAAAACCCACCTGTCATTTATTTTGTTCCAAACTGTATTCAGTTTCCATTAACATAATACCCATACGAACCATAGAAAAATATCCGTGTCGTCGTTGTGCTGCATGGTTTTTTGTCTTTTCATTTCTTACTTCTCCAAGCTGACTATGGTTATCCAGTCAATAAATTATCCAGATCGAGCACACACATTATAGTTCGTGCTCTGAATTCATTTTGTCTACAACAGCTGCAAATAACAGCATTTTATGATATTTTGTATTATTTCGTTTTTACGCATCGACATTTTGAAATTCCAGCAACTCCTTTCTTCTTTTTTGTATTGTGAATACTCATAGAGGTCTAATCACGTGATTAGACGTCAGATGGCCTGTTGACTGACCCCGGAGACTTACCAATGAAAACCGCCGAGTAATTACCGCTGCTGTAATCGAACGCTAGTACGAAGCGAGTCGATGTGGAATTTCTGATTAGTGGCCAATATAAATTACATACGATTAATTTCATCACCTCTTGATAATCAAAGGAAGAGGTGCGATAATTGGCAAATACTCTCATGGTAAAAATGAACCATTCTTAGGTGTAACATGATGAATAGGATGGCATATAATTCTTTTGAAAATATTAAAGTGATGGTCACACACTGTCTGAGATAGGGGTAGTTTAGTTCAGCAAGGTTGTATTGACCTACGTGAGGCTAGGCACTATTGACTTAACACGGGATATCACCAGCTCTCATAGAGGTCACTGGTTTCCATTGATTATCACAAAAATACCAAAAATACACTATGACCTGAATCGATTGCAAACTTAAAATCTCACAACGCCATGTCTAACCATCGACAACGTACAGTGGCTAAATATATGGGTGTACGTTTTAGATGTACATTGTCATATATTAACGATCTGAAGGACGATTTGAATTGAACTGTGATGTAGGTTGTAAAAGTTTCATTTGGGGAATATGATGAAGGATCTCATGTATGATTTATTTTGCATGATCTTGGCAAGACTTTTAACTTTCAATTACGTAAACATAATCTCGAATAGCGTTCTAGTTTTTTCCAGGTAATTCCACCAACATAATTGAATTGAAAAATGTTAATTATATTCACATTTACATTAATCATTTTTCCACTAGCTTCTTGGAGTGTTTTAAAATCGTCATTATATAACAACGTACATCTAAATTGTACACCCGTATATTTTGTCACTGTACATTGTCGATGGTTAGGCGTGAATGTGACACATAGAGTTTATCTCATCAAATGTGCAAATACAGTGAAACCTGTCTTAGTGAACACCTCTCTCTAGTGAACACCTGTCCCTAGTGGACACCCTTCCTACGCACATAGTCCACTGACTTCTGTATAAATTACCCTCTCTCTAGTGAACACCTACCTACAGTGAACGTTTTTTCTTGGCAAAAAATGTTCACTATACACAAGTTTTACTGTATGATGTTTGCAATCGATTCAGGTCATACTTTAAATTTAAAGATTTATACATGTACATTTTTTTATCATTCCCCTACAAAATGGCTATAGAAAAATGCTCCAAAAACATATTTTACACTTATCAAATATCACACAACTTTGTAAAACCAAAGATTTCACTATTATATTTCATTATTTAGTAACATATTTGGATAAGATGTAGGGATGTGTAGGCGGGTGTGTAGGATACAAATGAATTTTGGTAGACACCTAATACTGACTTCCTGGTTGTGAATGTACTAGGCCTCTGCACTACATGATTGAATAAGTGTCCTATACATCAATACAGTGCTGAATATAGGTCAACAAGATATTAGTGTGCATGTTAATGTAATAATAAAAGAAGTATAGTCCCCGGGAGTACAGTCGTTTTGAAATATCAGATGAATTACTAGATAAAGTGTATTTTCATGGCCGGTTAAATCATAATGATGAGCGCACTACTTCCTTTATTTACATTAAATTCAAACCACTTACGGTCCCACTATTTCATTTGTTGTGCACATTTTCTGAAAAATTCAAAATATTTCGTTCGGTGACCTTTCCGAAACTCTAACTTTTAACTCAGTTTGAAAGGGTTGAAAAATCTATTTCCGTATGGTACACGAGGGGAAAGCCGACTCGGCTATATTCAACCTACTGCCGAATAAGATCCGCCAATACCGCCTATCAAATGTTTATAAAACTACATGATACATGTATGATACTTTCCTCAGCTCCAATTTCGGTGATCGGCTAGTAAAAAGGGTTTGAGAGTGTCATTTTGTTCCAGACACTCTTTAGAGTAAATTATCTTAACTTGAGTAAAAATGTGTGCTAAATGAATTCGGTATGGGCAGTTAAAGTGACGCCATCTATTCATTTTCAAACATGGGGGTAGGGGTATAAAATATTTTTAATGTGGGTTAATGAAAAAACAAAGCAAAATACCAAGAATATCCTATTGCAAATATAAAGGGGAATTAGCAAAATTTATTTGAGGTAGATCAGGCCGGGAATTAAGTCAAAATTAGAAGTTCGCTATTGTGGCGCCACCTATTTTCGGACTTTTAACACAAAGAATAACTTATTTTATCCTATGCCAAGTAGAGTTTTAGGGAGATAAGTTGGTAAGATATATCCCTTATCTTGATTTTGAGGTTTCAATATCCAGAACCTCCATATCTCCCGCCATATTATATCTCCCGCTTCGGTGCATATCTTCCCGCTTCCGGTAATTTCACTTCACATTTTTAAAAAAAATTGAAAAAAGAAATTTCAATATTTTTTCAAAAATTATTTTTTCAAAAATTATTTTTCAAAATTTCTTTTCAACATTTTTTTCAAAATTTTTTTTCATTTTTTTTCAAATTTAAAAGTGGATATGCAATAAAATGACTTTGCATATGAATGATTTGTTTATTTTTACACCTTGTACTATTGAAATGGCCATATGCCCCTGAAAACTCTACTTGGTATAGGATAAAGCAGTTATGTACGGTCGGTTTGGATATTGGGTTCATCCCTCGTGAGATATGCACATCTACCTCTGGATAAACCGCATATCCAAAACCTCCCAGTACATAACCCTTATTTAGCTTTATTAAGGGTCTTATATTTTTTACTTATTATGAATATTATAAGGGGAGGTAATCCAATGGGAAATGGAGGGTTCGGGGCAAATCAGAAATCAGGATATCTTTTCAGTAAAAGATTCAGCAAAAAATATTTTTATATAGAAAATTGAATTGTCTAACTTTTTAAAAGACTAAGTGTTTAGTTTATTTGATGAATATAAAAGTTACAGTGCTCCAAAGTCATTTTTGAAAATAATTTTTCGCCTCCTGTGTTATTTCAATGGGAGAGTTTTTTTGAAAAACAACTTTGACTTTAAAGCCCTATAACTTTGTTGAACCTGAAGAAACATATCAATTTTTTGTTAAATAAAGTTAGCAAATTCAATTGCCTGCCTAACTCGTATTTTTTGCAAGGACTCGGATGGATGGATATTCTGTCATATGACTTGCGGCAAACCTACCATTTCCCATTGGTTAACATGGGAATGTCGATTTTCAAAAATTCATCAAATTTATCATCAATTTTCGACCTATTGTAATTGAGAAAAAAAATTGAGAAAATTTGGAGGTATTGGAATTAAAGTCAAATTACGTTTCCATCAATAGTATAAGTATTCCCATCGCAGGTCAAGGAGGATTGGCTCCCAGGATCGAAACTCGATATTTTCCAACAATGAAATCGTCGAAATGTCGTTATTTTCTGAAATTATAACCAACTATAAATTCAAAATAAACAGTCCAAAAGATTCGAACCAATATCTCGATCATTTCTCCTGAGTTTTGGAATTTTTCGTTCGGAAACAAGACCAAAATTCACGATTCAAATGCTGAAGTGAACAAAATGGTGGCTGTTTGAATTCAAATTTTGTATCACGACATGCCCATATATGGGACAGAATATCGATGTTGCACTCTGGGAGCCAATCCTCCTTGATCGCAGGTTAAGTAAATAAAAATTCAAAGGTAAAGAGGCTTTAACACGTAGTTCAACGAGGAAAAAAGGTTGCCAAACTTATGGAGGGGAGTGCAGAGCTGTCAAGTGTCCCGCGAATGGCGGGATTATCCCGCGAATTTGATCAAAATTAGGCTAATTCGCGTGTCCCGCAATGTCCCGCGAAGTCCCGCAAATGTGGCTTTGACCTCCGCGAATTTCCGAAATTGTTGCAATCCCCTATATTGTGATAAGTATATTTTATAAGAAGCTAAGTTTTTGCACTTTTGAGGAGTAAAGTTTACCTAATTTTAAGTACCTAGCATGCTGTTGTTTGGTATCAAAATAAAGGGGAAAGGTTGAACTTTTATTTTAATTACAAAAATAGGGATGTAGGTCACAAATAGTTCCAACGTTGGCCTTTTTACTACTCGTGTGGCCTTCATCTCAGAACTGAGCAAATATTAGCAAACGCTAGTTACAATAAATGAACGCTGATATCTAGAAAGGGTTTGTAGAAAAACACGGGTACCGGCCGGGTAGTAAATCCTCCATGCTGAGTTCAAACTTGGTACCCGGTACCCGGTCAAAAAACGGGAACCCAAAAAACGAAAAATACAAATATATAACATAATAGATTATGAGAAAACGTGTAAGATTTGTTTTGAATTAACAAAAATGTATGTAATATCCTTCAAAATTGAGCTAGAAGCTTCAAATAAAAAGCATATTTTAAGGCTCTTTTCTTCCTCTACACACCATCGCACCCTCTCCTGGCTACGCCTATGACATTGTAAGACATAACAATTTACAATTCAGTGGACATTTTGTCGAAAATTGGGATAACTTAAATTATGATTAATAATCAAAATCTTACACGTTGCATCATTTAAATTAACACACGTCACCTCTCTGCTAAAGCAACGATAGCTATTCACAGGTTTAAATCATAATCAAAACAATTAATGTACCAACATACGAAGTATTGAAAATAGAGTAAGATTGATTTGTCTTGTTTTTCAAATCGTCTTACAATGTCATTGGCGTAGCCAGGAGGGGGTGCGATCGCACCCCCCCCCTTCATTACCAATGGAAATATGACCATGATGATAGAGGAAGAAAAGAGTCTTAAAATGCTTTTTATTTGAAGCTTCTAGCTCAATTTTGAAGGAAGTAACATACATTTTTATAATTCAAAACAAATCTTACACGTTTTCTAATGATCTAATTATGTTGTATATTCGTATATTTCGTTTTTTGGGTACCCGTTTTTTTCGACCGGGTACCAAGTTTGAACCCAGCATGGAAGATTTACTACCCAGTACCCGGTTTTTTCTACAAACCCTATCTAGAAAACTAACCTCATTTCCTATAATTTGATGTAGATTAATCGAACCCCTATAACATTGAAAGCCCATGACTACAGTATATGAATAGGTACATTTTAATATATAACATTATGGGGGTAAGCGTTCCATAGTTGGTCACGACGCCAGAAGTGCAAAGTATTGTTCCGAATTTTTGAATTTCGTGTGAGATTACGGTACTCACACCTGAAGCATGGTTTTTGTTTTTATGTCACCACCAAAAGTGGTGACATATTGTTATGGTCTCCGTTTTTTTGCGACGGCGTCCGGCGGTTGGTGGTTGGCGGTTGGCGTCCGGCGTCTGTAACAATTTCTTACAACTTCCTATAACTTAACAAATACTGTTTAGACTGACTTCAATTTTTTTCTAAATCATCTACATGTTCTCAGAAGTTCAAATCTGACTCTAGATTTGACATTTGACCTTCAATGACCTTCTCAAGGTCAAAAAGGTCTTTTTTCAACTTGCTTCACATTGACTAAATTTTTTTTTTAAATCATCTACATGTTCTCAGAAATTCAAATCTGACTTTAGATTTGACATTTGACCTTCAAATCTGACTTTAGATTTGACATTTGACCTTCAATGACCTTCTCAAGGTCAAAAAAGGTCAAAAAGGTCTGTTTTCAACTTGCTTCAAATTGACTAAATTTTTTTTTCAAAATCATCTACGTGTTCTCAGAAATTCAAATCTGACTTAAGATTTGACTTAAGATTTGACATTTGACCTTCAATGACCTTCTCAAGGTAAAAAAAGGTCAAAAAGGTCTGTTTTCAACTTGCTTCAAATTGACTAAAAAAAATTTTCAAAATCATCTACGTGTTCTCAGAAATTCAAATCTGACTTTAGATTTGACTTAAGATTTGACTTAAGATTTGACATTTGACCTTCAATGACCTTCTCAAAGTCAAAAAAGGTCAAAAAGGTCTTTTTCAACTTGCTTCAAATTGACTAAATTTTTTTTTCAAAATCATCTACATGTTCTCAGAAATTCAAATCTGACTTTAGATTTGACATTTGACCTTCAATGACCTTCTCAAGGTCAAAAAAGGTCAAAAAGGTCTGTTTTCAACTTGCTTCAAATTGACTAAAAAAATTTTCAAAATCATCTACGTGTTCTCAGAAATTCAAATCTGACTTTAGATTTGACTTAAGATTTGACATTTGACCTTCAATGACCTTCTCAAAGTCAAAAAAGGTCAAAAAGGTCTTTTTCAACTTGCTTCAAATTGACTAAATTTTTTTTTCAAAATCATCTACATGTTCTCAGAAATTCAAATCTGACTTTAGATTTGACATTTGACCTTCAATGACCTTCTCAAGGTCAAAAAAGGTCAAAAAGGTATGTTTTCAACTTGCTTCAAATTGACTAAAAAAATTTTCAAAATCATCTACGTGTTCTCAGAAATTCAAATCTGACTTTAGATTTGACTTAAGATTTGACATTTGACCTTCAATGACCTTCTCAAAGTAAAGAAAGGTCAAAAAGGTCTTTTTTCAACTTGCTTCAAATTGACTAAATTTTTTTTTCAAAATCATCTACATGTTCTCAGAAATTCAAATCTGACTTTAGATTTGACATTTGACCTTCAATGACCTTGTCAAGGTCAAAAAAGGTCAAAAAGGTATTTTTTCATCTTGCTTCAAATTGACTAAATTTTTTTTCAAAATCATCTACGTGTTCTCAGAAATTCAAATATGACTTTAGATTTGACTTTAGATTTGACATTTGACCTTCAATGACCTTCTCAAGGTCAAAAAAGGTCAAAAAGGTCTTTTTTCGACTTGCTTCAAATTGACTATTTTTTTTTTCAAAATCATCTACATGTTCTCAGAAATTCAAATCTGACTTTAGATTTGACAAACATTTCAAACATTTGACCTTTAATGACCTTCTCAAGGACAAAAAAGGTCAAAAAGGTCTGTTTTCAACTTGCTTCAAATTTTTTTTTCAAAATCATCTACATCTTTTCAGAAGTTCAAATTTGACTTTACAAGTTCTCAGAAATTCAAATCTGACTTAAGTTTGAACTCATAATATTGTGAGCAACTACAGTAGGTGGTGACATTTTGTCATGTTAATGCCTTGTTGATAAATTACAATGAAGTATAATAATATTCCTATGCGTATTTTGTGAAATTGTGTTGACGTTTATTTAAGTTACAATGTAACGGTGCATTATATTTGATTAATCAGTATCTGAAAGTTTAATTTAACAATTTTACATTAGTCCCAATCACGCAAATCCCTTGAATGTCCCGGGACATCCTGCAAATTTAGGTGGATGTCCCGCGAAATCCCGCAAATTTAGGGCACTTTGTCTAAAAAATCTGTCCCTCTATGAAGTTTTTGGTGGTACCCCTGTTAACTGTCCCGCAATTAGGGTGTTTGTCCCTCGAATGGTCCCGCGAATTTGATAAAAAAAATTGGCCTATTAGCACAATCACGCAAATCCCTTAAATGTCCCGCAAAATCCCGCGAATTTAGTAGATGTCCCGCAAAATCCCGCAAATTTTGGTCACTTGGTCTAAAAAATCTGTCCCGCGAGAAAAGCTTTAGGGGTTGACAGTACTGGGAGTGTACATGCACTTTGTCGGTATAATAATCATGAAATGTATTACTGGTATAAGTTTTCTCATGATTTTGAGATTTAGGATGTTTTGGAGAAAAGTGACATTTAGAGTAAAAACAGCTGTTTCTATTGCCTCTTATCTAGCCATTTTATCGCCATAGGTTAAAATAACGTACACGTATCTTTGTCTCTATAACGTAAAATAACGTACACGTATCTTTGTCTCTATAACGTAATATTATGTTAATAAGTGTTAAAAATAAAACAAAATGTTGAGATTTACAAATTCTCGATGTGTTATACTTGTATCCCACTTTTGGGCAAAGTGTACAGCTTAAACAGAAATATATATACCATACCCATTGTTCATGAATTGAAATGTTGGAATCTTTTTCTCATCCTTTGAAAATGAGATGAATTCTAAAGCGGATTGTAATCAATGTAGTAAAATATATACTCAAAAAGAGAAAGTGAAGTGACCTTAAGCAACAGTGAAAGTATCACCATTTTATCTTATGAAAGAGATGGCCGTATTAATGAGCTCCATCTAACAATCTACCAGAGCCTATGTTAGCTATGGAAATCTAAAAAGCCTGAGAAAAACTGAGTCCACGAAAGGAAAGACAATCTCCGAGCCTTTCGTCTAGTGCAATCCGTACCTCCTGTGAAGGTACGCACCGAACGAAATGAATTTTGAGAATGACCTCAGACATGTGTTTTGGGTGTTGATCATGATTTCCTCATATTAATATACACTGTACATATCATTCTATGTTTTTAATAGAAATGGCTTTTAATCCTCACATAAAGGGAGTATCAGATCTAGCAAGAAACCTTAAGGTGCTATGGAAGTTAACAGGAAATGACAAAACAAAAAGTGACAAAACCATGCTGGATTTTGAAATATTTTTGAACCAAGATAACAGAGTTCTGTTTAGACCTTCAGTCAGTTTTACTAGTTCAACATTTCATTTACATGACCGGGAAAACAATGGAAACAGTCAGAATGACCATAAACATTATGAAATAACCTTTTCAGCCCTCTGAAAATGTGACTGAAAAATAGATAAGAGTAGGTGCTCAGGAAAGGTCACTAAACAGAATCTTTTGACTTTTTCAGAAAATGTGTTCAATATATTGCTCTAAATGATACAATTTAAAAAAAAAATTGATATCATTCTTAGAAAAAGAAAAAAAAGAAAAAAATGAATTGAAAATCGATCTATTTTCCTTTTTACTACAGCCATTATTGTTTCAGACAATTTTTAAAAATTTCAAAGATTGTATCATTTAGAGCAATATATCAAACACATTTTCTGAAAAAATCAATAGATTCTGTTCATTGACCTTTCCTGAGCACCTACTTTTAACTATTTTTCAGTCACATTTTCAGAGTGCTGAAAAGGTTATTTCATCATGTTTATGGTCATTCTGACCATTTCCATTGTGACATTTAGACATTTTTTATATTTCAAATCCTAATTTACTTTACCAATTTATAACATGTTGCAAATCTTTTGGTAGATATTATATCTGACATCATTAGATATAATATTAGGTCAATTACCCAAGTAGGTAGTTACCAGTTTCACCACCAGGTGGCTGATTCGGGTCAATTAACATGGCAGGTATATAAGAAAGTTCCCTTAAACTTGAATATTATCAATTTAAGTGGCTCAATTTTCATATAACCCTTATGTGTCTAATACTTATACTGATGAAAATATGTCCAGTAAAGCAAAATATTATCTGTCCACTTAAAGAAAGGATATTTCATTTTTTGTGATTTTATAGCATGGGGTCTATGGGGAATCTCCCCGAGCTAGAAGCCACACTTTCAAAGAAAATTAATTTTTCAAAGTTGATAAACACTTTTTAAAACCACATTTCTAGATGTAATTTTACATGTAGATTTCAAATATTATATTACTTTGACTGAATTTTGAATTTTTAATGACGTAAATCAAGATTATTTCTACTCGCATCTGGGTTATTGTTCATGTTGCTTACAAGTTTGTCAACCTTTAGATATGATTCTAGTTAAAGTGCGCGCCTGATAATGAGGGAAAGAGTTGTATTTAGGTCACCATATAAATCAATGGAGAGTAGGACCATAATTTGATAGGACCTCCTACCGGCTACGTATAGCACAGAGTTTATACTGGCGGATTAGACTAGTTCATTTTTTATATGTGTGTGAAAGCTTTCTCTTATTTGCGTTTTTTTCGTTTAGTACGGTTTTGTTATAATTGCCGAGGTCATATAACCGGGATAAAACAATGATTATCGTTGACTGACCACACACAAAACATTGAAAACATACGTTGAGTGAACAGTGTTATTACAAACAACAGGCTTTAGAATACAAAGCGTAGTGTGATAATAAGCTGCACACTACCACTGCTGCATGGCCATATTACTAATTCATTAGGGCTCCCAAAGAGTGGATAGGGAGGTTGTGTTTGTCAATTTTAAATTTTACATTTCAAAATTGTCATTTTACATGTCATAATTTGTTGGTTTCATTCGTTTAGCCAATCAAAACATTGTAAAACAATAAATTGTCTGTTACGTACAATCAATTTTGTTCAGTTTTGATTAGTTGTCAGAATAAAGTTACGTTCATCTGAATCCATGTATCAAAACAAAAATCCTATTTTCACTTCAAAATACTTCAGTGAGATGAAGGCTCGGAATTGTCACATGCAATAACTTATTGTCGTATTCGTTATTTTATCTTCTCGATAGTAGCATTTAGTCGCACATTTGATGCCAGGTCACCTTGTCGCGTACCTCTTGGGGAACCCCACATTTATGTGTGTACTCATGGAAGTAAATTCCCCGGTGTAGCCGAGAGCCACAAACTTTTCAACAGATTCGAAATGACCAATTTCTCTCATATATACTCTAGATATTTTATTATTTAGCACCTACAAAGTATTGCTAATAACCATATGTAATTTCAATAAGGAAACTTATCTGGCTACATATAAATTCAATATCAACACTAGCTGTTCTCTCAACACGTCCTGGCTTACCTTGTGATGACAAACCCTGGGTTTTCGCTATTTATAGTTTATCAACACCTGGACGCATGCGCATTTTATACTTTATCGGGCACTTTAAGTTATATTTTGAACACATCTTAAAACAATACACCCAGATGTGAAAACAGTGCATGTATTCCTTTGAGGGTAAATAGGGATGCAATTTTCAAAATGTGAACCAAAGGGGTTGATATGAGCTCTATTATCTGACCATCCAAGAACAGTAAAACCTACCTAATTGGAACACCATTGGCACTTTAAAAAGTCTATAGAGGTTTATTTACATTAAGTCAGGTGGTCCTGGGACTTTGAAAAGTGTTCTACTAGTAGAGGTGTTCTACTTCTAGAGGTGTTCCACTTTACAGGTTTCACTGCATGTTGATTTTCTATGAAAATACAATACATGTCAATCTTTGTTGCATCTAAAGCAATACTGAGGACCTCTGGCTTATCTAGCTAATCCAGGGGCTTCAAGTGAAACCCAAAAGCAGCTCAATAGTTTCAAAAAGAAGCCAAAAAGACCCAAATATGTAATCCATATGAGGATCGCTAAATAGAAACATGATGATCCCAAAACCTTTTATTTCATTCTCAAGAATTGGTAGAAAGGCACAAAAAAGATGTCAATTACTCAGATACGAATTGGTAGTTACCAGTTTCGCCACCAGGTGGTTGATTCGGGGAAATGACATGGCAGGGTATTACAAAATTCCTTTTAACTTGAATATTCATCAGTTTTAGTGGTTCACGTTTCATATTACCCTAATATATCTGATAGTTATACAAATCAAAATATGTCCAGTAAAAGAAAATATTATCTGCCAAACACAAGAAAAGATATTTCCATTTTTGTGATTTTATAACATGGGGGCTATGGGGAATCTCCCCGACCTAGAAGTCATCTTCTCAAAGAAAATTAAATTTTCAAAGTTGATAAACTGTTTTTAAAACCATTTTTGTAGATGTAATTTTACATGTAGATTCCAAATATGACATCAGTTTGACTTAATTTTGAATTTTTAATGACGTAAATCAAGATTATTTCTACTCGCATCTAGGCTATTGCACTAAAAACAAAAAATGTTAACAAAAACAGTTCGTATAAGATATATATAAATAAGTTTTGCATAAATTGTTGCCAATCAGTCAACATGACATAAAGAACCGAGATTTTTACAGAAAAACATTGTTGAATTCAGTTCACCATATCGATACCTATCCCTAACAACTGCATTAATTATTTCCAAATGAATAGGCGCAGTGCATGGCAAAATATGTTAGGTCTTCCAGTATTTTTTTGAACTGATACTCGTCTAAGATATAAGATTTATTATATATATTATATTAAGTTCACACACCTGTTTTTAGAGTTGCTGGCGAATTTTTCGATAACTATTTCGATATATCTTTGGAGTCTCTATCACAGCTACTAGAATTCTGCACCACTACAAAATGCAAAATTCTGCATGAAAAAAATCAAAATTCTCCTGGCCAAAATGTGAAATTCTGCATTTTATCGCGGTATTTTTGTCGAAATAGTGTGAAAATCAAAACAAAACTGCCATCGTATTTTTGTCAGCAAAATGAAGATTCGGGTTTTCAAGTCGGTTGAATGACATAGCAAGGTTTCTTCGGATCAATGAATGTTTTTATTATTAATAAACCGATCGTGTATGTATGCCGAGGGAATTTAGTCTAATAAGAGTAGAAAGGAATAAATACCACACTGTATTTCATAGAAGTAGACGTTGAACAGGGGAAAGACCGAGGAGTAGATCACTGGGCCTTACTGCTTTCAGTACTATCATAATATGACGCTTGACGAGCATAGTATTTAGACGTTTTGATATAACAGGCATACTATCTGACTATGTCCCGATCTCATATGTACATTTACAGGATTACTAACACGTAACCTAATGGTACATCTATTTTCTAAACAATGGTTTTAGAGCCTTTTAGCATAATAATATATATCACATGTTCGATATCAAAACATAGGTAATTGAAATGAAAATTATATGGTATATTATATTTAATTTTTTAGTTTTTAGATAAGGGACACTTAAAAGACTCTATTGAGTTTTAAAGTGCACATTTTTACCATGTAAAACGTTGCATTTGATAATTTTGAAATATGGTAATTTGGTCATAACTTTTTTATTCCTTAACCAATTTAGTTCAAATTTGGTATGGGACAACAATTGCTGATGGGCATTTATGACGTCACGTGATCCCGTGATGTCATCCACGCATATCCGCCATCTTGGATGCTCAAGAAATATTAAAAATGTGTAAAACTCGAAAAACAAATGTTGGGAAGGACTTTAGGCCCTTATTATCTTATTTAAAAATCAAACCTATGAAAAAGATGTCATTAAAACTTATTCTATATATGTTTAACTAGAACTTAACGTTAAAAATATATGTTTTGTATTCATTTTGTTTACATAGCAAACATTTTGCAACTTGTGTCTGTTTTGTACGAAGATGAAAATTAATAGAAATATGGCGGGTTTCAAAGACTCTCCTCATTTCAATGCATGAAATAATGTTTTTCTAGTGACATTCAACTAGATTTTTTATAATTTCATAAAAGCATTGCCCTTATACTACATATAAGCCTACTATAATTTTAAGTTCAGTTGCATTGCTTTGCATCAGGTAGGCTAATATGACTTGGTCAAATTCAGCATTCGTTTCCTAAAATATTTTCACGTTGTAACAATTGATTAGGGTGTTTTTAATAGAAGTCTATAATGATATCAGGAAAACAAATGATAACATATTTGGTATGTAGAGAATGCTCATGGCCCATATTTTATGATTCATGATCACGTTTAACATCTTTAGATCAAGCTAAGTATGAGGTTTTCCTTTAAACGTGCGTGACAGAGAATTGTCCCATCGCGATTTTTTTTCCTTTGAATTTTAGTAGGCTGAATCCAGAGAAGAAAAGAATGAATATAAACTTTGAAAATATATGATATTATCATTAGGAAAATGCTCATAAACTCAAGATTCCAATGATATATCACATGACTATCATCCCTTCTTAGATCTTTAGTTATTGTTTAATATGTGCGTGACATAATTTGTCCCATCGACAATTTTTTTTACAACAAGAAAATCCAGTGAAAAAATCACTGAAAAACTACAAAGACCTGAAGTTACCAGTTAGGGTATAAGGGGCAGAAAAGATGGAGTGATAGTGAAATGTTGATTTAAGAGGAATCTATTAGTAAATGGTTATATTGTCACAGAAGCATGTAGCGCCACTTGTACCAAAGTCCACCCGTGTAGCTCAGCGGTACGCAATAGGTCCCGGAATCGATCCCCGGTTCAGGCAAGACTAAATTTGCTTGTTTGCGTGAAGTACTTCAGGGTGTTTGACTGAGTGGTCCGCAACTCGTACAAAAGTAAGGAACTCTATTGTTATTTTTGTAAATGACTTTTTCACCAAAAACAATATGGATAGCGCTTCGTGCTCTTTAACGTTATGTTGATGCTGTACTGAATTACCAAGAGGAAGTTTAAATATACGTATAGATTTTAACAAACTTCATTATGTCACCATCTCTACACGGTGACATAAAACAATCATGTAACTTTAGCACATAAATCAATATATTGTGGCATCTTATAGCCCAAAAATATACATCAAATCTCAAAAAGTCCAATTAAATCCCGAAATGACATCTGGACACTCATTGGATCATGTCGTGATGTCATTTGGACTCTGTGGATTGTTCTAATGTACGTCATCCTTCTTGACCTGTTTAATTACATGCCCTGGAAATATGAGATAAAAGCATATCATTATCATATATGTGCGGCCTTAGTCAATACATTTCCTACTTGTGTTTGTACAACATTTATACATTTGAACAGAGACGTATCATATCAGCGCTGCAGCAAATCGTGAAGAACAAAATGCTCTCAAGTCGTGGCATGATAGTATTTTGAACAAAATATTTTAAATTATCGGTTTTTGAGGACGGTAGTGAATTAGACCATTCAAGGGGTTATATAGAAAGATTCATCACAGTCATGTAGTTCAGGCAATTTTAATTATTCTTAGTAGCGGATAGTCATTACTGATAGCGGAAAGCATTTATCATTAACGTGTTCATATTTAATTTCGTTATTTTATTTCAATTTGATACCCTATTAACACGTATTATCTAGCGTTCTTGTGTATATACGACCTGAAAGCCCGTGTCTAAATCTGCAAAATAATGTTTACTTTATTTGGATTAAATAACAATTGATGACACCTCAACGCATCAACAGGCGGGCCGTTTTAGCATTATTTTCACTGTTTGCAACGTAAATGTACATGAGATCGGGACATAGTATCAGGCTAAAAGATTTGACACAATTTTCCATATTTTTGGTGTATTGTTCATATGCCTCCTACGCCAATGGATACATGAAATACATCACTCCACCGAGATGAACTTGTGAACTACTTAGGGACCCAGCCTGAATATTTTTGTTTTTGAATATTGGAGAGTATTACGCGAGATTTTTTCATTTTCTTGTTGGAAAATATATTTATTTTATGATGTGGGGTGATATCTAGAGTTTGAGGCTTGCGAAAATAAGATATACTCATCTTTATACCCCCCACCCTATTATTTCAGGGGGGTCAGAAGAAAATAAACTTTAATTCATAACTTTGGAAGTAAATGAGATACAAACTTAATTTTTTCACCATAATTTATAGAATAACATCAGTAATGCAGAAAAAAATATATCAAACGAAAATAAGCTAATTTGCATAATTTAACCCTTAAACCGCCATAAAAACTATTAAATAACGGAATGATAATAAACAACTTTTACTGTAATTGCCTTCATATGAAGTTATAACTTATGAAATAATTCCTAAAAATGCATCTATATACTGTATGTATATTAGATGTGCAAAATATTAAAAGTGTATCTTACATAACGACTGTGAAAAATATTTCTCCCCTTACCCTAAAATTGAAGGGAGGGGGTCAAAAGAAAATAAACTTTATTCATAACTTTGGAAGTATATAAGATACAAACTTAATTTTTTCACCAAAATTTACAAAATAATATTCAGTAATGGAGAAAAAAATATTTTGAACAAAAATAAGCTAATTTGCATAATTTAACCCTTAAACCGCCATAAAAACTATTAAATGACAAAATGATAATATACGACATTTACTGTAATTACCTTCATATGAAGTTATAACTGATGAAATAATTCCTAAAAATGCACCTATATATGTATAATAGATATGAAAAATATTAAAAGTGCATCTTATATATAGATTGTGAAAACATTTCTCCCCCTACCCAGATATTTCAGGGGGGTCAATTGAAAATGGACTTTAATTTATAACTTTGGAAGTATATGAGGTATAAACCTATTTGTTCACCAAAATTTATGTAATAACATCAGTAACTAAGAAAAAACATTTTTGATATGCAAATAAGCTGATTTGCATAATTTAACCCTTATACAGTCATAAAAACCGTTAAATGACAAAACAATAAAATACGACATTTATTTTAATCGTCCTCTCATGAAGTTATAACTTATGAAATAATTCATATAGTTGCATTTATATATGTATAATAGATGTGCAAAATATTAAAAGTGTATCTTACATAACGACTGTGAAAAAAATTCTCCCCCTATCCAGATATTTGAGGGGGGGTCAAAATGAAAATGGACTTTAATTCATAACTTTGGAAGTACATGAGGTACAAACTTAATTTTTCACCAATATTTATGTTATATCATCAGTAATTCAGAAAAAATATTTTTTGATATGCAAATAAGCTAATTTGCATAATTTAACCCTTTTAAAGTAATAAAAACCGTTAAATGACGAAGTGATAAAATATGGCATTTACTTTAATTGACTTCTTATGAAGTTATAACTTCAAGAAAAAATTTACAACAAATATGCACAATATAAAGAGGTTATTTTATATAATGAGTGTGAAAAGAATCTTACACCCTACCTTAATAATTTTGAGGGCTCGGGGGGGGGGGGGTTAAAGAAAATAATAGACTCATGACTTTGAAATAATTTAAGAAAGAGCTTATATTTCTTCGCTGAAAATTGAGAAATCACATCAATAATGAAACGAATATTACATGGGGACAATACTATATTTCAACTAATTTGCATAATTTAAGCTTCAAACAGTCATGAGAATCATTATAAGGCAAAGTGGTTCTATACTGAAATTGACTTCACATGAAGTAAGGACTTTGACAATATATCCTTTCTTAATACTAGCATTTAAATGGAAAAATGATATCAACAATTATGAAGCTATTTTTCCCAACTATTTCAATGCCCTTCCTAAAGCAAAAATGAAAATTATGGCAAAAAACAATAGCCTTTAGTGGTTACTCCATATGGAACAATCTCCCAGAAGAAATAAAAAGTCAAATTCCATTTCTTTTCTTAAATCAAAACTGAAGAAGCATATTCTCTTAGCTTATTAATCATAAGTTGACTATATCATTTCTTGTTTCTTCAGTAAGAAGGGTAGGCTCTCAGGGGAGGTACATGGGCCAACCTGGGGGCTGCTCCAAACTACTTAAGATCTAAAATAATAATTCTGACCATACCAACCTTGGGGAAGGTAAAATAATAACTAATATTTTATAAGAATCACACTTTTAACGATTATTTGCGTCAATGCAGTAGCCTGGTATCTTTAAATAATAATTAATGAAGCTACACATTCATAAAATTTCCCCATGGCATATGGCACCTTCTTGGCTTCAAATGAAATGAGCATCATGGATCCCCCATACCTTTATTTATTATAATCTAACTTTGTGATTACATTCCGGTTTGATTTGTTGACAACATAATGATATACTTCATGATTTAACTACTATATGTACGGGTATTTAAGCATCACCTGTGGTGCCACCTATTATTAATAATATGTGTATACATAATGATTAAATGTATGAATAAATTGAGTTTAATTGAACTTGCAATGTTTCAGAATAACCCTTAAAAAGGTAACCATAACAATTCTAAAGTTTATTGAACCATATTCAGAGTCACTGTGGGGACTGGTGTCATATTCTAGGTTGTAGGTACCTGATGCAGTGAAATTGTCATCATATATATTTGGGTTAATCCACTTATTCCCATCCACACTCACTTTCCTTTGAGCCGCATGAACATGCAGCAAAACATTCTGTACCTGCAGTGGCACATGAGCAAGTGGTTTAACATATTGCTTTGTCCTTGTATCGTTTGCATGTGCAAAATGACTTTGGGATTTTTGTTATATCGAGTTTCGGTTTTTGGTCATTTTAATGGTCTCAAGAGTAATATGAACCACTTGACATCCAAATCCATTCCCTGGCTCTGGAATCTCAAAAAGTGGTTTGTCAGCATTCATTGAAATGTATAATTGTTATAAACCAAAAATGCATCCATAGTTAGTGGTAATGCTCTAATATCATTTTGGATGCTGCAAACAAGTGTAATACATCCAATGATAGTTTGTTTTTATATTGAAATATAAACAAAAATAACGCAACTCCCCTAGACCAGAGATCGTGCCCATGTGGACAGTCAATGGAGACAGAAACTCACTTTAAAGTAGAATGTCATATGTTTGAAAATGAACGATTAAGTCTGTTTGCCTAAATGACTGATATCCATAGTGACTTTTACATGTATACAAGTCTAGGAAAATATTGTATAATAATGAATGAAAAAAACTGTTCAAAGGACATTTGGAAAATGTATGATAAATATGTGAGTCAAAAGGCGTGAAATAGTTACATGCGATGGTCTCTAATAGGTCGGCATCAACCAGGAATTGTTTTAATTCATGTATGTATCTTAATGTAACATCTTTAGTGTGTTAGACTTTAAATAATAAATTTACCACTACTACTAGTATAATATTGTTTCCATGTAATATTTGTTTCATTCTTGATGTGATTTCTCAATATTATGGCGAAGAAATACATGTATAAGCTCTTTCTTATACGATTTCAAAGTTATGAATCAAAGTTAATTATTTTCTTTTAACTTCCCCCAACCCTAAAATATTAGGGTAGGGTGTGAGATTTTTTCACACTCATTATATACAATACCCTTTTTATATTGTGCATACCCATTGTAAATGTATTTCTAGGAATTATTTCACAAGTTATAACTTCATATAGAAGTCAATTAAAAGTCGTATTTCATCACTTTGTCATTTAACGTTTTTTATGACTGTATAAGGGTTAAATTATGCAAATTAGCTTATTTTCATATCAAGATATTTCTTCCGAATTACTGACGTTATAACATAAATTTTGGTGAAAGAATTAAGTTTGTACCTCATATACTTCCAAAGTTATGAATTAAAGTCCATTTCCATTTGACCCCCCTCAAATATCTGGGTAGGGGGACAATTTTTTTTCAGCGTCGTTATGTAAGATACACTTTTAATATTTTGCACATCTGTTATACATATATCGTATAGATGCATTTTTAGGAATTACTTTATTTGTTAAAACTTCATGAGAGGTCAATTAGAGTAAATGTCGTATTTTATCGCATCGTCATTTAACAGTTTTTATGACTGTATAAGGGTTAAATTATGCAAATTAGCTTATTTGCGTATCAAAAATATTTTTTCTGAATTACTGATGTTATTACATAAACATTGGTGAAAAAATTAAGTTTGTACCTCATATACTTTTAAAATTATGAATTAAAGTCCATCTTTATTTGACCCCCTCCCCTCAAAAATCTGGATAGGGGGAGAATTTTTTTCACAGTCTTTATGTAAGATACACTTCTAATATTTTGCACATTTATTATACATATATAGATGCATTTTTAGGAATTATTTCATAAGTTATAACTTCATATGAAGGCAACAACAGTAAATGTGATATAACATCATTTCGTCATTTACTAGTTTTTATGGCAGTTTAAGGGTTAAATTATGCAAATTAGCTTTTTTTCATTCAAAATATTTTTTTTCTTCATTACTGATGTTATTTCATAAATTTTGGTGAAAAAATTAAGTTTGTATCTCATATACTTCCAAAGTTATGAATTAAAGTCTATTTTCTTCTGAGCCCCCTAAAATTATAGGGCGGGGGGTATAAAGATGAAGATATCTTATTTTCGCAAGTCTCAAACTCTAGATATCACCCCACATCATAAAAGTAACTTATTTTCCAACAAGAACTGAAAATATCTCGCGTAATACTTTCCAATATCCATTTTCACTTTCTAGCTGTTTCTCAGAACTTGGGTCCCTGAGTAAACACTCATCAATATCGATGTATGACGGCGACAATCTTCGCCAGATGGCGCTATTCTTTCAAAATGGCTTCCAAGTCTAAAATAAGTCATGTTTAGAGAAAAATGATTATAGATGCTATATTCATTTGATGTATGAGCACAAACGTGTGCATATTATAAACAGTACAAGTCCTTACAACTGGAGTGCTCTGGATATCCATAATTATGTCCAAGATGGCAGATATAGTGCCTTTGGCCGAACTTGGAAATCGGACAAATTTGGAAAATTTTCTTCAAGGTGATCGTTTAGAAAAGCGATTTCTGCAGCTGTTTGTGCCTAAGGATACACCTAAGTAAGTGGACAATAATAAACCTCTTTTATTATAATCTTGTAGACAGAAAAACTCTCAGAATTTTACAGTATTCTGGAATTATGAGACTCTTGTGGTCATAGGCAGCTTACCTTGTGGTTGTTTGTGGTTTGTCGGCACAGTCTGCACTATCAGTGATCTATACACAATCTAAAGTGGTCGGTAGGATACCATAAAGAGAGAGGGGCATTCTCGGCCATGGGGCATTCCCGGACAAACCCTTGGTATCAGGTGAAAATCTGAGGCATTGTTAGACTTTTTACAATATATAGCACCACAGCGATAATATGATGTGTCTAATACAAAGTTTCAAGAAACCATATAAAACAAATAATTACTAAAGATCGTCCAACAATGCCTCGTGTCCGAGAATACAATACAGAGAAGTCCGAAAACTAAATGTCTAAATATTTTCCAGAAGTGTTTATATCCCTTCAAACTGTGACATTTATGCTAATAACTCAACATGTATATGATCCTTACAGTGCTGATATATAGAAAATAATAAAGGGTGCCTTTTCAAACTAAACAGAGTGCTCCTACCAAAATGAGTTTGCCTACATACCCCTGAGACTCTTATCTGATAGATAGAATGCACAAATAAAACAAAAGTTTTGCTATTATATGTAAAAAATTCTCTTGAAATTTTGAAGTGATTTTACCTGTTAATTCTGTCAGTGGTCCGCCATTTTTGCGGTAGTTACACTGAAACGCAAACTCCATGAAATGAAACAAAATCACTAGAAAAAAACATGGATGTGCAGCAAAGTTTTAACCAATCAGATTATTTGATTATTTTGCGCACATGAATTATTTGCTTCTAAGCACTTACAAGCTTACCACAATAAACAAACCTGGCAGAGACTACCCTTGGCCTACTTCATTTTGGCAAAATTTCAGCTCAAACACATTTTCTGAAAAATTCAACAGATTCTGTTCAGTGACCTTTCCTACCTCCTACTTTTAGCTATTTTTCAGTCATATTTTCAAAGGGCTGAAAAGGTTATTTTATCATGTTTAGGGTCATTCTGACCATGAACATTGTGATCCTGGACCTGTAAATCAGATATATGGATTGGAACTAGTTGAATTGACTGTAGGTCAGAACAGAACTCTGTTATCTTTGTAAAAAAAATGTCTAAAAATGCATAATTTTTTGTCACTTCCTGTTTCATCATTTCCTGTTAAGTATCATGGCACCTTAAGGCCCCCAAAAGTGGGCCTTTATGGTCATTACTGGGCCTTTTAAAGCCTCATTTTTCAAACTGGGTACAAATTTTGAAGAAAATGGGCCTCAAAATTTCAAAATTTGTACCCAGTTTGGGTTTTAGGGGCCTAAAAAATTTTTCCGAAAGTTTTTTTCTCAGACCTGAAATTTGGTTCCCAGATCCGCCCCTGTGTGGGGTTGTACTAAATACCACCTAGGTGTCCCCATTGAAATGCCTTACTGGCATATTTTACTACTTGATTTCAAGCTAACATTTTTCCAAGTGTTAAAGCTGGACTGCGCTCCGAAACGCAATCTTGGGTTGGTTTCGGGGGTGAACTTTATCATTTTGAGCCTAATGAAAGATTATAGAATGATGAACAAATGGGGCAAATCTTGTGTAGAAATACTTACGATAAATGTGTCATTTCAAAGATTATTCATTGAATTGCTTCGATCGGCGCCGACGATATGATTTTTGAAAAGTTTCTAAATGAAGAACGTGACGTCACTTCCGAATCATAGCATTCAAAATAAGTAGCGTTTAATTACTTCCAACATTCATTAGAAGACGGTGGTCTAGGGGCGCAATTCTCGCTTAGCACGCGGGAGGCCCGGGTTCGAATCCCGTAAATGCCTTTTTATTTTTTTTAACTAAATGATTGTTCTTTGATATAACGCAGAAAAAAACAATTTTTATTTACATAAACTTTATATTAGAGCTTAAAAATGTAAAAACAATATATGTCAACATATTGCGTTTTGGAGCGATGTCCAGCTTTAATATATTACATAATAACGTACATGGAACTTGTGTAAATATTTCTGTTTGTTTAAGATATATATATTTTTTTTAATTGTCTTGAAAATTTTGATCGATGTCGAAAAAGTCATTTGTTAGAATAATATTTCATTATTTGCTCACTATAAAATGCTACAAATTCCCTATTTTAGCAACTAAAGTAAGAATATATATTTCAAATATAAATGCACACTTTAGCATAAACGGTGTTTTATTACTACAAATAAGTGACCATACATATGAGCAAAATTCCAAGTGCCCATTTTTCTAACAATAAAACTTTTTACATTTTATTTTCGAATCTTCTTTGCAATATTCTCGACTACAAATTATTATTTCAAGTCTATTATATGTCAAGTTAATATGTGACAAAGGAAATACTATATATAAAATATGTATGTGATTTAAAATGGAATTATAAATCCAGGTGCCCAAGGGGGACACCTAGGTGGTATTTAGTAACACTTCTCCTGCAGGAAAAACAGGAAATTTTGTGCACAAAATTATCAATTTTAGGAAGCTTCACTTCCCAAAAAATAAACATTATAACAATTCAACAATTCAAACAATAACAGTAAGGTCCAATTAAATGAGCATAAAAGGTAACACAGCATGTTGTCAAATGGAAATAAAGCTAGGTGAAGTAACAAATATGCAAATTAATTTACTTACTTCTTTTGTAAACAAATATTTTTCAATCCCAGATTTTAACATATATGAGCAATAGTCTGAATATTTTCATTCCAAAGGAGCAGGGAAAGTATCGTAACAGACTTTTGACAGGTGATAATTTTTTGTGAGTAGTTTCTGGCTGTAAAAAGTAAATGCTTGTGAAAGGGGAATCTATGATCTTCAAGAAAAGTTCAAAGAATAGTTTCCAGATCAATTGGATTATCTTATAATCCATGTTTAATCCACCCATCAACAAGCTTTTCCAAAATACATTCGTCATATTCACCATCGTCCCTCATTTTTTTGGGCTCACATAGTGAGCCTATGGGATCGATCAGGCGTCCGTCCGTCCGTTGGTCCATCCGTTCGTCCGTCAAAATTGGCTGCACAAATTAAAACTGCTATTCATATTGAGTCATATCCACATTCATTTTATGCATATCCATAATGCCTATTTGACCTATCATCGCCATTTCCCAAGTTCGCCCAGTTTCGGAGAAATTGCGGATTTTGACGTCAAAAAGTCAACTTTTCTGTATATACTTTGTTGAAGTAGAACTTTCAAATAACTTTTAGTAGTTGCTGTATATGCAACTTATGTCCTCTGAAGGTTTCAAAGCTCTGGGAATTACAGTTTTTGGTGTTTACTCTATAAAATTTGACAAAAAGTAGGACTTGTCATTTTCAGGAAACTTTCTCATGTCAATGGCAGGTTTTGTGATTGACAAGTTTCTCAAAGTTTGCCTTATACTTGATCATTTCTTGCAATGAATTATATCATTACTAGATTTAAGCATTCCCTACATAGTACATATTGCTCAATATATGTCAGCATCAAATTTTTACAGTTTTTGAGATATTTGACGTCAAAAAACAGTAAAAATAAATTATTTTTCAACTAGCTTGCTTCAATTTGACCAATTTTTTTTTGAAATCATCTACAAGTTGCCAGGAGTTCAAATCTGACATTAGTTTTAGGATTTGACCTTCAGTGACCTTCAAAAGGTAAGAAAAAGTTGATTTTTCAAATTGATTTTTGGATGTAAATTTTGGTCAGCTTAATCACAAAAGACCTTACTGAGCTCTGAATAAGTAAAATTTTCAAGGTCAAAGGTCATCAAACTAGGTCACACAACTTTGCTATCTAAGTTTCTCAAAGTTCAAGACTACAAATCCAAATCAATATTTTTGTTTGAAAGTCAAGATATACGTTCCTCTGAAGGTTCGAAACTGTGTGAGCACAGGACCATGGGTCCTTCATTACAATTTTTCATGCTAAGTTACATTGTACTTGAACACATGTTTCATCACATAAAATATTTTTGAGTTTTTTTAGAAAAAATTAACCTCTTAAAATGCATGTTTACAAAAATAATTTAGAAGCGATGTAAAAGATGGGAATATTTTTCAATGATATCATACATAAGTAGGTGAATTACTCATGTGTGTTGTGTTTTAATCCTGCATTCACTGACTGTGTTAGCCTATTGAAAAACCATAGAGATTAATAATACAAACAGTAATACTATGAATACTTCTACTTCAAGCTCAAATAGAGCTTTCAGGGTCCTGTGTTGAAATACTAGATCACCTTGTGTGCATGGATTTTTGATATGTAAGGAATCAAGAGAAACCATTAGTGCAAGGAATTAAGGTGCTATGGAAGTTAACAGGAAATGACAAAATAGGAAGTGACAAATTTTTTTGCATTTTTATACATTTTTTGAACAAAGATAACAGAGTTCTGGTTTGACCTCCAGTCAATTTAACTATTTCCACGTATCATTTACATGACCAGTATCACAATGTGCAAAAATAATGAAATAACCTTTTTAGCCCTTTGAAAGTGTGACTGAGAAAAAGCTAAAAGTAGGAGCTACATAGGGAAGGTCACTGAACAGAATCTTTTGAATTTTTCAGAAAATGTGCCCAATATATTGCTCTAACTGTTACAATCTTTGAAATTTTTAAAAATTGTCTTAAAGTGCCCGATAAACTATAAAATGCGCATGCGTCTAGGTGTTGATAAACTATAAATAGCGAAAATCCAGGGTTTGTCACCACAAGGTAAGCCAGGGCATGTTGAGAGAACAGCTAGAGTTGATATTGAATTTACATGTAGCCAGATAAGTTTCCTTATTCCATAGTTAGCATGATATTCATAGGATAACATGTGAAAATAAAAACGGTATTTTTGTAATCAGTGGTAAAATATGATATTTTTGACAAATTTTCACTTAACCATAGCATACGGTTTTTTAGCCATGACATACGACGTCGTATGCGATGGTTTATGGATTATTGCTACTTCAGACTCAAAACGAGGCTAAGTGTCAACATCGCCGGATCGTTTGGAAAATTCGAATTAAATCACTTAATTTCCGACGATTCTGACGATGACTTTACTTATGGAATAAAAAGAACATCCTATGATTTACTCGTGATATGATTTTAATCCACTCATGGATATTGATATCTGCACTCTCTCGCTACGCTTGCTCGTGCAGATATCATATTCATTCGTGGATAAAAATCATATCACTCATAAATCATAGGATATCCTCTATTTATTGAAATTACATATGGTTATTAGCAATACTTTGTAGGTGCTAAATAATAAAATATTTAGAGTATATATGAGAGAAATTGGCCATTTCGAAGCTGTTGAAAAGTTTGTGGCTCTCGGCTACACCGGGGAATTTACTTCCATGAGTACACACATAAATGTGGGGCTCCCCAAGAGGTACGCGACAAGGTGACCTGGCATCAAATGTGTGACTAAATGCTACTATCGAGAAGATAAAATAACGAATACGACAATAAGTTATTGCATGTGACAATTCCGAGCATTCATCTCACTGAAGTATTTTGAAGTGAAAATAAGATTTTTGTTTTGATACATGGATTCAGATGAACGTAACTTTATTCTGACAACTAATCGAAACGGAACAAAATTGATTGTACGTAACAGACAATTTATTGTTTTACAATGTTTTGATTGGCTAAACGAATGAAACCAACAAATTATGACATGTAAAATGACAATTTTGAAATGTAAAATTTAAAAGTGACAAACACAACCTCCCTATCCACTCTTTGGGAGCCCTACTAATATGTACATGCAGCAGTGGTAGTGTACAGCTTATTATCACACTACTGGGCTTTGTATTCTAAAGCCTGTTGTTTGTAATAACACTGTTCACTCAACGTATGTTTTGTGTGTGGGCAGTCAACGATAATCATTGTTTCATCCCGGTTATATGACCTCGGCAATTATAACAAAACCGTACTAAACGAAAAAACGCAAATAAGAGAAAGCTTTCACACACATATAAAAAATGAACTAGTCTAATCCGCCAGTATAAACTCTGTGCTATACGTAGCCGGGTCAGGCGCACACTTTAAACAAAAATGGCGGTCATAAAAAGGAAAAAAATTCGCTTTTCAACTCAGTGTTTTCATTTTTTTTCTTTTTCTATAAATGATACTATAGTCAAAACAGTAATGTTTGTGACTACTTTGAATTTAAAAAATAAGCAATCAAATGACCATATTGAAGCAGTTTATGTAAAAATAGAAACATTTATATTTATCCTAACTTTTGTATATTTTAGTTTGTTTTATAGTTTAGCTATCATAAATACATTTATTTTGATACTTCTCTGCCATGTTATTTTTGGAAAAATTAACATGGCTGAAGCTCCCTAAATTACAAAAGGCCACAGCTTTGCTGCACATTATACATTACTATCTGAAATATACAAAAGTTAGGTTAAATATAAATGTTTTTACATAAACTGTTTCAGTAATGTCATTTGTTTGCTTATTTTTTAAAGTCAAAGTACTCACAAACATTACTGTTTTGACTAGACATTTTCAAAGATGTATCATTTAAAACAATATATTGGGCACATTTTCTGAAAAATTCAAAAGATTCTGTTCAGTGACCTTTCCTACCTCCTACTTTTAGTTATTTTTCAGTCACATATTCAAAGGGCTATATTCATCATGTTTAGGGTCATTCTGACCATGAACATTGTGATCCTGTACCTGTAAATGGTATTTGGAACTAACTGAATTGACTGGAGGTCAAAACAGAACTCTGTTATCTTTGTTCAAAAAATGTCTAAAAATGCAAAAAAATTGTCACTTCCTGTTTTGTCATTTCCTGTTAACTTCCATAGCATCTTTAGGCTCAGCAGGAAAGTATCATTTTCAATTCTGACAAAGTGATATGTTCTGTCCTTGATCCCAATATTCTTCATCAATTGTGATACAAATTGATATTTTTGTAATCTCATAAGAAGGATAAGATATTGAAGTTTAATAATATGAGTGATTGAGTTGGTTTTTCAGACATTACAATTTTCAATATTTTAAGTCGATACCCAGACTCATTCCCAGACTCATCCTTTATGACTCTTGTAGGACATAATAAGTAGATGAAAAGAATGTGCCCAATATAATGCTCTAACTGTTACAATCTTTGACATTTTAAAAGATTGTCTTAAACAAAAATGGTGGTCATAAAAAAGAAAATAGATCATTTTTTTCTCTTTCTATGAATGATATCAAATTTTCAAAGATTGTATCAATATATTAGGCACATTTTCTGAAAAATTCAAAAGATTCTGTTCAGTGACCTTTCCTACCTCCTACATTTAGCTATTTTTCAGCAGTCATGGAGATAGGCAGTCGCCAAATCGCCAATGCGAGAATAACCATGACTTAGTCGAGAATGCGGCCAAAACATGTTGCCTTGTAGTCAAGATTGAATCCTATTCTTGATACCTGTCATTTCAATTTGAATATGGTCCAGTTATGAGGTCCAACACTTAGATTTAAGCAATATTTTTACCAAATTACTTTCGTCAGTTTGTTATCTCGTGCTTGTAGTTAACACGCGAATCTAGATTCGCAAATCAGTTGCGGACATCCCCGGGTCAATTTGTTATGACGAATCACTCCAGAGGGGGGAGAAACACCAGAGTTTCAAAATTTTCGAAATACGCTTGGAATAATATTATGTTCATTTCTGGTGTGTTAACCAATATCATAGCTTCTCAATTAACATCAGGATAAAGAAAGGTGTACGGAATATGCCTATATCAATTAAAAGATCCCATCCAAGTGTAGTATTTGATAACTAGCCGATGAAAATTCGAACGAACGAAGGTGGTAAGCAAGAGACGTAATTATGTCTGTCATCTTTAAACTCTGGGGCTTTCCCTCCTCTTGAATCACTCATAGGTTATGTCATCACGTGATTTCCAGGTCCGTATATGGTAAGGAGGGTTGGCCTTTGTCTTTATGATGGACATGGCCGGTATGCATAAGAAGTACGAACGGTTGTCTCATTTGTAAATAAATGCGAACGGTTTATACTATTTGCACTAAATGCCTCAGAACTAACTTTACGCTGTAACAGGGATATTGTATATTTATTTGGTGACAGGTCATTATTTGGTGACAGGTCATCTCAACCCCTAGTCATCTCAACCCAGTCCAACTCAATCCCAAGTCAACTCAACCCCAAGTCAAGTCAACCCCAGTAAAACTCAATCCCAAGTCAACTCAACCCTGTAAAACTCAACCCCAGTAAAACTCAACCCTATTCATTTGTGCAATGTCTAATTTAATTTTTTTATGATGAATAATTTAAGTCATTCATTTCTGAAAATCTAGCATTTTGCATGATACTTTGAATAGAAAGTTGTAAAAGTATTAAAAAAAACGGTTAAGCTCAATGATAATTCATCAAGTTGTCACTATTATTTAATTTAAAATATCTTTTGAAATCAAATTTTAGATAATTTAGAAATAATCAACGATGTAATATAACTTTTTATTTATATGAACATGAATTTACAAAATCATTAAGATTTACTAATTAATAGACTGAAAGCATATAGGTGTAGCCAGGAGGGGTGCGCATACACCCTCCCCCCAATTTTGAAGGAAGTTGCATCATTTTTTTTGTCAAAACATATCTTTTTTGATAAAATGACCCATATTTTAATCCCATTGGTACCATGTTGACATTTTGGAGATAAACTCATTATTAACTATAATCTAAAAAGGCAGTGGTCTAATTATGATTTATTTAGAAATTACCAGTGATTGACGATACAATAGATTCTCTACAAAAATACGAACATCAACACTCTAAATCATTCGTAGTTTTCATGTATCAAAACAACCATTGATGAATCAAAAAAATATATTCGAATTTCAATTTTATCCCGATTTTATTGCATATTACCACGTATTAAACGTACGAGCATACACAATAGCATTTAATGCAGATATGTTCAATTGATTGAAAGCATATATATTCCACACCAGAAAGACGAATATTTGTTGTTTTGTAGCGGGAGTTGACAAAATATTTTTCAACTTCAGGCTGACTCCGAGTCCATTTGAACATACGATTCAATTGATTTAATATTCTTTTGAACTCATCTAAAATGGATTCGATTCACCAATTGTTTAAAATCGATGGGATCACTATAGATTGCTGTATTTCCCGGGGGATACTGGTCTACTTTTTGTATAGGTCAGGGGTGCCTCTCAGAGGTTCACCCACTTCAGTAGGGTTTTTATTTAAAAAAAGGAGACCCACAAGTAGGGATTTCTCAATGAAAAAGCAACCCACTTCATCCCCCATACAGCCATTATACAGAAGTACCCCCCTGGGGTATATTTACAGTGTATGTGTACAGGGAAAGAAAGGTCCAGAATCCTGTATCTTTAGAATCAACTAAAAGTAAAAAAGACCCGGTGTTAAACAAGAGGAACATTACATGTATATCAGAACTGAGTTTTCTTATTAAGCTCATATATTCTCTAGTAGTCTTATTGTGTTATTTATGACATATTCACAATTGAATAACATTTAATTCATAAATCGGCGTTATTCAAATTTAATACATACAACAGTATTCAAATTGTCTAGTATTATTTCCTGCTAGTCAAGTATAAAATCATACCAAACTTGCCCATTTCAGTCTGGTATAGCAACTTTGTAGGCGAGAAAAAAATGAAGCGTACTTGCCTAGTAGTCTTAAGTTTTTAAAAAAAACGTGTTTCCATGACTGTTTTCAGTCACATTCTCATAGGGCTGAAAAGGTTATTTCATCATGTTTAGGGTCATTCTGACCATAAACATTCTGATCCTGGACCTGTAAATGGCATTTGGAACTAGTTGAATTGACTTCTGTGTTCGGAGGATGGTAATTCTAAGTTAGCCACTTTTGAGTTTAAGGTACATTATTATCATTTGCTGTGAGCCTTGTTTAAGTGCCCACTGCATATTTTACAGGAAAAAAGAAAAGAAAAAAACGAAGAAGAAAAACAAGAAAACAAAAGAAAAACTGAAATCAAAGGTAAGATTTTTTTGTTAAATACTTTTTAAAAAATACTTTTTTCCTCCTATAAGTAGCTAACATTCATTCTCTATCCAAACTTCCATAAAAAGGGCTTGAAGGTTATATTTTACTTTTGGTAATTTAAATTGCAATGTCTGTAGTTCTCGTCCTTAGTAACATCAACTTATTTTTTATCAATAATGATATCTAACTATCAATAGACAATATGGATTAGTCCAATGATACATTTTCTAGTGCATTTCTACAGTCCCTAGTACAATGTTACAATCCCTAGGACATTGTTACAGTCCCTAATATGCAGTGTTTCAGTTCCTAGTACAATGTTACAGTCCCTAGTGCAATGTTACTGTTCTTAGTGCAATGTCACAGTATAGTCCCTGATGTAATATTTAAGTCCTTATTGCAATATAACAGCCCCCTGTGCAATGTTTCCATCCTTAAGTGCAATGTTACAGTCTATAGTGCAGTGTTTAAGTCCCTAGTGCAATGTTACAGTATAGTCCCTGATGTAATATTGAAGTCCCTAGTGCAATATAACAGCCCCCTGTGCAATGTTTCAATCCCTAGTGCAATGTTACAGTCCATAGTGCAATGTTTAAGTCCCTAGTGCAATATTACAATCCCCAATGCAGTCCCTCGTGCAATGTTATAGTTTCATGTGCAATGTTACAGTCCCTAGTGCAATTCTACAGCCCCTAGTGCAATGTTACAGCCCCTAGTGCAGTGTTACAGTCCCCAGTGCAATGTTACAGGCTCTAGTACAATGCGACAGTCCATATTGCAATGTTACATTCCTTAGTGTAATATTACAGTCCCTTGTGCAATGTTACAGCCCCCCAATGCAGTGTTACAGTCCCTATTACAATGTGACACTCACTTCCATAGTGCAATGCAAGATTAATATCAAAGCAATATAACAATGTAGTAAGATGATGTTTGCTTCTAACAATTTTATATTAAATTACATCGTTGCATGTTTTAGCGTGACAAAGTGTTTGAAGATGATCAATCTCCACTCATCATTGAAGTTCCTAGTAACCCGTCAACATATGCTGTTTATGCCAGTGTTCGCCAAGCTGTACTCGAGAACCAGATCAAAGAAACAACGAAAGAATATCTCGCATCAAATGTTGTGACGCATTCTGACTCTGACAGCGACGAGGATGAGGAATTGGCAGATAAAAGTTTGCAGTTAAAAATTCCAAAAGTAATGAATTGTTTAGATATGAAAAACATTTTCTTTTTTATTATTCAATACTTTTTTGCCAATAGCCAAACAAAGAGATGTATGCATCCTGCCCTATCATTTGCTTTTCTGATATAATTCTCTCTTACATTCTTGATGAATGATTTTTAAAACCATAAAAAGAATCCTGACTAGGAACTACAGTATCTGTTAAAATTTTGAGAGAGATTTTTCTGAAATTCTTTTTTAAAGAAGGAAAGATGAAATACAGTAGTGTGATAAAAGAGAGAAGGGTTTCTTATTATTATATCCACAAAAAGATGGAACTACGAGAAATAGAGTTAAAGTTGAAGATTCCATGAGTTATGTTTTGTAATGTCTTATTCAAGATGGTAATCATGATTTTCATTTAATTCTATAAAATAAAGAATTCCATGATTTAAACATGACTATTGCTTAGCAAACTGCTACTTTTTTTTACATATATAGCTTGTCTTGTAAGATGTATTTAAGTTGGCTATGTCAAATTCTGGATTTCTTTTCCACCTGGTTGCTCGTAATATAACTGTTAAATTTCAAGTTAGTTTACGAATGATTACTCACTTCCAATCTGACTCTGAGTAAAATATATTTTCAGATTGTTGGTATAGGACTTTCCAGTGTGTTTGAGCTGATCCATGAAACCAAAGAGAAGGTGCCCACACTATGTACCAGGGCCTTACAAGCTCTCTTAGACATGTTACAGGGTCAGACACCAGAAGGGTTGAAGCCAGAACCTGTAGAGGTTATAGGTATGTGCTGTTAGACATGTTACAGGGCCAGACCCCAGAAGGGTTGAAGCCAAAACTTGCAAAGGCTTTTATTTAGAATGTTTATATTCTATGTTAAAAAGTGACACTATACAAAAAGTTTTAAAAATGTCTTCAATAACATTCAAGAAAAAGAACATTTCTTCCCAGAAGTAGAATTTAGATAACTGATTTGCTTCCAGATTCATTATTTGATTTACTACTTGAGTTGGCCAAGACTCCTCTCCCAAACAGTCCTGTCCCATACTCCAGCTGTGACTCTATGACATCACTGGCATGTTCGGCACTACTGAGTCTCGTAATCGCCAGGGGAGACACGGGGAAGTTAATGTGTGCAATATCTGAGATGTTAATGAGCTCTAATGTACTTGCATCACAGACTATAAAGGTTTGTGGTAAACTATGATAGTTTTAGTTCTTTAGAAGAGGATGGAAGGAGGGCTAGTTGTTGTTTCTTTACATGTTATTATCATAGTTTGGGATATTTGGGATTTGTTTTCTTCATGACTGGCTGTATTCTTAGATGTTTCATTTTCCTCTCTGTTTTGTTTTAATTTTTTTCCTTCTTGATGAATTATGGTTCTATTTCAATGTAAAACTCTCAGTATTCATGTATTCTTTTAATTAGTCTTGAATACATGCATGCTGAATACATTTTGAAGATCGTCATTTATATAAGTATTTAGTTGCCTGAGTGAGGTATGAGGAAAAGAGTTGTAATGAGTTCCCTGGAAAAACTAAATACATAGAGAAGGGATAGTAATCCCATGTACAAGTTCTCTTAAAATGTATAGCTTAACCTCCCTTTGTGTATTCCAGGTTCCTTGTATTCTGACATCCTTGCAAAAGAGTGTCCAGGCAGTGTTGCTAGGCAAAACCCAACACCCAGAGTGGCTGACTCAGGGCATCAAGCTAGAGGCAAAAACAGGCTCCTTTCTCCTGGAGCAAGACAGTAAGTTGCTTTGCTAAATAATACTTGTAGTATAATGTTGTTCATGTCTGGAAATTCAATATGTATAGTGAGCTGGTAACCTTGAAAAACAATTCAAAATTTTTCAATCTAATCAATATTGGATTTCAAAAATCTGTTTTTATTGTACCTAAAATGTACAACATTGGCATTAGCGTAGCAGGCATTGGTAGGTGGTGTCTAACTTTTTTGAGAAAAATGTTTCACAAATTGATTAAAAATATCCAGAGAGATTCTTTGGAATGAAAATCCAGAACTGCAGCTCTTCATTCTCACTGACTAGTGTCCTGCTCTATTTTAGGTGCAATATTGTTCACCCTGTGCCTTGTAAATAGCCCCTAGAATAGATTTTCAGAATCAATGCTCTTCTTGAATCAACTCCATTTGTTTACATATTATTTGCAGAAACTGAAGGGACCAGTTCCATAACAAGTGATGGAAGATATATTTACATTTTCAATAAACATGGTCTCACTAAAGTAGGCTCTGGCTATGGCGGAACTATAAAGGTAAGAAAAGGGAAATATTTACTTAATTAATCTGCTCTTTGTCATACGCATATGATTGAGATTCTTACCTCTGAGAAATATATTTTGTGAAATACAAATCAAACATCAAGTAAAAACATGTATAAACGTAAGTCTTGTAACTTCAACATTCTAAAGGAGCAGGGAAAGTATCGCAACAGACTTTTGATAATTTTGACAGTTGATAATTTTTTTGTGAGTAGTTTCTGACTGTAAAAAGTAAATGCTTGGGAAAGGCGAATCTATAATCTTCAAGAAAAGTTCAAAGAATAGTTTCCAGATCAATTGGATTATCTTATAATCCATGTTTAATCCACCCATCAACAAGCTTTTTCAAAATACATTCGTCATTTTCACCATCGTCCCTCATTTTTTTTACAATTTTTCATGCAAAGTTACATTGTACTTGAACACATGTTTCATCAAGTAAAATATGTAAGGAACTCCATGAAGTTTGTTTTTGAGTTTTTTTTGAAAAAATGAACCTCTTAAAATGCATGTTTACAAAAATAATTTAGGAGTGATGTAAAAGATGGCAATGTTTTTCAATAATAACATACATAGGTGGGTGAATTACTCATGTGTGTTGTGTTTTAATCCTGCATTCACTGACTGAGTTAGCCTATTGAAAAATCATAGAGATTAATAATGCAAACAGTAATACTATGAATACTTCTACTTCAAGCTCAAATAGCGCTTTCAGGGTCCTGTGTTGAAATACTAGATCACCTTATGTGCATGAATTTTCAAGAGAAACCATCAGTGCAAGCAATTAAATGAAAGCATCAACCGAACATCACTTGAAAAGTACTAAAGTGGTGAAAAATTGCAGGATGTTGACAGAAAATGTACCTAGGGGAGAGGGTCGTCTCTCAACCCCCCTCCTCCCCCTCCCTGGTCACGGGACTAATACATGTGATATGGCAAAGTCCAATTCATAGATTAAGTTTCCCTTGCAGTCTTGTTGGCATTTTTATTAGAGTTCATGTTTTGTTTATGTTAATGCACGGGTAGTATCTAAAGCCCCGCCATGATTTAGAAATCGCGAGCAAGTTCCTGCTGAAATCACGAGCAAAGTCCTTTTTATTTGTGTCACTTGGAAATATGGCCAAAAATGGTAAGAATACGCATTACTGTTCTTTGAAACTTGAGGTATACTTTCAGAACAGGTATATCTTCACAAACAATGACATGAACGATAAATATGTTTACCGGCATGGATTAAAACTGGCGCAAATATGCACGTTTACATAATTTACTGTAACAAAATTACTTTTGTCGTTAAAATTGAGACAAGAACTACGATATGCATTCCTCATAATGAATATTGGATCAACATTGTATGTATTGATAAGTTAGTTTACAATAACATCTCCTGTGGGGGGTGAAATACACCATTGGAGGTGTTCCAGTGGCCCCGCTGAAATTATGAGGAAGCCCCGCTGAAAACATGAGGAGGTCCCGCTGAAATCAGGAGCAGATTTCACGAGTACCCGCTTCGATCACGAGGAAAGCTTCATTACATTCCATTAAATATTAAGGTTCTTCAAATAAACGTACACGAAAGACCAAGCAAAGTATTTCTATTAATTATATATACTGTTTCATTCTAGGGCCACGTTTCAAATGTTTTTATTGCAACTTCAAGTCATCAGAGCAGAACGATTTCGTCAAACATTTTATACAGTTTCACCCATCATTGGATTTCAAAATAAACGAACCAAAATATATAGGAGAAAGATGGATATATCGTGTATTAGACTTCAACATAAATTCAAGACAACTTGATGGAAGCATGAAGTTCAGGGGAATGAGCCTTTTATTAAACAGAGACACCCCAAGTTCCAAGAAGAGGAAATTTTGAGAGAAATGAGAACCACAAAGGCTCCATGATAATTCAGAAGACGTTGTAGGTTCTAATTTTATAATTTAACAATAACATTAAAGTTTTTGTTTTTTAAATATTTATTTCAAGAATGATTTATACACCATCAATGTAGAAAAATACTTTATTACAATACTTCAAAAAATATGAGATGTCAGGAAGATTTCGATGGTCATTTGATGTTTCTCCAAGTTACTAATGTCGTATCTAAGTATTCCATACCTGGCTACTGAGGTTTTGTAGGCACATAACGAGCCGATATACAATCAATATACCATGCGTATCAAAAAAACGCAACAGATTGTTATCTCGGAAAAGTGCAAATCAGTGATAACAGCATTGATTTCATTCAATGTACCATACATTAAAGCCATGTGTCTCCTCTTTCCAATGGTATATCATTCATTGATATTGGGTCATGTTTGAGCGAGTAATCATTCCTTTTGCAAAGTAGGCCAAAATAAGCTTGGGACCAATTTATAAACATCGCGAATGTCAGTGTAATATTGGAAGAAAACATAAAACCAATGCATCCTTTTCATAATAATCACTTCCGAATAATCATTGATTTCGCAATGTAGGGCAAAATTCAGCCCGGACCCAAGTTTTAAACAGTACATAGGACATATGGGATATTTGAGGAAGGTGTGGCAGGTGTGACATAGACACGCGGTGCTAACTTCGACCGTTAATTTGAATTTTTGACCTACCAGATGTTTGAAAATCAAGCATTGCGCGTCTCATACTGCACCGTTTTTCTTCAAAATTGTTCCATTCAAAGTAAAACAAAATTGCCTTTCTGTCGGTGCATTGCTTTATTGTAAAGAGTCCCTCGTTTTAGCAGCGTTTTGGTCCCCAGCTGCGAAAATGCCGCAGAAAGTAGGCACTCTGTATAACAGAAAAATGTACCAACAGAAAGGCATTTTTGTTATGCTTTGAATGGAACAAGTTTGAAGAAAAACTGTGCAGTATGGGACTCGCAATCCTTGATTTTCAAAGATTTGGTAGGTCAAAAATTCAAATTAACGGTCGAAGTTAGTACCGCGTGATAGACAGCAAAGTGTTCATACTCGTACTCTTGCAAGAATACATCCTATTCCCCTCCAAATTGCCACCACCTTTTGCACATAAAGATGCGCTCATCTCTCCATGTCATGCATGGTTCAGCCCTGAGTCATCTGTGGGTTAAAGCGAAGAATAAGCCCATTGGCAATTCTTTCTCGAAGTTTTGCAATATCTGGTGGAGGAATGATTAGCACAGATGCTCCTGAGATAGCTCCAAAAGAAAAATTCACAACAATTCAAGTCAGGAGAACTTCCATTGGTACTTAGCCCTTGCACTGATTTTTGCAATATCTTAAACTTGGTCCAGAGCCGATTTTGACCCACTGTGCAAATGGAAGGATTTCTCACCCAACCATGACCACATGTGAATGAATGACATATCATTGCAAAGAGGAGGACGTGGCTTTATGGTACATTGGATGAAATTTATGGAGTCACCTCTAGTTTTGTGATTTTACGAGATAACTGCTTGTTGCGTGTTTTATTCGTCCTGTATAGTGTATGTGGGAGTTATCGCTAAAGTACGAGACCGGGATGGATATGGGCTGTATCCACTCCGGTACCGCTCCTGAAAATCGAACTCAATAAATACGTTTTACTCAATTTACGAAATAAAGATTTTTTAAACTTTACTTATGCTGTATATTTAAAATTTTAATATCAATTTATTGATCTGCTCCGGCAATATATGAGTGTAAAATCAAACTTAAAAACTACTTCTTGAGAAAATCCGTACTTTAGTATGTGTTTGAATTTTGGAAGTTAATTATCAATATGTTTATGTTTATGCTATAGAATACATCTGTTATATCACATACTTGGACGTGTTACGGGTACATAAAGCCGGTTTGTAAAAACTTATATTTTCATCAGCGGGCAAATATAGCTTTACGTCCCTCTCCGAGCGGGCAGATATAGTGACGTGTCGCAAAAAGGTCGCGCACGCATTGTTACACATTTTCGCTTTTTAACACCACAGAATGTGACGTTTTTTGAGAAAAATGTACACATATGGAAATCCTTTCATCCTCCACATTTCCCTCTATAAGTGAAAACATTTAAGGCGAATAACTCTGATATCGTATATGCATTAACAATGGGATAGGAGTATCATAAAACACGAATCAATTGATATTTTAGGTGAAATGAATATACGTGTTGCTGTGCTTGAAAATAGGCGAATGGCGTAAATTAGCCCTATTTTAATGAATCTTGAAAACCTTTCGTCCTCCACTTTTCCACATACAACAGAAAACACATAGTTTTGCGAACAAAATCAGTTTAAGAGCAAAATAATCATTTATGATTTCTTAAAAATTGATCTCGTATTTTTTGTTTAATGTACACCTGAAAAGTTGAAGGTAACAAAAAATGAGCAAAAAAGGTCGCTGTCAACAGATTCTATTTTTCAAACTCTATGACGTCACAATATGGGACGCTTACTAAAATTCATCCTTTGAAATAAAACTTCCATCTACCTTCATCAAGACGAAAAAAAGTATAATAGTCATATATTGTTTGAGTTATGAGCTTTTAAAGACGAAAATTAATTCAAAATGTAACATGTCAACAGGGGATATTTGCCAGATGTTTTGGTAAAAAACTTTTTTTTAAAAAGAACTCGCAAGAATCGTGAAACAGCTTTAAAATGATATATAACTTTAATTAGAATATTATCTTATAATCCGGGGAATCAAAGTTACATTCACACGATACCCTTAAAAACAAATGCGCCACCTTTTTGCGACTTGTCAGTATATCTGCCCGCTACGTCATAATCGCTGTTCCCGTATTGGTTCTTTTTTGTAACGTTCGCATACTGTGAACAACAATGGAGAAAAACGCAGACAATCGCGATCTCTTTGATGCTTTAAAGAAGGGAAGGAGCAGTATGCCCCGTTAATAATCAAAGATTTGAACAGGAAAATCCGGCTACGGACAAGAATACAAAACTGGACATGAATATTTTAGAATAATTCCATGGTTGGTTGCAAAGCTTTGGCCAATTGAACAATGTGATTGGTATGGGATAAACAGATCTTATCCTACACTTAGTGTACTAAATGTATAATAACATTAAAAAATAAATTTGATATTTATTGGCAAAATGAATATCCGGAGGATATCGCAACGATATACTCCGGGCGGAGGATTTTGCTCTCTCGTGCAGATATCAATATCACCTCGTAGATAAAAATGATATTCCTCAAAATCATAGGATATCCTATAAATCCTATAGTCGGTTCAGGATATTGGGATTATTCCTTGGCCAATATAATATATCTACCCTTGGGACCTACGACCCTCGGGCAGATATAATATATAGGCCTTGGGATAAGCCCAATATCCTGAACCGACTATAGGATAATCTCTATATGTACGATCGGTTTTGGATACAGGGTTTATCCTAAACCTCCCATTACATAACCCTTACAAAATTAGGATTGAAATATTTCCATGCTCTTATATGAAATCCTATTTCTTTTTACTTTTTATTTCTGTACTATCATATAAATATAGGAATGTTTTGAAATGTCTATGAAAGTTGATAAGTCCCAAGAACATGTTATTTGAACGAATAATTTGAAAAAGGTTCTTTGGATTATTCTGATAGATTCATCAATTTGATATGAAAAGTAATGTAGGCAATAAGAAGTATATTGCTTGCAGGATTTTGAGTAAATCAGAAAAAAACACATCCAAATATCAATCACAAGGGTCTGGACGTATCGTCGCGTTTCGTTCAATCAGAATCAGATAAAATGGCAGATAATTTGATTTGCATTAAAATTGACAGTTTTATTGATTACTTTGGCATACATTGTGTATTTTCTTATTTTTTACAGTCGAATGATAGCTACTGTATGTTTAAATATATTGTATAAAATGTCTAGCTATGTGTTTGTAATCACTGCAAATTGGTATGTCATCCCTTTTTAAGCCCATAAAATGTAAACATTTCTCAGCAAATAAGATTGTGTTTTTTATTGAGTTTGTGTTTGTTTTCCTTGTACCCTTGCATGATTTTGGATTTTTCCAGGACGCAAAACAAAGAATCTACTTCTTGTGGCCTTAGCTTTATGTTACATTAAATATAATTTGTTGCTAATTTAAGGTGAACACATGCATTTTTCATTTCTTTTTCACCATTAACAATAACTCGACAAAATGATACATTTTACGAAATCGTTAATCCGATGTAAATTCTTTGGATACCCTATGATTTTAAAGAAAATCAGTTTTATCTAACTAGAGATGATATTGATATCTGCACGGGAGAGCGAAGCGAACGAGTTCATATATCAATATCGTCGAGAAGATTAATATGATTTTCTGAAAAACTCATAGGATGTTCTAAATATCCTTCAATTAGTGTACTAAATGGGGGAAATCAACAAGAATTGGAGTATATCGTTACAAAACCCTCCGCATATTGGTTTACTGGATTATATCGTGGCGATATCCTCTGGTTATATTCATTATGCCATGTAGCAAATTATTATTTTATTTTCCAGCTTGATAAAGAGTGAATGTCATTCACATCTAGTTCTACTAAATATGAGAATAACAGTTAACCCTCTGATATTTCTAGTAAATTCGTTTGAAAAGTGATTGCCGTGATTGAAAATACTGTTAAGACAAAACAGCAGTGGAATTTTGTAGATTTCTATAAAAAACTAAGGAATATACACCATACTTAGCTATGTATATCTAAGTTTACAAAACGGAAAATTGCATATAATAGTAATGCTTACAGGTCCGATTGCACCTGGTTGCGCTAACATTTGTGTCATACTATTATTATTTGAAATACAAATGCTATTCGAAGAAGGACATAACTGATAGGACCTCCTACCCTTTACACCGGTTTTCCCGTTCTTTCAGATATCCATCCACATTTATTACCTCGAATCTTTGATTATTAACAGGATACTCTCTCAGGAGCATCTGTGCTCACAATTCCTCCACCAGATATTGCAAAACCTCGAGAAAGAGTTGCCCATGTGCTGCTTTTCTCTGCTTTAACCCACAGATGACTCAGGGCTGAACCATGCATGACGTGGACAGATGAGCGCATCTTTATGTGCAAGAAAGTGGTAGCAATTTGGAGGGGTATTGGATGTATTCTTGCAAGAGTATGAGTATGAACACTTTACTGTCTATACCACACCTGTCACACCTTCTTCCAATAGCCCCAATGCCCGTTGTACTGACTTTTGCAATGTTTAAAACTTGGGTCCGAGCTGAATTTTGCCCCACTTTGCAATATCAACGATTATTCGGTCAGCCATGACTCCCTGTGAATGAATGATATTCCATTGCAAGGAGGAGTAATCCGGCTTTTTGGTACATTAAATGAAAAGGATGCAATCAGCATTGGTTTTATGTTTTCTTCCAATATTGCATCGGGCTCCGTACACTGACTTTTGCAATTTTTATAACTTGGCCCAAAGCTAATTTTGGCGCTCTTTGCAAATGGAATGATTACTCGCCCAACCATGACCAAATATCAATGAATGATATATCATTGTAAAGAGGAGACATATGGCTTTACAGTGCATTGAATGAAATCAATGCTGTTATCACTGGTTTTGTGCTTTTCCGAGATAACGATCTGTTGCGTTTTTTGATACGCACTGTATATTTATGTTTTTAAAATACATGTACAAATATTCCGTTGCGTTTTGTCTCATACGTATAGAACTTAATTAATGTGATTGTCATTCAACATTTATCAATTTTGATTTTGTTCAAAACGTTTTGCTACCTACATGCAATGATTTCACTATGATGTCACTTAGGTTGCAAAATACTTTGATATGCTAAAACACTGAAGTGGCACATTAGATATGGCATTTTATTATTGAAAAATTTTGTTTCATTTGGTCAATCTTTGCATTGGTGTTAAAAGTGTTAACAATTTATACGTTGATGTATCGTGATAATAGGTTGTTTAAGCTTACGATGTTTTTTACAACCTAAACGTGAACGGGAAATATTAAACGATGCATTTGTTTTGGCGATTGGTCATACGTATAGGTTGACGTTTAGATTTTATTTGCAAGCTTAAACTCTCTTATCTATTACGATTACGAACCAAATCATTTTGAATGTATTATTTCAATAATAATATTTCTGATTTTAAATCTGTTTCCATAATGGAATTCAAAACTGAGCTCCACATGTTCCGTGCTTCTTAATTTGCGCGTCTCATTGTATCTCACATGACATTTTTAGCTGGCTGAGCAAACCAGACAAGACAAGACAATCGGAAACACCGATCCATGTGATGTTGAAATGCGACCTGTACTTCAACATGATGGAATTCCTCTCATCTTTTAAACACTTGGTTCCACATGACGCGCGAAATCATCAACTTAACATTAATTTTATTTTTACAGCAGTTTATTGTATTGCCGAGTTTTTGCAATTGGATGCTGCTATTTCCAGATAAGATCCCTGCTTCACATGAATCACATCCGTTCAGCCACTGGGTTGCTGCACAACTTTGTCATCTTCATGAGAGGGGGTTGGCATTAGGCCATCTGGCTCAGGGAATTATTGTATGGGAGTCAAATACGGGTGGGCGGTTGGGAAAGTCCGTAATATTTTTGGTACTTTTTTATGATGGCCTAAACATACGTATACAGGGTGATCAATAAATAAGGTAAAAGTTTCTGGTATTTTGTAAATATTGGTCCAAACATCCTGAAATTTGGTCAGAATATACCTTGTACATTTCTGAATTAAAACGTATAAAGATATAAATTCTGCCATCTGATTGGTTAATATTATAGTTACCATGGCAACTGGAGTCAGAGGTACCCGGGGCAATTTAATTGCATCCAATTTGAACGAAAACTGATAAAAAGGACCTTTTTTCAAACTGAAAAGAAATAAACGTGGGTGCCAGCATTTATTGTTTTAATACTTTGTTACCATTGTTACATATTTTCTTGCAAATTTGGTGTTTGATGTCATGGAAAAGATAAATATGTAATGAAAACTGATCTGATCATAGAAAGTTTATGACACAGGTCAATGATGAAAAACAATACAGAAGAGATTTGATGAGAGCAAAGAGGAAGAAGAGGCCCGTAAAACGTTTCACATTGCACTGGGATAATGCTTCATCTCACAATGCTATTCTCACGGTACAAGCCATTGAAGCACTGGGTTTCCCACTGTTAGGTCATGTTCTATACTCTCCTGACTTGTCCCCTAATGATTTTACCTTCATGGTGACCTGAAGAGGGAGTTGAGGGAGTTTCTCATGGGAAGACTTGAAGTCAGCTATCTTAAAAATTTGCAGCAGGCTATGGGAAAATGGGTTTAAAATTTGTTCAAAGACTGGAGTAGAAGACATGAACTACATGTTTAAAACAAAGGACATTAGGTAGAGTAGTTATGAAGTATAAAATAAGAATAAGATATGTCATTTCAATTGTGATTTGAAATATATTATCAAAAGCGCTTCGACTGAAAATTTAGTTCTTTGATAGTTGCCCGGGTCTTCATGCTTTCTGTTGCTATGGCAACCATAACTTCAACCAATCACATCACTTTGATCTGTAACTTGATATTTCAATTCAATAATGTTTGAACATTATTCTGTGCAAATTTTATGAGGATTGGGTAAAATCTGAAGAAATGCCAGATACTTTTACCTTATTTATTGATCACCCTGTATGCGCCTCTTGCACTGGTAAAACTTATCATAATAACATAATCACGTGAGACCTTTTTAAAGAATTGATAGTTGATGATGAAAGAGAGTCGTAAATAACAATGATATTACATAATATTAAAAGAGTCGCACATGTACATGTTTAGTTGTCACAATAATAACATTAACAATGATATATGATATACATGTGCTCTGTAGAGTATCAATAATTATTATATCTATTTAGTTGGCTACAATCGTGGCAGATTTGCAGATTAAAATCGGACTTCACTCCATTTTGGAGAGACACTTGCTCCTGATTTCAGCGGGACCTCCTCATGTTTTCAGCGGGGCCTCCTCATGTTTTCAGCGGGAACTTTAGTTTATTGCTCATGTTAGAAGCGGGGCCTTGAGGGATATGGTAAAATGGAAATATATAAATTTCGGCGAAGCTTTAGGAAGTGAAACTCTGAATACCTTTATTTCATATCACTATAAACATTTCAACTGAAGGGCAACGACCTTCTTCAGCTATAAAATATAGAAATATAAAGATAAAGATTTAAGATGATACATTCTCTCTCCAATTATCAAATAACGAAATTCAGAACATCAGATCGTGATACTTGTTTTGCAGCAGTTGCTTTTTAGTATCACTGCCATGTGATAATTGAATAAAATTAAATGAAAACGCTTTGTACAACATACAATTTAAGTAAACAAAAGATACCCCTTCATTTCTTTTAATTGCTCGCGATTTCAGCGGGAACTTGCTCGCGATTTCTAAATCATGGCGGGGCTTCAGATACTACCCGTGTTAATGGGTGAGTGGAAGACCCTTGGGTGGGAATCAAATATAAAATGTTTTCTAAAATATATATTTGAAATACTTTGTGTATGTACAGTCACAAACTCTAGGCAACATTAACTAGTAATGGGGCAACACCCCAACTCAGCTGAGTGAATGTGTAAACCATATAAGGAACAAAAAACATTACATAAAACAAACTCAGCATGCAAACATGTAAAACTGGCATGGCAAAACAATAGATTGTGAAACTGAATAATAAAAGCACATACGACTAGAAAACAAGGGATTAAGGACCTGTTAAAATGACATGGGATTGGTCAATATGAATAGTAGAAATATGAAAAATGTGAAAATGTTACATTTAGTATTGATCATGAACATTAGAGAGGTTAAGTACACAGGCTCGTAGGCAGGTAGAGGGGAGAGATAAAGGGAGCTGCTGCTCCCCCAAGAGATTCTTTCAAAATGATGCAGTTTCTCACCAATCTGAGCACTTCGCATGATTTTTTAGCCAAAACTGTCAAAAAGTTCATCCCTAGGCAAAAGCTTTGCCCTTGGTAAAACTGCTCATACCCCTTGGTAAAAGCTGGCTACAGACTGTGTAAAACACTTGTGTGAGAACTTGAACATGAACGAGTACTGTTATGACCCCCAGTAATGTTGTCCATCTCTCAACTGCTTTAACTGGGGACCATTACATCAATTGGCATTATATCAATCAGACAAAAAGAGGCCAGTGATGTGAAAATAGTCAATAGCACGGTGTTATAGCATGACGGTTACGCCACCTCTGAAAACGAGGTTGGACAGCTACGTTCACTGATTTATCCAATGAAATGGCCGCGATGGAAGAGAAAACTAAGGTTGGCGCGTTATTTTCTACTTCTGTGTATCAATGAAAGGATGAACGATTTATGTAAGAAACGCATTCGGTGATACTTTCAGTAATGTATATTTTGAACGTAGCCTTTGCAAATTGATGCCCGAAGATAACATGAAATAAGAGAAAAACTGTCGAGTTTGAAATTCAAAACTACACAAAAATTTAGTAATTTGTTTATTTTTGTTTTTGTTGTTAGGGCATGGTCTATATTGCCTAAAAACCTTGTGGTATATAGATGTAACCTACATACGATCATACAAAGCCAATTGAGCATTGGAAACCACCTAATATGTTCTACTCAAGCCATAATAATGTATTTTGAATTTGCAGTAGTTATACACAGTTTACTTATACTTACAGTTAATATTTTGAGTGGCTCATGTACTGAGACAACACGAGAATGGATCAAAACTTATAAACTTTGATATCTCAGTCGGTAGGTTTACAGCTTATATTCTGTTTCTTGTAGACCACCTGGCAGATTTGACCCAGTCTTTATAACCATCCATATATACGTCACCGAATGGAACTAGTTTAAAAGGAAATCTTATCTGTGAATATTGCCTACAGGCGAGAAAGAGGACATGCTGCCTTTCCCATCCGCCATTTTTTGTTATCGTTGCTGCAAAATTTTGCAAATCGCCTTGACGTAACCGTCATGCTATAACACAGTGAATAGGGGACCATAAGTTTAACATTCCATGTGTACGTTCATCAAAATAGTGCGATCTTAACCTCCCTAATAACTGAAATTGTTGACTCAACCAATAGAATCATTCTATGTTTGTTTATATTTGTTCACATTAATATGGAAGAAAATCGGACATTTTGCTAAAAAGATGTTATTGTAAATCTTAGAAATAATGATAAAGGTAGTATACACCACACACTCAATGGTATTGATTGTGGTTTTCAGAGACTCTCAATAGGGACTTTAAGCTTGCAATGTTTTTATATGCAAGCTTAATCTCCCTAATGTTAACATTAAGGTAAGAGTGTATGTTACTCATAACATTTTCTTAGGATAACATTTCTTGAATTGATGAATATGCAAAAATTATTCTTAGCATATCATCCTTCATTTCATTATTTGAATAATCAATCTGGAGATAAACTCAAATAAGGAAGTGTGTTACAACACATCATCATATAGAAACATGTTCAATGTTTTTTTCAGAAGCTGGATCAAAATATTTGTCTTACTAAAATTATTGGCAAAGGTATGATGTACTAAATTCTTGTACTGTATTTATGATTTTAATAGCACTGTACCTCGTGAATCATTACTGATAAACAAGATACAGAAAACCTGTTCAAAGTAAATGCTATAATAAGGCATCATAGAAATTATCATAAAGAGAGGTATTTAGAATTTCTTAGCAACTTACACACACACACAGGTTTAACTGCACTCACACATTAAACAGTCAACTTGACAGGTATTCAGGATTTTTTGGGAAATGCTGCGGTTATGCTCCATTGATTAAACAGGGGATCAAACAGCAGGGGATCAAACAAGTCCAACCATTCATTTATGAAAACATTTTGAACTAACTTTATGGCACACTAATGACATCTTATATGAGTGTGCTGTACTAAAAGCATAGCCCCATTGGATCCCCTTATATTGGATTATCATAATCCTAATCCACGAGGAGTTCCTTATATATTTTAAGTGATGAAACATGTGTTCAAGTACAATGTAACTTTGCATGAAAATTGTAAAAAAAAATGAGGGACGATGGTGAAAATGACGATTGTATTTTGAAAAAAAAGCTTGTTGATGGGTGGATTAAACATGGCTTATGAGATAATCCAATTGATCTTGAAACCATTCTTTGAATTTTTCTTAAAGATTATACATTGGCCTTTCATATGCATTCATTTTTGTACAGCCAGAAACTACTAGAAAAAAATTATTTACTGTCAAAAATCTGTTGCGATACTTTCCCTCGCTCTTTTGTAGAAATACCAAAAATACCATTTTTCTCATGTATGACCTGTGATTTTAGATTAAGATGGTTCCAGTAATTTGTGTAAGGTTCTATCAAATTGCAACCTCTATGTGTGACATATGTAAATGTTGAACTGATTAATTATTTCTAACTTGGGCTGTTTGGTAGACTTACAAGAGTTTAAAGAAATGTATTTCTTGTGTTCCTTCACTGGATTCGATATTTTTCAATAATATGTTTGATGAGTATGCTTCTCTGCAGACACAACCTGCAATTATATCTGACAATGACAGACTAAGAAGAGTATGTATTTCCTGTATTGTAGGGTAAAGTTTGTAAAGAGAGACAGATTAAAGAGAACAGTGAAGGCAGAGGTTGGATAGCACATTGTAAGGTAAGCTTTTGTAGATGTATACAATGGCCAAGTGACAATGTGCTTTTACCATTGGGGAAATGGGATAGCACATTGTAAGGTAAGCTCTTGTAGATGTATACAATGGCCAAGTGACAATGTGCTTCTACCATTGGGGAAATGGGATAGCACATTGTAAGGTAAGCTCTTGTAGATGTATACAATGGCCAAGTGACAATGTGCTTTTACCATTGGGGAAATGGGATAGCACATTGTAAGGTAAGCTCTTGTAGATGTATACAATGGCCAAGTGACAATGTGCTTCTACCATTGGGGAAATGGGATAGCACATTGTAAGGTAAGCTCTTGTAGATGTATACAATGGCCAAGTGACAATGTGCTTTTACCATTGGGGAAATGGGATAGCACATTGTAAGGTAAGCTCTTGTAGATGTATACAATGGCCAAGTGACAATGTGCTTCTACCATTGGGGAAATGGGATAGCACATTGTAAGGTAAGCTCTTGTAGATGTATACAATGGCCAAGTGACAATGTGCTTTTACCATTGGGGAAATGGGATAGCACATTGTAAGGTAAGCTCTTGTAGATGTATACAATGGCCAAGTGACAATGTGCTTCTACCATTGGGGAAATGGGATAGCACATTGTAAGGTAAGCTCTTGTAGATGTATACAATGGCCAAGTGACAATGTGCTTTTACCATTGGGGAAATGGGATAGCACATTGTAAGGTAAGCTCTTGTAGATATATACAATGCCCAAGTGACAATGTGCTTCTACCATTGGGCAAATGGGATAGCACATTGTAAGGTAAGCTCTTGTAGATGTATACAATGGCCAAGTGACAATGTGCTTCTACCATTGGGCAAATGGGATAGCACATTGTAAGGTAAGCTCTTGTAGATGTATACAATGGCCAAGTGACAATGTGCTTTTACCATTGGGGAAATGGGATAGCACATTGTAAGGTAAGCTCTTGTAGATGTATACAATGGCCAAGTGACAATGTGCTTCTACCATTGGGGAAATGGGATAGCACATTGTAAGGTAAGCTCTTGTAGATGTATACAATGGCCAAGTGACAATGTGCTTTTACCATTGGGGAAATGGGATAGCACATTGTAAGGTAAGCTCTTGTAGATGTATACAATGGCCAAGTGACAATGTGCTTCTACCATTGGGCAAATGGGATAGCACATTGTAAGGTAAGCTCTTGTAGATGTATACAATGGCCAAGTGACAATGTGCTTCTACCATTGGGGAAATGGGATAGCACATTGTAAGGTAAGCTCTTGTAGATGTATACAATGGCCAAGTGACAATGTGCTTCTACCATTGGGGAAATGGGATAGCACATTGTAAGGTAAGCTCTTGTAGATGTATACAATGGCCAAGTGACAATGTGCTTCTACCATTGGGGAAATGGGATAGCACATTGTAAGGTAAGCTCTTGTAGATGTATACAATGGCCAAGTGACAATGTGCTTCTACCATTGGGGAAATGGGATAGCACATTGTAAGGTAAGCTCTTGTAGATGTATACAATGGCCAAGTGACAATGTGCTTCTACCATTGGGCAAATGGGATAGCACATTGTAAGGTAAGCTCTTGTAGATGTATACAATGGCCAAGTGACAATGTGCTTCTACCATTGGGGAAATGGGATAGCACATTGTAAGGTAAGCTCTTGTAGATGTATACAATGGCCAAGTGACAATGTGCTTCTACCATTGGGGAAATGGGATAGCACATTGTAAGGTAAGCTCTTGTAGATGTATACAATGGCCAAGTGACAATGTGCTTCTACCATTGGGCAAATTGAAGAACCCCTTGATATTTTTGCATTGGGAAATGTAGTTCATGTTCTTTTGTGTATAATGTAGCAACTGCTATATGTGTATAAAGTGGAATCATCAAGAAATATAGTATATGACAGATATGTAGTGGTATGCAGTATCACAAATAGCTGTAGATTTTTGTATAAATGTATAATATGTAAAAAGTGCCTGCGGCACATAACATAAATAAACAATACAACAAAATAACAGATACGTTGAATAAATGATTTGATGAAAATGTTTCAGGGCAAGCTGTTCTACAGACAGTATATGAGTGATCAACCTGAGCTGAAAATCTATGATGCAGAGACACTTGAACCTGTAGGCAAAACCAGACCAGAAAGTTAGTACATATACGCTGTAATGGAGTACATATACACTGTAATGGACAAGCTTTATTGTCTGATGATTTTTAGGAGGAGTTGAATTTTAATTTGATAATGATGTTCAATGACACTTTTAGGCACAATTTGTTGTATAATCGCTTATGTTTTTGAGGCAATGTTCCAATCAAAGTCAAAGCCAAAAGATCCATGAAAATTAGAATTGCATATGAGGGAACTCTACATTTTAGATGGCACAGATTATAGCAATTATATGTCAGTTAAATCATATGCTTAAACTGATCAATGACACAGGCTATTTATCAAAGTTACTGATTAGTTTTTAAACCTTAATATATATATGTATTAAAAGTACATGTACATAAACTAGATCTAGCACCCTTTTCCATTTGATATTTCCAGTATCCAGTTCTTCTGGCAATGACGGTGACACAAATGTGATGTTTTGCAATGGAGAAGTCCTGGGCCACATTGCTATAGTCAGAGATGTAAGTGTAATATCAACTGTTCCCTAAGTGATAGCCTTGCCCCAAGTCGGTATTTTTTACTTTATCTGATCTTGAATTATTACCGCCTTGTGTAATCCGATACATCTCCACTGTTATTATGATAAATTATGCACCAACTATTAAGCGTGCCCTATAGCATTAGCGGTAGTCATACACAAAAATCAATAAATAAATCCACGTGTTCGCCATGCGGTTGTGAAGTTATATGCGGCATGCTTGCAGTCTGCAAATCCAAGTATCTCCCCTACAAATAAAACGCATTCACCAGAAACATAATAACTTTTCATTATCCTTTTTACAGCATAACTATAAGTGTTTATATGTGAACTGATCAGTCATCAACTTTCTGATATTAAATTGGTTCACTACATTCAAATTACTTTCAATTCTATTTAGCAAATAAAACGTTTATCGATTTTGCGAGGGTCATTTTCAGTTTTGCTAGCTGATGAAAGTAAAGCGAGGTAGGACTTCCCACAATGCCACTATCAAAGGTTCCGATACTAACTTGCTGATTGGAGCAAAATCAACAGCTGTATTACCTCGTGTGTTTGTAACCTAAATTTAGACATTGAAAGATCGCGTGCTATTGGTCAAAATCACCGACATAAACAAACTGTCGGTAAAGCACGTGGCTTTCTCTTTGGTACAAGGCGGTCATAATTAGAAATCAAGATAAGTAAAAGAGACCGACTTGGGGCAAGGCTACCTAAGTGACACTGTGTGTAATATCAACTGTTCCCTAAGTGACACTGTGTGTAATATCAACTGTTCCCTAAAGTGACACTGTGTGTAATATCAACTGTTCCCTAAAGTGACACTGTGTGTAATATCAACTGTTCCCTAAGTGACACTGTGTTACTGTTCCCTAAGTGACACTGTGTGTAATGTCAGTTGTTCATTCAGTGACAAGGTCATAAGAAATGATAGACAAGAGGTACGATATTGTAGTCAGCTTGACGGACGGGCGGGCGGCGTCTCACTTTTCAGCTTGTCTACAGGTTTCCAGCCAAACCATTTGAGGGATTCATCTGAAATTTTCAGGGATGTTTCTACATATCAAAGTCAAGAACTGATTAGTTTTTGGGCATTCTGGGTAAATCTTAAGGTGGCCATTTTGGATTTTCTGTCCTAAAATCTTCACTTTCAAGACTTGTCTACAGGTTTTCAGCCAAACCGTTTGAGGGATTCATCTGAAATTTTCAGGGATGTTTCTACATATCAAAGTCAAGAACTGATTAGTTTTTGGGCATTCTGGGTAAATTTTAAGGTGGCCATTTTGGATTTTCCGTCCTAAAATCTTCACTTTCAAGACTTGTCTACAGGTTTTCAGCCAAACCATTTGAGGGATTCATCTGAAATTTTCAGGGATGTTTCTACATATCAACGTCAAAAACTGATTGGTTTTTGGGCATTCTGGGTAAATTTTAAGGTGGCCATTTTGGATTTTCTGTCCTAAAATCTTCACTTTCAAGACTTGTCTACAGGTTTCCAGCCAAACCATTTGAGGAATTCATCTGAAATTTTCAGGGATGTTTCTACATATCAACGTCAAGAACTGATTAGTTTTTGGGCATTCTGGGTAAATGTTAAGGCTGCCATTTTAGATTTTCCATCCTAAAATCTTGTCTATCGAGGCTTGTCTACAGGTTTCTAGCCAAACCGTTCAAATTTTTTCATATGTTACACAGTGATAAGTTCTAGAGCTGATTAACTTTTCTGCGGCCATCTTGCTTTCTTGGTCAACAAGACCACAATGCTGTGTTTTAGGTACGATATTGTTCACGTCTGTGCCTTGTTCAATATTTCTTTATTTCAGGATTACTTCCTGGTGAGAACATTTGATACAACCAAGTCACCAATGCCTGTAATAAGTGAAATACCACTTAAACTTGCCAGAAAATGCCTGGATGTGTTTGGGACAGCTTCTTATGACAGTCAAACAGACATACATACATTAAGTAAGTTTTCTCATTATGTCCATCGTGAAGAATTCATTATAACGAGTAATCTTTCTAAAATTGGCCAAAATGATATTGTAGCACTACTTTTGTAGAGATCAGTAAGTTAAAAAAGGAACTTTGTGCATCTTTTGAATTGAACCTCTTTAAAAGGAACATGATGAACTTCTCAAGTCTACTGACAATGAGGATGAACAAATAATACAATACTAATTATTAATGTACATTGTACATTAAAATAAATCAATATATATTATTCAAATATATCTGTAGAATTAACTTTAAGCAGTTGTAAAGATTGTTATTACAGTAAAACCTGAGTTAATGAACACATCTCTCTAGTGAACACCTATCAACAGTGAACATTTTTATTCAGCAAAACCTTTTTCTCCCAACAACTCCCATGTTAGTTAAAGTAGAATCCTATCGTGAACACCTACCAACTATGAACAGTGAACACCAAATCTTAGCAAAATCAATTGAATTATCCTGTCTCTAGTGAACATTGAATCAGATATAAGATGTCTCACAGATTTTCTGCAACTGCCTTATCAGAGTTAAGCAGTTTATGTTTATATTAGACTGCCAAAAATAATTAAAAGGTTAATTTGAGATCTTGATCCCTTCTATTGAAACAGGTGTGACTAATTATAATTCTTAATAAGCTTTGTTTTTGTAACACAGGATATGCTTCTGGGATTGATTGCTTTAAAGATAATCTGGTTAACTATTATTACATCTATCTGCTAAGTCCCAACTAGATCTTTTTCTCATCCCATCAATTTAAAAAACAGATTGGATTAAAATTATAATTCATGATCATTTCACTATAAGCTGCATCTATCATGTCCTTTAACTCATTGGCGCGCTATTTAATTATTTTTAAAAGCTACTAAGCGTTAATTAATTTATTAAAGATTAGGATTTTCATGCCTGCCAATTTGAAAGTGACATAAAATCGAAATCAACAGAGATAACACCACCAAATTTTTACTCATGATTGGAAACATATGTATAAATCATATGTTAATGTATGAACTCATCACAATGAGAGGCACTGATGATGAAAAATCTTAAACATGTACATTGCAAAAAAAACATAAGACCCCTACTAAACTTACCTTGGTGTACCCCAGCAGTTTCCCTGGCCTGTCCCCCAGCCACAGAGTTGTCAGGCCCATCATCGTTTTGAAATTTCATTTTCTGAGGCTTCAAATATTAGGCTTCTCTATCAGAATCATTGAATATAGCAGCGATTTGATCATCATTACCCAGTCTAGCCCTGGCTGCCATTTTTAAATACCTGTCTTATCACTTCCAGATTTGTATTTGTTTCGAAATAAATCAATAGGTGACCAAAATAATTTTTTTTAATCATTTCTCTTCGCCAAATTAATTTTAAATCACTTCCTGTCAATGTGAGTACCGAACATTGGCACTGCAATACTAGGGTGACATCTTTTTAAGTCTGTTAAAACTTCCCTATAGCTTGTCAACCTGGAGTCGACGTATATGCCATGTAGCGTATTGGCGACAAAAGTCGCCTGAGCATGCGAATGAGTTAACTAATTCAATAAAGTCAATTTAAGTGACTCAAATGTCTCAAAGATTCCACTTGTCTTAAAGGACCATCTTGATGAGATAAAAAGAATTATTCCATAGTTAGCATGATATTCATAGGATAACATGTGAACATAAAAACGGTATTTTTGTAATCAGTGGTAAAATATGATATTTTTGACAAATTTTCACCATAACATACGGTTTTTTAGCCATGACATACGACGTCGTATGCGATGGTTTATGGATTTTTGCTACTTCAGACTCAAAACGAGGCTAAGTGTCAACATCGCCGGATCGTTTGGAAATTCGAATTAAATAACTTAATTTCCGACGATTCTGATGATGACTTTAACTATGGAATAAAAAGAACATCCTCTATTTATAAATTAGAGATTAAAATTTGACAATAAAAGGATGAACCATTCAGATCACAGTCAGTCTAAAATAAGTCAGTTTTTATATAACATTACAACAAATCAAATAGTTAACGCTAGAGTGTCATGGCTTAATATGGGTAGAAAATACAAGTTAAATTGATTATTCCCTCCTCTCTTTTAATAGCTGGTCTCTTTATATAATCTAGCAAAATGCCACGAAATCAAATCATTGCTGTAGTGAACACCTACCAACAGTGAACATTTTTTCTTGGCAAAAATTGTTCATTATACACAGGTTTTACTGTAATTATATGAATGAATTTGGACTTCAAAATATTTTCATGAAGTTATATAGATGGCAGTGCTATCAGTTCAAAAACTGAAAGTGACTAAACTGCAAAATACCAAGAATTGCTAGCTCCATATAAGGTAAAGTTAAAATGATCTTTCAGTGTTTTTTCCAAATACAGATCTTCTCTAAGGTAGTTTGGAATTTTCTTCTCTACTATATTAGCGAATATTTTTGCGAACGGCAATCTTTTTCTGAATTAACAAACCGTTAAAAAACCGAACCGTAACGGTTTTTGAACCAAATGTACTGACTGAGGCCTAAGAATCGTGGAGCACCGCGGTTTTGGAGCACCGTTAGACCCTTAGTAACTATATGACATTGATTTTACATTGTTTTGTTTGTAACTTTCTGACATTGCTTTTAACATTGATTTGTTTGTAGATACTGGGTATGACGAAGACTCTGTCAACATAGCTGGTGGGAAAGACTTCTGTTTTATCCGCACCGGAAGTGGGAAGGTACAATCTATATCTTTTCTTTGCATCTATTATAATTGATTAAAGTGGAATGTTTTCGAATATCCCAATACTTTTGTGACAAATATTTTGATTGATTTGTGAAGGGACTTCTGTATTAAGATCATAATCAATACATTTGAAGTTAAATGTTACTCCCATTTGTGTAAGTTTTTCTAATAAGGTCAGCTGAGATCCAACAGTTATGGGGGGCTGTGGGTCAGTGGAGTTGATCATATGTGTAATAAAATGCATCTTGTATCATGTTTCAGTTGCTCTACACTGGGAAGGCAGCCTCCCTAGGTATCAAACAAGGTGGACCAGCAGCTGAGAAATGGGCAGAACTCCCCATTACAAAGTCCCCAAAGATCATACAGTTCTCGGTGGGTCATGAGGGTCAGCATGCACTGCTTGTGGGTGAGGATGGCAGTGTGTTCTTTGTTGGCACCCCCAGACGTGGAGAAGATGGAGACAGCAGTATGAGTAAGTGTATGCCAAACCTTAAGAGATAAGATTTATAGATTGACTGTCATGTTTCCTAAAAATACCCAAATATTTTCTTTATATTTCCCCAATATTTTCCATTCTCTTAATATTGTGCCATTACTCTACTAATGTTGTGTCAGATTGCACCACATATTCTTATAATATTGCCCCAAATAATTTCCTTCTCTAGATTGCCCCACATTTCTCCTTATATTGCGCTACATAATCTCTTAAAATTGCCCCATATTTTTCTCCCTATTGTATTGTATATCTTTATTGCCCATAATAAAATGGAGATACAATTTATATGTACAGTGATGTAAAATAAAAGTACAAAACTATGACAAAATTATATACATATTAGACGTATAAAAACTTTTCAATGAGCAAAATGCTCGTACGGTTGAGTCAGGCACTGTAAGTGTCTCAAACACAGTCACTGTTAGACCGTGCTTTATATTGTTTGAAAATAATTTTTGCTATCTCTTTTAAGAGAACAATTGCATTTGGATTTGGCACAACATTTATCCCAAGAATTGTATTGAACGAAAACTCGAAATTGTGCTTACTAAAACATTCCTTAAGTTCTTGCCTGTATATGGAGTATTGTGCGGCAGAGCAATGCATTAAGAAATGTTCAACCGTCTCTAACTGGAATGAGTTACAAAGTTTACATCGTTTACACTGATCTTCACCTCCTCTATTCTTATAGTTCAAGTTGTGCTCACCTACCAATAGTCTAAACATTAGTTTACAAGAGTCTGTTGCCCGCGGAAAATTTTGAGCAACGATCCACCATATATTAGGATCCAATGTAATACAAACATTTTTTCTAAAATCTGCAAGACTGCTGTACATGATTGACTGAATAGACGTTCTATAAATTTGGCTGTGTGAAACATTGGCGAAAACTAATCTTTTCCATTGGCCTTTACTTATCACAATATTACAATCTAACATATTCTGAATAATCTCTCTAAATCCATACCTCATAGCACATTGCAACATTGATGCCATGGGTGAAAATATTTTGGTATTTTTAAACCCTTCATGTAAGAATTTTGTCAAACGTATTACAAGTAATCTTTTGTAAACATTCTTATATGATAACTGAATAAGACTCCACAAGAACATCATTCTTAAAAAATCTATATACAAGTCGATGTCTAACCACCCTAGGGTCACTGTAGAAATGGAATTGCTAGCAGATCTAGGCAAGGACTGGATCCTTCGCCCAATATCACGTTGTGTTTTATTAATAGTTTCAATGTCCTTCTGCTGATAATTCACAACTGGGGCGGCATAGGTCATACATGGAATTGAATAAGTTTTATACAGTTTAGATGCAGAAATTGGAGTTAAACCTCCACATTTATTTCCAATACCAAGTAATGAGTAAAATTGCTTTCTTCCCTTAGAACATTTTTCTTCTACATATGTTGAGACATCATTCTTGGAGGACAGAGGTACACCTACATGTATTCTATTCTCCTTATATTGTATTCTGTATTCTCCTTATATTGCCCCACATCTCCTAATATTGCTCTACATATTTTTCAATTCATATCATTTACAGTCTACATACTTATAATATAGCCTTACTGATCTTTTTCAGCAAAAGCTAGAAAGCAGGCCAAGCCTGTAAAACCTAAAAAGATGATTCGTATGGAGAACAAGTCTATTATACAGACAGCTTGTAACAATGGAACCAGTGCTCTCATCACAAAGGAGGGAGAAGTCTATATGTTTGGCAAAGACACCTGTCATTGTGATCATGCTAGCGGTAAGACATTAATATGAGCTTGTAGATGCGGTCACCTCAATATTTTGTTCCCAGCTTCAAAATGTGAGAAATTCTTGAAATATTTGGCATACTCACTTCAACAATTACTAGATGCAAGTTCACAACTGTAGGCACTATTAGGTAATCTGCTCTAAACTTGTTTGAGTTTGACTGGCTTTTCCAGATACATGTCTAAATACATTTGACGTAAAAGTCCATGATGTCAGATTTCAAAATATTAATTTTAATTGCAGGCCATGTGACAGATCTCAAGGATCTAGTTGTGACGTACATGTCTCTTGGTAAAGCGCACGCTGTTGCGCTAACAAACAAAGGTCACATCTACACATTTGGTATCAACAACAAGGGACAATGTGGAAGAGAGTTTGTAGTGGGAGCTTCAAGAGAAGGTGCGATTTCTTCCTTATTTTCAATACACTATGATGTACATGTAATTTATACAGAGTTCAAGAATTCAACATTGGGCTTTAACTTACAGGATTTTGAGTTCTCATATACCATCTGTGCATCCGTTTTATGTATATACATGTATACATTGCACTTAAGTTGGATTACTTGTGAGCCAACTGAATTGTGTCATATTTGTGTCACAAGTGGTGACACGCTTTGTAATAGTCTCCAACTTTTTTTGATGGCACTTGATGTCTGTAACAAATAGCAGTTGGTGACATTTTATATGATAATCCTTGTTTCAGTGAGTAACCCGGTAACCATGCTAGATGAGGAAGAAGTAGAAATCGATGACTCTATGTGTCCACCAGGTAAAAATAGAATCTCATATCAATAGTTCCTCAAATAGAAATATTGACTGTTGTACATCATATGAGGCACATTTTATTTAAAACTGACAAGAGTATTTTGAAGTACTATGTCATCACAAAAGACAAAGTCGGGAATGCCTCTAAATTTTCTTTGCCTAAATCCCATATTTCTTGCCTAAAATGTGAATATAGTATTTCCCATATAATGTCATGTCATTTCTAGAATTTAGAATGTTCCCTAGATGTTTTTCCTTCCACCTATTATTGTATTATTCATTGTTTCTGCTCTATCATCTAATTTTGAAATATTCCCATACATTTTTAGGTAAGCACAAGTGGAAGAGTGAGGCATGTCTGATCTGTAGTGTATGTGGAGAATGCACTGGCTATGGAACAAACTGCATCAGTAGTGGGAGACCTGACCGCAACCCAGGAACGTAAGTTCATAATTTAGATAATCTGGTTCGTCAAATTCTGGAATTAATTTTACTGTTCATATGATCGCTATTTGTAACAATACAAATAAGGTCATAAAGCTTCTTTTGGTCATTCATGTTTGGACCACCATAATCTTAACATTTCTATTTAATTAGGGAATAATAATTCATTGTTTTGAAAATGGCACCCAGTTCAATTTAAAAGTAGTGAACATTTTGGATATTTCTTAGAGTTTCGAACATTTTATCTCTAAATAGTAAAATGTAAATTGCAACCAGTTAAGAAAAAGTTGTATATTTTAGTCCGTGTGGCTGTGGATCGGGAGATTCAGGATGTACTGTATGTGGTGCGTGTAGGACGTGTGCCGGTGAAAGCCTGGAAAAAGACCGCGAAGGGATGGATGCAGGTTTACTGGAGATATTTGCCAAATCTAAAGACATGATTCCAATTGATCTTTTAATGGGTGAGTAATATCCTCAGATGATTCTTGAAAAAGAATAACATATTTACAACTTCTGAGTAGGCGGCAGATATTTCAAGACAAAAACAGATGACCTTGTCAGGATATTTCTCCAAATGCATGTAAGATCATCCAGAAATATTCATTTGGAACTTTTTCAATCAGTACTTCAATTGTTTGTGCTACAGGTCGCCATGGTGCTAGAAACTTTGACCAATTGAGCAGGAAGTTGGAAGAACGTAGACAACTGATTCACCAGAGAGCAGCTTCAAAGAAAAATCTCAAGGGTATGTAGCCCCCATGTTGAACAAATGTGAATTCGCATCCAGTGGTTTAGATATGACAGAAATGTGGTCTTATTGTTTTAGGTTATACTTTTGATGTATTTTCTCTTAAACTGTTACCTGTTACCCATGGCTTACATTCGTTGTATTCCATTTCCATGCTATTGAGTTAGTTGAATAAAGAATTATACTTTCTTGCATTTCTATACAATTAGTAATATTGGTTTTCCTGCATTTCAATGAAATCAGTGTTAACTGCATGTCTGTTTACTTTATTTCTCACTGATTCCACTCTTTTCCTCTCTATTCTATATTTCAAAACATGACCGTTTGTGATGTTTTCTCATTGTTAGATCAAGAAGCTGAAGTTGACCATGCAAAGATAGTGAGTTTACCTCCAGCTCAAATAACACTGGGAGATGGCAAGTCACCATGTATACAAATAGCTTGTGGGCTACAACATACAGGTAGGAAATTAAATAAAACATTCATTTGACTTTAAAATGTGTACGACTTTAAAATGTGTATCTGATTCAGTGAACTTAAGAATGTTGAAAAACAAGTAATATAATTAGAAATTTAAAAAAGGAATATCTAGTGAAACTAATCAATGTATACCTGCATAAGAGATAGTAAATGAACTCTTAGAAACTACTCAGCAACTAAGTGTGAGTAATGTGGTATGAATGGACTTGCAACCTATGAAATGCACTCACATAAAATCCATGCATTGCTTTACAATTTTGATATTTCATCAATTGATCAATGCTGTTTCAGTTGCTCTACTGGAGAATGGTGATGTATACACCTGGGGAAGTAATCAATATGGACAGTTAGGACTGACAGACTTCTCTCCAAGGTAGGCTACTTATGTATAGCTTATAATATCCCATTCGGCCATGTTGATATGATTCTGTTATATTCTTTTCAGTTTAAGGATTATTTTGGAAGCAGATCATGAGTTTATGAATATTGTTTCCAAGAATTTACATGTACATGAACAGAGATTTATTATTCTATCATGAAAATCAAGGGCATACATTGAGTTAATAAACTCATAATTGTAAATTGAGGGCATAACTTGAGTTGATAAGCTAATGATTGAATTTCTTCTTAGGGGTGTCATAATTGTAAATTGAGGACATAACTTGAGTTTATAAGCTAATGATTGAATTTCTTCTGTGGGGTGTCATAATTGTAAATTGAGGACATAACTTGAGTTTATAAGCTAATGATTGAATTTCTTCTTTGGGGTGTCATAATTGTAAATTGAGGACATAACTTGAGTTTATAAGCTAATGATTGAATTTCTTCTGTGGGGTGTCATAATTGTAAATTGAGGACATAACTTGAGTTTATAAGCTAATGATTGAATTTCTTCTGTGGGGTGTCATAATTGTAAATTGAGGACATAACTTGAGTTTATAAGCTAATGATTGAATTTCTTCTTTGGGGTGTCATAATTGTAAATTGAGGACATAACTTGTGTTTATAAGCTAATGATTGAATTTCTTCTTTGGGGTGTCATAATTGTAAATTGAGGACATAACTTGAGTTTATAAGCTAATGATTGAATTTCTTCTTTGGGGTGTCATAATTGTAAATTGAGGACATAACTTGAGTTTATAAGCTAATGATTGAATTTCTTCTGTGGGGTGTCATAATTGTAAATTGAGGACATAACTTGAGTTTATAAGCTAATGATTGAATTTCTTCTGTGGGGTGTCATAATTGTAAATTGAGGACATAACTTGAGTCTATAAGCTAATGATTGAATTTCTTCTTTGGGGTGTCATAATTGTAAATTGAGGACATAACTTGAGTTTATAAGCTAATGATTGAATTTCTTCTGTGGGGTGTCATAATTGTAAATTGAGGACATAACTTGAGTTTATAAGCTAATGATTGAATTTCTTCTTTGGGGTGTCATAATTGTAAATTGAGGACATAACTTGAGTTTATAAGCTAATGATTGAATTTCTTCTGTGGGGTGTCATAATTGTAAATTGAGGACATAACTTGAGTTTATAAGCTAATGATTGAATTTCTTCTGTGGGGTGTCATAATTGTAAATTGAGGACATAACCTGAGTTTATAAGCTAATGATTGTATTTCTTCTGTGGGGTGTCATAATTGTAAATTGAGGACATAACTTGAGTTTATAAGCTAATGATTGAATTTCTTCTTTGGGGTGTCATAATTGTAAATTGAGGACATAACTTGAGTTTATAAGCTAATGATTGAATTTCTTCTTAGGGGTGTCCCTACCAAGGTGAAACTGGACCATAGAGCCCTTCAGATTGCAGCTGGGTCAACACATACAGTTGTATTGTCAACTAACGGCAATGTATACACATTTGGGAACCATACAGTAAGAAATACAATGATATTGGAAATAGACATACAGTGTATTATTATATCACTATCTAGCTAGCAACAGTATGATTGGTCAAAACCGGGTCACATGTCGTGGGATATCTGGCGATATTCAATGGCAATGCTAATCAGATAAGACAACCGTGAGATATCTAGCGATATCCCACGCTCCCGGGAATTTTCAAAGAATTTGTTTTCGTTCAGTTTAAATAATTTAGTTCAGTGTAAGTCAAAATGGCAGACGAACCGAGTAGATTCGTATGTATTTCAATGTTAACCCATGACTTAATAATATTAGGAATGTTTAGCTAGACAGTGATATAATAAAACAAATATTTCACTCTATTTTCGGTAAATACCTGTAGCACTTTCACAAGGTGATATTCCACGAAGCCTGAAGGGAAAGATGTGAAAGATGTACAGGTATTCACCTCAATAGAGTGAAATATTTGTTCATTATCTTTTGGATTGAAATACTAGTTATTCATGAAAATTCATTAAAAGTTTTGTTAGTCACAATAACTGAAAAATGGATACCCTTAACTTTGAATGGAGTGCTTAATGCCGGCCCCACAGTTTTTATTTATTACAAAATTAATAGGGTCTGCCATTTTTCAGCCACAATGCTTTTCTTGTCTTGAATTAAGACATTAGCATGGCTTTTTAGTGATCATTGATTGGATGAATACCAAACTGTATATTAACCAACATCTGAAGATATTGTAGTATAGCCGATGGGTTATGAGTACCGTTTAAAAAGTGGCGATCCATTTAATTTTTCAGAATGGCCAGCTTGGGAGATCAGAACCAACCAAGTTTCCTGAACTTCCTGGGTGTGTTCCAAAAGCCCTCGCACAGAAGTGGCATGCCTACCCTGCCCTCATACAGGGAATCGGGCATGAGTCAGGGCGAAGAGCAACATGGATCGCAGCTAGTGGAGACCAGACATTTCTACGTATTGATGAATCTCTTATTAACGTCCATGTACTGACCAGTGCTACAGTGTTCGCCAATACTAACTGTATAGGTGGGTTTATTATTCATTATTTATTTTATTATGCACCTCGTTAAAATACTCAAATCTGATTGGTTAAGAGCTGCAGGGTCTATTGCCATACGTGGCAGCATGATCTCGTTCTATCCAGTATTGAAGCAACGAGATCTCAAACCATCCCGTATGCCAGAATACCTATCCTCGAAAAAAATACTTTCGACGAGTCCATTTGTCGATGACGTCATTTTCTTAGAATCTCTTCCATGTTGAATTTGAGACGAATGCGAGGGAGAAATGATTTGATGATATGAGATAAGGGGATTTCCATTTAATTTCCTGTGATTAACTGACAAAAGGTAGGTGCCGCTAGATAAGGCATCGGCCAAACTTATTATATACGGGGGGAATACTTAAGAATAAGGCCAAATGAGAGAATAAATGGAATTTTTGATTGTCGAACACGCCTCGCCTAGTATTTTTTCCTCGGATAGGTATTCTGGCATATCCACCTCATGGTCATCCAGTATTTGTTTAATATTCAACCATTTTCGATAACTTCAACCAACTTCAACCAACTCATGACATTTGAGTCATATTTTTTTTAATGCCTTGTTCAGCATATTTTATGTGTAATTCAGTTATTATATCATTAAGATTTGAAGTTAAAGGAAATGATGGGAATTCTTGACCCATTTGAGTTTAACTCTGGTAATTTATAATATCTTCACTATTCTAGGTATAATACCAGGAGGAGAATATGGGTCATCTACCATCAAGTGCCTCACCATTAACAACCTAGATGGCAACTGCAGGAGCTTCAATGGACCAGAACAGGCTGATCTTGCCAATGCCAGTATATGTTTTGATCCTGTCTTTGACACTCTATGGGCGTAAGTATACTCAGTTATTGAAAATTTGTAGAGTACCAGTGTCATCAATTCTGATGTCTGAGAACTCCACATATACATTAGGGATTTGAGAGCAACTTGCAATAAGGACATTTGGATTGATCAGTTGCAATGTTTCATATATATCTTGAAAATATCCAGTATGTATTGAAAATTAAGAAACACATGGTAGTGACCAGCTGTCCATGAGCTTAAGATCTGTTCTCATGTCTGACAGTGTGATGACTCATTAATTAACATTGATGAGCCAAATTAATGTGCTAACTATGTATTAAAGGTACTCTCCAATCAATCATGAGGTGTCATGCTACAATGTCATCAGCCCTGATGTGCGCAAACTGCATATGTCTGGTAGTGAGATATCTAGTATACTGAGCCCTGAACTAGCTGTTCCAGTTCGTATGGGGACATTTTCTACAAGGGCACATGCTGCACTTCATATGCTAGGTGAGATATCATTTTATGTGGAGTGGTTTATGCTCATTATGCCACTGTACAAAGTTTGAGTTGGATATAGAGAATTCATTCGTCATCTGTCCATTCTTCCACTTTTCTATCTGTTCCACCATTAGTTTCATCCTTTAAAGTGTCCAGGCAATAATTCAGATACTGCTTCTCTGATCGGGTTTGGATTTTATTGACTGATGCCTTATATATTGGGAATAGTACTTCTGCTTGAGAAGGAATTTTCAATAAAATGACTCCATTAAATATGACTGTCAGTTTGCATAAAAAGTCTTAGTATAATTGATAACTCAAATACTAATGTCCAACTCATGCCCAGTGGTCCTATGTGCAACAGTTCCATATCTTGTAGTCTTATGTAGAATGGTACTACGGAAAGTGATCCCAATTCCATCATAATGTATACTCAAATCTACAAACTTTTGATCAAATCACACACATGTAATACAAAATTTATCATAGTTTATTTTGATCCAAATATTGTAATATGGAACTCATCCCATTTTCTTTCAGCTTGTCTGGACACATTGACCACTGCCCAACAGCTGAACCTCTCAGTGTATGAAGAAGACAAAGAAAAGCGAATACAGACAAAGACTTACTCCAAAGAGGACTATGCAGTTGTCAATAGATTTGAAAGTAGGTATTTTTAGTAAATGAAATGGCTGTTCAAATTTTTACATACAGGATTTATATTGAATATTATTGTTAAGAGCTAGTACTGTTATACTAAATAAGTAAAAAAATTTGATAATCAGCCAGTTTGATAATAAAATGGTTAATAAGTCTTGCATTTTGAATTTATCTTGCCTTTTGGTGAAGGGTCAGGTCAATATTTCAGGGTCCATCAAAAAACATAATTATTAATTAAGTTAGGGGAGGGGGTAAAAGGCTATTTAATTAGATGACAAACATTGATTTATGTTTTTAGACAGACATGAAATATTGACCCAACCCCTAATGTCACATCTGTTAGAAATCTTATTTTATTTTTTCACCACTTCATTCCTGTATTTCTGATTATAGGTCATGGAGGGGGTTGGGGCTACTCTGGCCACTCTATTGAGGCAATTAGGTTCATGGCAGACTCTGATGTTTTACTAGGAGGGTTTGGATTGTTTGGTGGCAGAGGGGAATATTTTGGTAAAATCAAGGTAAGAGAATTCAAGTACAAACTGGCATATATTAAAAATATGGAGTGTTTTACATTGTTCTATTATGGATTTTCCGATCATTATACATGTATAAGTCTAGAAATAGTCTGTGGATATACATATGCTTGTAATACATAACTTGGAAATGTCATTTCAATGTTTTATGAAAAATGTATTTTTATTTTGAATTATGTCAGCTGTGCAACTGTACACTACCATAACAGTTAAAAATCCACATAAAATTGTGAAAAATATGGTGAGCAAAAATATAACCCGTTTCATAGTAATTGATGATGAAAATCATGATAATTACATGAAAGTTCAAATCATTCAGAGCTACCTTAAAAGGTTTCTATGGTTTCCTTGTGTTGAATATCTTATGGTGTTTTCTAGCTCTATGAGTTGGGGCCTGAGGGTGGTGAACATGAGACTGATGGTGAACTACTGGCTGAGACAGAAGAAGTGCCCTATGAATGTGGAGCTAGGTAAGTTAATAGAGGAAGACTGGTGACCATGTTGAATAAGGCAAAATGGGTTTAAGAGATAGTTTATGATATGTCAGGAGAGCGAGAATAGGCGTATCAGTCATTTTTTTTGTTGAACTTTGAGAGCAGTTTAGTATTTTGTAATTGTATTGTTTCACCTCTGTTTTGCTGTACACAATTTATCTCCTACTTTTAAGGTTCAATAATTGTTAGTTGTCTTGTTTACAAAATTTCAACTCATATATTTTACACTTTCAGAGAGAAATTCTCGTTGCTATTTGAAGAACCTGTGTTATGTCAGACAAACCACTGGTATGTAGCTTGGGCCAGAGTGTCAGGGCCTTCCAGTGATTGTGGCTCTAGTGGTCAGTCAACCATAACCACCGAGGACCAGTAAGTAGTGACATCTATATGAGTCACATTCAAGTTGAATATTCCAAAGTAGTTTCACATGGCTAACATGTGTAGCTTTGACTCTTAATAGATTAACATGAGCTTGACCCTTTAAAGATTGATCTGACCTTTTACGTCTCCAGCTGGATGAAGATTAAATATATTTGAATGCAGAGACTATGATATGTTTATAGTAATATCACATTTATTTATTGTACCAATAATCCCTTTAAGGGCAAATGTACAAAAGAAGAGAAAAAAAACAAACTTACATGTTATCTCATATCTTATTACACTGTTTGTATACAATTTATATTCCTTGTCTGAGCAGGGTTGTGTTCAAGATGAAGAGCTCCAAAAAATCTAACAATGGGACAGATGTGAATGCAGGCCAGATACCCCAGCTTCTATACAGGTATGTGTAATGTATGCTGCATTCATTTACAACCATGTCCAATCACTAATATCAAAGTTATATATCCAATATACCAATACACTAATGAAGTATAGCAAGTGGAATCAAAAAGAAAAGTATGCACAAAGTCAGTACTCTGAATAGTACAGAAATGCAAGAAATTCTCAAACATCTTTCAGATAAGTTTGGTCAATGGAGATTACTTTCGATTGAGTCTAATTTGCTAAAAATGCCAGTGACTCTGTGAATTCAGTATCTGAGGGAGAATGTTGATACATTTTGTTTTACAAATGGCCCCTTGAGTTTGTCCAAAAATTACCGGCCCCGGTTTTTATTAGATGTTATCTCTGTTTTAGGCTTCCATCTAACTCATCCCAGAGTCCAAGCAGGAAAGCTGAACAATCAGAACCAGCTCATGTTCTTAGTAGAGAATTCTCTAGGACAGTCTCACCTGTAAGTTAAATATTAGATTACTGGCAAAACCAGAGATTGAGAATTGACATGTCAAAAACAATAAAAATTTGCTGCCACAGTGTGGTCAAGCTGCGTATTGCATCATACAAGTTGCAGTTTGTGTTTGATGTGTTCATTCAGTGAAGAATATATATGATTTTACCTTGTGATAACGAAACTTAATAAACATAGGTTTAAAACACAAGCAGATTTTTAATGACATATTTGACACCATTTTTTTTAGAATTGACACATAAATCAATTTCATTGAGACATATTTCATTAAATATTTTTAATTGTGCTTTATTTTCAGGAGTGTTTTAGCTCACTGTTAAACCTACTAGAATGGGGATGGAGGACTTTCAAAGCTGCCCTCAACAACACAGTTGGCCTCAAAGGAGACAATCTGACAGCAGCCATCTTGGACTTAGAACGTCTGGTGTATGTGTGTATGGCCACTCTACGACTGTTGAGAATATATACTTGTGAAGTGTATCCCAATGGACGTAAGGCTTATAACATAGTATATTTATAATGTGATGATATAGTTTAATAATGTATCCACACTAAGAGAAGTTAGTAGGGTGTGAAGAGAGGCCAAAAGAAATCTTGTTATCAAGATATTGAAGAAAACCATTTAACTTGAAATTTTTACAATTGCAAAATCAGACTAATGCCAACATCAGTTTTGGGAATGCTGGGTAATTCAAGTGCGATATTTATCATAGAGGGCCTTGTTCTTGAAGCTATATTGTTCATTTAAAAATGTATAATCTTTCTTTTCACAGCAATTGAGAAAAAGACCCCTGCTGATAGTATACGAAAGGCAGAATGTGTGTATAAGGCAAGGGGTCTCTTAAAGAAGATCCTCTCTGAGGGGATGCCACCATCTTTGAACAATCACACAAAAGATACAAACTTAAAGCCAAGTGACTCTCTTAAGGTATATTCTGTAGTTATTTGCATATTTTATAGTTACAGTCAAACCTGTCTAAGTGAACACTTCACTCAAGTGAACACCTCTCTCAAGTGAACACCTGTCTCTAGTGAACACCCTTCCTCTGCAAATAGTCTTCCGACTCCTGTATAAATTACCCTCTCTGTAATGAACAACTACCTACAGGGAACACTCTTTGTATTGTGGATCCATAGCTGTTCACTGTACACAGGTTTTATACTGTAGTAACCATATTTGGATCACGATTAAAGACAGGCTCTATAGTGACATCCATATTTAATTTAATCAATCAATAATGGTAAAAGTAATAATGGATTAAGTGTGTAAATATGTTTCACTGTCAAAAAGGTTTGTTTGTTTTGATAGTTGTACATGCAGTCATTATGTAAATGAAATAAAATGTTTTTAAAATAAAATGAATTGGTTTTTCCCCACGCTAGAGTTAGCCAGTTAGAAGACAGTCTGTACATGTTATAACAGTGTTGTTTCATTATTTTAGGCCCCCATGTTAAATATGGCCAGTAAAATCCTACAAGAATGTCACAAGACCTTCACAGCGTGCTTCCATGCTTTCTACCCCACTGGGGAACTAAAGTGGATCTGCCTTTGCGATCTTCTCAACAGCATTGACCCTGTAAGTACTGACAGGAACTATTTACATATACAGTGTAGGAGAGGGTCTGAATTAATATGTTATTGTTAATTTATATTGTTGTGAATTTCATTTAATGGTGTTATGATTGGAATATGTTTACATGTAGTAAACTTGCATGAGATTGAGATTTGATAAGCCCTATAATATTTGATTTAACCTTACTTGGACTGTTTGCATATAAATATATATTAAGATATACTGCTCCAATAGAAATCATTTGAAGAAAGGTCCATTTATGCCCTTTAGCTCTAAAGACATTTTAATCAATTACACAAAATTGATTTTTGATTTGGAATTGCAATTCCTAATTTAATAGATTTTTAATGAACTGTCCATCTAGGGTTGGCATTCATCAACCATCCATTTTGTAGTGATTTGAGTATTAATCAACACATTTCTGTAACATTACATTATTCATCAACATAAAATTGATTGCTGCTTTTGCACAAATCAACAATCTGCTTGTTTGTTACATTGACAGTATGTTGGGACATATCACGTATACAATAAGCAGATGCCAGAAAAATTGGTAGGAATGTATTGTATGTAGATTCAACCATGGGTTTCCTTGAGTGGACACCCATGATTTAACTTATAGTTGTATTTCATTGCATGGTAGTACTAATATCTGAAATACATGGATGGGGCATTAGAATGTATTATGTATGTAGATTCAACCATGGGTTTCCTTGAGTGGACAGTCACCCATGATTAGTCTTGCTTCAGACCCTGGACCCCTCCTCACCAGAGTTGGTGATGTACAAGTACCTAGGGAATAGGGGTGGGGGCAAGACTAACCCATGATTTAACCTATAGTATTTCATCGCATGGTAGTACTAATATCTAGAATGTTTTGACAATAGCCTAATATACATTGAATAGTTAGCCAAAAGGGAGTAGTTATTCCTCTTTGTTTTCAATATCCATAGAGTGCTGACAGAGCGCTAAGTTTCATGGATTTGCAAATTCTTGAATTTTGATTTTTCATGGAATTTCCTGTGGAATTGACATATTTTTTTCTGAAAATGTGTTTCCCGAAGGAATTAGTCTGAATAAATAAATTTTGATTTGCTAGATGACTGAAAAAATGAAAAATGAGTATACTTGGATAATCTTTTTTTGTTATTTTTCATGCAAATTGCGGAGAAATCCTTCAGAATTCAGCAGAATATGTCTTTCTCACTTAAGTTATTCACCAGTTTCACATGCATCATTGTAACTTGCAGAAAACCTGAAGGAGTGATGTACTAAATGTTGTTTAGAAAGGGTTCCTACAGTCAGGGTAGGGCTTAATATAGTGAATATGTAAACACCAGGGTAATTTATAACTGTACTGTGTGAAATGATTGACATTTAATGATACAATAAGAATTATGAATTGGTTGATGAAAACTAATATAAAGGACGACTTTCTAAAATGGCTGTAGGGACCTTATTAGTTTATATTTCCGATTTCACTTTCTTGATTTATAAAGCATGTTATATTGGCATGTGGTTAGGTTAATATGCAAGTGGTAAAAATGAGATTTGTTACATGTCATAGCTGGTGGTGTTTCTCTGCTTTATATTCAATGTCTTCTAACATACTAATCGCACACAACATACAAATGCATTTGCATGTTAATCTTCAGATTATTTCAAAACATCAAGACTCACACAATCACATCCATTATTGAATGCCAAAAAGGAGGAAGCATCTTCCAATGATATCTGTAGATGCCTAATCTCATGTTTCTGTATGCTATGACAGTTGGAGGGTGTTGAAGGGGGGGGGGGGTAAATTGTAACTAGTAGTCAATTTAACTAGATTGGTGACACAGGTTAACTGATTTTAGATTAAGTAGGAAATAGACTGTAAACTTTGGGTAAAGCAAGAGAATTTAGTAAAAAATAATCTGTTTAACTTGGTACATTGGTGTCTTGATGTTCCATTTCCAAGTTATTTTTAAATAACTTTTAAACTATATGCATGATTGTTTCTAATATTATAACTTAGTTGCATGTTTAACTTCTGAAGAAGATAATAAACTTAAATAACAATATCCACATTTAACATTTGATTAACATTTTTATAGAATTATGATCATTTCTAGAATTACATGTCATATCTTTTTTTAATCCAGTGAACTAGCGAATTATTTCATGGAAGATGTAAAAATCTATCAACACAAATCTACTATGAATGAGGAGTATATGCAAAATATTTGCATGCGCTTGAATCGTAATTAAGCCTTTCGTGGTTTAAATTGCTCTTTAATCAAGAAGGTACGGAAATATGAACTTAAAAAGCCATGAAAAAGGACAAAATATGATTAATCAATATTTTCCAACGACACATTTCGCTTAGATATTTGAGTGACCCGAAAGTTCTAAATTACGCAATTTTGTTTTTACACCCGTACGCTATAAAACAATGACACGATCAGAAGTATTGTTATTTGTCATTGCTTTAATGCTCAGTATACCAAGTATAATCAAGAAAAGCTTGTACAATGAACAATAAAGTTCGGAAATGAGTACTATAGATTTGCTTTCGGACACTGAACCGATTGACCTCTAGCGACGCGTCTTCTTTGGTCAACTTCTCAGTTGTTTGTGGCTTTTCAACGTAACTCTGTAATGCAATTTGAAGATGAGTACTTTTATTCTGTTGCTGCAGTGTTGAAAGTTGAATGAAATTATTTTTCCAATATGGCGTCTAGTCAACTGATCATGTGACCTTTTCTTCCAGAATATTTTCTCATTTTTCAATCATCGTTTTCACCACAGTATGAATCAAAACAATGAAAAAATATCTGTTATATTAAGATTAAAAGGAGATCAATCATTTCAATCTGATAATTTTTTCTGTATACCCGTTCGGGAATATGAATGAATATATCGATTGAAAAATAGGAGTGAAAAGCCCCATGTTAAAGCTAAGGGGGAAAACTAGGAAGTTTGAATTTGTTCCTCTGCGAACTTCATCATGGAAAATATTTTGACCATATATGGAAAATCTTTCGGGTCTCCTCTTTTGAAGAGGGAACAACCAATACGACAATTGAAATCTGTTGGATCATGACTTTACTGAAAATGTAGTATGAACAATATGCCTAAGTTAATAATTTCCATAAGTGGTGACACATTTAGTCTCCAACTTTTGTGGATAGCATTTGGTGTTCGGTGTCTGTAACATGTTAATATCTATGTACTTCAGTATAAAGCAATCCCAAAAGTTTGAAAGATATTCATGATTTTCAAAACACGTTCAAAGTGAAAAACTATGTGTGCCTATGAATATTTCATTTACTTACTCAAATATATAATATAATATTGAAATAGACTGTGGTGCTTCCACTTAGGATTTTCCTATTATTAGAAATCAACAAACATTTGATAACAATATCCAACATCCAATCCTCAACATTATAAGAACTGCCAAACTTGTATAATATTTATGTGTATCGAACTGAAATTTTGATAAATATAAATAAAATGATAGCATGAATTTATATTATAGAGCGAGAATGACAAGCCTCCCAGTGACCGCCTCCTATCAGCCTTCATGGAAGCTCTCTGTCAGCCTACCGTGAAATTGACCAGTATTCTACCAATTAATTGTCACCATGAGACGGAACTGATCCTGAAGAAACAGTTTGGGAGCCCAGATGATAATACAAATAGTTCTGCCCAATCTGTCGACCAGTGCAAGTTCTTACTACTCACAAGCATCATGCGGTACAATACTCAGGTATGTTCAGATCTTAGCTTACTTTTCATTTTATCCCATTGAACAAAGTGTATAGGGATATAGAGAAGTCATTCATCTGTCCATCCATCTGCTTGTTCGTCCATCCAGCTTCCGTCTGTTGGTTTGTTCTCTGTATGGCTATGCTCAATTCAAAATGGCTGATATGGCTGCTCAATTCAAAATGGCCACCATTTTATTTAAAAATGTAATCTTTGATAACTCCAATACCAAATTTTACTTCTGCCATGTAATGTCCAAAATGAAAGGTAAAATACTCGTATAGTGGGATTTGCTACTCTGTGGAGTTGCTGTTTTCCAGTATTATGTCATATATAGCTTAAAACTTCATCAATACAAAGCTCAAGATTTACTGTCTCCATTAGGTAATTCTTCTGCTGCAGTAGAGAGTGCCATTGTTTTGAAACCTTGTACATGTGTAACATTAACTCATTGCTGGCCAAAGCCTTTTGGAGGTTTTCTGCTGGTGACTGGCCATTTTGATGAAAAATTGAGCAAAATGGTATATTTTATATTTGCATAAAATGGTCTGTGTCAACAACCTATGTACTATGTTTTATGCCATTGTGAAGCCAATGACAATACATCTCAAATGCACCCAACAATGTTCCCCTAGTGACCCCTACAATATTTGGTAAAATTATTGGTACAAATTGTGTTAAAATTATTGGACAGCACCCTGAGATATATTGAGGTAAGTCAGCGATGAGTTTAGCAGAATGAAACAAACTTGTATTTTAGGCAGTTTATTACTTTATTATTATTATTTACAAAAACCAAACTGGCACAAGAAAAACCAGACTTACAAAGATGGAAGAACAGTGTGAAGCAAGACATACTAATTTCAAAGGAAGCAAAGAGCTACAACGACAGTTGGAGCCTCCTAAAAAGATTCATATGAGTCCCCTTGCATCCCCAATTTATAAACTATGTTAAAAATGGTTTCGGGACAACTCGGACCCAGGACAACTCGGACCCTGGACAACTCGGACCCAAGACATCTCGGACCCAAGACAACTCGGACCCAAGACAACTCGGACCACTTTTTGAAATTTTTGATTTTTATCATTATATTTGGTTTTAATTATTTTTTATGTTTATTTTGACATATATTATATATTGTGAATTCATATAGTATGTTAATTTGATGAAATTGTTTTAAATTAATGTTTTGATGAGAGTTAAGAAGTAAGAAATTATTGAAGCTAAAGACCCAAGACAACTTGGACCACTTTTTGAAATGATGGTTTTTATCATTGTATGGGGTTCTAATTTGTTTTTATGACATATATTATATATTGTGAATTCATATATTGTGTTAATTCGATTAAATTGTTTTAAATTAAATCAACTATAACTTCAAAAAGTGGCCCGAGATGTCTCGGGTCTTCAGCTTCAATATTCTCTTACTGGTCTTACTTCATAACTTTCATCAAATAAGTCAAATTAAAACATTTTCATCAAGTTAATACAAAATATGAAGTCACAATATATAATATATGTATTAATTTTCATAAATGAAAAAATAAAACCATACATAATGATAAAGATCATAATTTTAAAAAGTGGTCCGAGTTGTCTTGGGTCCGAGATGTCTTGGGTCCGAGTTGTCCAGGGTCCGAGTTGTCCTGGGTCCGAGTTGTCCAGTTACCTTAAAAATGAAATAGCCTCCTTACCAGTGTCACATCTACCTTTATTTTCTCTTTTCCGGCACAAGTTTTTCTACTTTAATATAATATTATGTATAATGTAAATGAAATAAATGGGCTATAAAAGCCGGAAAAAATAATATTACATAATACAATTGTTGACCTCTCCAGAGGTCAACCGGCAAAATTGTATACCGAGACTGTAAACCAAGAAACTACTGTTGACAGAGACCGAAGGTCAAGGTCAACAGTAATTTCAAGGTTTACAGTCGAGGTATATGATTTTGACGGTTGACCGAATTGAGAGGTCTACAATTGTTTTGTTAGTCAGAAGAAACTAATAATACACATATAGACGACAGTCATCAATCATGGCTTCATTTCACAATCTTTTCTCCGAACCACGCCAGCAATAATTTTTTAAGAAAATGTTAAGACAGTGGTTGCTAAACTCTCTGTTCTCGGCACATACATGTAACTGCGTACTCACTAGTAAATTAATGTCAATTTTTCGTTTCTATTTGTATTTTTGCTATACTTGTCGTCTAGCAAAGTCAAAATATCACTTTCATCAACGTTTACGAAATGTCCGTCTACCATGATTTTTCTGGTGTTTTTTTCATTCATTATGACGTAATATTCCCCATAATTCACAAGTGTAGTACAGTAACATAAGCGGTCAATGATATGATATCCCATGATGCACAGGTGAGGTACAGGCAAAAATGTTGACCGCTAATTGACCAATCAGATGCGAGTTTTTACACTCAGGGACTAACAATAATTATTGTCACACTTGTAATACATTATACAACGATATTTGATATTCATCAGTTGTTATTCCATTTGTTAATTGTTATTCTTCACATTAGTGTAATTGTGAATTGCTAACTCATTAGTGTATTGGTGAATTGTTATTTTTCCTCTTAAATAATTGTTTTAACCTTTTCCTAAATGATTTCCCTATCATGAAGTATATTACAAAATTAAATGATGAATTCCAAACAAGAAAAAATTTTGAGACAATGGTCATCAATTTTACTTTGAAAAATGGTATTGAAATAATATTATATCTTATAAGCATATTTATAACTTCATTAACCATATTGGTCACTGAACATATCAGAAATACTGACACAATTGCAATCATGGTAATGACGTGATTTCTTTCCTCAATTTCATTACATGTCATTTGCTTAAGTTTTGATTTTGAGTTTCTGATAGTTTTAACTAATATCACATTAAGTATAGAAACTATGAAAACTGGTCCAAAGTATCTTAAGGTTGCATTTAAAATCACATTATATATAAGGTGATAGCTTGGATTACAATGTAATAAGCAAGTATCACCAGGCCATTCAAAATAGCTAGGTACATTGTAGAGGCATGCTCCAACTACTAAGCATCCAACAGTCCATTTCATTTTTTTGACAGTGAATAATGTCTTCACGCGAAGTGGCTTTGTTATGTGCATGTATCTGTCAATGGTTACCAAGACAACCATCCAAGTTGTGAGAGTAGATGCTGTAGATAGACTTGGCAGTAATAATTCATTGAAATCAGTAATATCCACTTTAAAGTTTATCTCCCCAATTTGGTGCCTGCCATTCACAGTGAAAGGAACAGTCAGTAGGAGAAATGTTGAGTCTGTTATGGTTAGCGTCTTTAGAAGAAATACTCTTGTGTTCGAAACTTTCTCCTTTGAAAGCACCAAGAATGACAGTAGATTCCCTATAAGTCCAAGTCCTGTCACGATATTAGACAACAATAGTAGAAGTACAGATGATAAAATTGCAAATATGTTTTCTTCAGAGCCTGTCATATTGCATTTCTGTGAAATATTTGTGGAACTTATATTTCTTTCATTTCCTAAATTGATAATTTTGTCCATACTGTGGTTAAATGTTACATTTTCCATCTCACAGAAGTTCCTAAATCTTGGTGAATTTTGGTGTTTCTCTAACTAATAATTGTACAAGCTTTACTTCAACTAATGAACAGTCACAAAAGGTTGTGCATTTATATGATCATTTAAATGCTTTTTCTGATTAGCGTTTTTGTAAATGATGAATGTTGAACAAATATTATTGGGTTCTTTTTTAATTATTGAAAGAGTGTTGAGGCAAAATCAACATTATTGAAAAATTAGTATTCCCTTAATCTTACTATTCAGCAATAGGATTGGTTCCACAGGGGTATACTGACTTTTTCAAACCAGTATTTTATTCAGTAACGAAAATAATTATCCCACTGAATGAAGTTCTTAGGGATATAGAGAAGCAGTCTGTCCATCCATCTGTTTGTCCATTCATTTCCGTCCATCAGTTTGTTAGTGTGTCCATATTAAACTCAAATACCAGTTGACAGATTTTGTTTAAATTTAATTAAAATTTTATAGGCTAGTGTGTAGGACCTCTGCTCGAGAAGGAATTTGCAAAATGACCACAAAAATGTAATCTTTGATAATTTCACCAAATTTGAATAATTTCTAGATAACTTGTAAAACACCAATATTGTATCAAGAAGATTCCATGATGATTGAAAAAAGTTCTCCCAAAATTAAAGAGTTTCACTAGAATTTCTCACAAAAGGCTAAATAAATGAAAACAACAGGTAAAATTAGTGGTAATCATAAGTTAACATGGAAAAGTTGAAGTCCCCTAAAATCCGCCTGTTGCCTGCTGCTAATGAAACCCCTGTTTGTATTTCTGTGTCACCCTGTATATTCATGAATTCTCGTAAAATATGCTTAAAATCTTTTTTCTAATATTTTAACCTGAAATTTCATACAAACATGAATTACATATTGGTATTTTTCTGGGGTAAATGGGAAATCATTGTTACGTTATAGTTGAGCTAAGCCATGATGACCTGACCAATGGTGCCATTACCATCATGGCCAACCCCAAGTGCAGAGTGAACCCCTTGAATTCAATTGTATCATAATATTGTATTTGTTTTATATTTTTGTATCCTACTCTTCTATAATGCCTTCAGGCGATTGAAGAGATTTACTTTACAGTGAAATAAATACATCTTAATAAAAAAATCAATTTTGATTTCCAATCTCATATGATGTATTTTCAGATGGAGGGAGTGGTGAGTGGGAATTGTTCCTTCAAGGAATTCCTTGACAAACTCTTAACAATAGCAGTTTTACCAGTAAGACAGGCCCTGTATGGTGAGCCTGTCACTTACCCAGAGTCTCTTGTCTCTAATACATGTTCACTAATTGCTGCAGTGGTCAGTGAGCTCTCTGCAGCTGCTACAGGGTCTGAGGTAGGTCTGTTATGTTCTAACTTATGTGCATTTAAAGGGAGAAAAGCTCAGTGTTGCATTTTGTCTTGCCTGAGATAGGCCTTTTAGAATGTAACCTTCTGTACATGCACTTTTAGTAGAGAATATCCCAGATTCTGGTCCCTATTGTTTCTGTCCTGACCTTGACTACAACATCTTGGCAACAAATGCTACAGAATGAGAATACAAATTTTGTATTGGGAAATGACCCCTGCTCCCATTTGGTAGCTTGAACTTTTCCCTTTCACCTATAGGGTCTTGGTCCTATTGTTTCCCCTGTCCTCATTTGGTTGACATTTTCCCTTTCACTTACAGGGTGAGATAGATGGCCAGACCAGGCCTCTACTGACCACGCCCAATAGGTACACTCGCACCACCCAGAACAAGTACTGGAACACAGGGGGAGGATCTCCAGATGCTGTAGCATTCACCGTTGACCGCAGTGGCATCATGATAGCAGGTGTCTGTGTGTACGGCGGTGGTGGGAGTTATGACTACCAACTTGAGCTATTGGACGATGTAAGTAGAAATATACTAGATATACTTCAGTATAACATACGCGTAAGAACTAAGGTACCCTTTGCGTTCGTTCAACTTCAAGAGAGCTTCGTCTTCACTCTTTCAGTTTACAATAAATCTTTGATCCCACCGAGCCAATCAGAGTTTGTTCTATAATGGTCATTTCCTCTGACATTACCGCATAGTTAATGAGCACGTATTTAGCATGTGTTCCTTCCACTTAACTGATTGGTTGAGAAAGGGTCAGCGTGGTAGATTTGAAATGATTTATTACCTGGGCTGTCATAGGTACCAATCTTTGAGGCGGGGTTGTTAAACTAATATAGTCTATACTAGGCAAAGGGTAGTTTATAACTAGATTCTGCACGCAGGGTAGAACCAAGGTTAAAGGCTATTCATATTCAATTATATGTTTAACATCCTGTTGAGGGCCAAATCTTAGTAGTGTGGAGCATAGAAAAGTTAAACTCTCTTGTAACAATTATCAGACTGTGTTGTCCTGAAGGGAAATACCTGGAGTAACATGGATTGGCTTTTGTAACATAACAACTTCTGGAAAAGACACTTTAAAATGTGAACCAAATTTGCACTTGCAGCAAAGTAGTGGAGGTGGGGACTCCTTCCATTCACAGAAGTGGAACAACATTGAGTCAATCAAGGGAAGCTATGGGCCCGATGACCTCACCAATGATGTGGCTGAACTGAAGTTTGAGAAACCTGTACCTATAAGGGTAAGTCTCGAATGAATGCAGCAGAAGAATGAATATTTTTGTATTGTGGAAAATCTCAGAAGTCAAAAAATCAAACAGTTGATGTGAAACATGAGTAGAGGATTTTATTCAATCATTTTTGAGATCATGTAATAATTTAAGAATAGCAGAGAATGTGATAATTGGTCTGTATTTTTCATCTTTAGTACTGTACATGTGATCTACAGATTCTGAATGAATATTTGATTTTGACTTTTAGGAAGGTGTACGTTATGCTGTGAGGTTCCGTAACTATGGTGACAGAACACTGAATGGTGATAGTGGATTAAACAAAGTTAAAGGGCCAGATGGGACTACTTTCTCGTTCTTTGCCTGTTCACTCAGTACAAATGGTACAAACCACACTAGAGGACAGATTCCACAACTGCTTTACTATAGGTAAGCAGTTGCACATTAGAAACTTATATTAAAACCCCTGGCCAAACCCCTGCCCTATAACCATTGGCTTAGCAAGGCATGAGGCATATACAGAGCACCTTTTTTATTGAAACTGTAAAATAATACCCAGGACTCTATAATTAATATCTTAAATTTGCCTTATGAATTACCTCATTTGTGTGGGATTAGTTTTCCATTTTTAACCTTTTTTAACCTTTTATACTTAGTGCACCACAAGAAGGAGAGAACCAGATCCAAAATAGTAAAGTCCTTGCAGAATTCCAATCTCGCAAGAATGCAGTTGGCGTTGCAAGCTCAGTGATACGTGCGGTGACTGATTTACTACATAGAGCAAACACGTGTTCAGGTACAGTCCCAATGTTATCAATGTCCCATTTCATATGATAAACACAATATAGGGAACCATCAACAAACTTATTACATAGAGCAAACAAATGTTCAGGTACAGTCCCGATGTTATCAATGTTCCATTTCATATGATAAACACAATATAGGGAACCATCAACAAATTTATTACATAGAGCAAACACATGTTCAGGTACACTCCCGATGTTATCAATGTCCCATTTCATATGATAATAAACACAATATAGGGAACCATCAACAAACTTATTACATAGAGCAAACACATGTTCAGGTACAGTCCCGATGTTATCAATGTCCCATTTTATATGATAAACACAATATAAGGAACCATCAACAAACTTATTACATAGAGCAAACACGTGTTCAGGTACAGTCCCGATGTTATCAATGTCCCATTTCATATGATAAACACAATATAGGGAACCATCAACAAACTTATTATCCCACCGAACGAAGTTCGAGGGGGATATAGAGAAGCCGTCCGTCCGTCCGTTCGTCCGTCCGTCCGTTCGTCCTTCCGTCCGTCCGTTCGTGTGTCCGGGCAATAACTCAAATACTGGTTGACGGATTTCATTCAAATTTTATAGGCTTACGCCTTATGGGTGTAGGACCTCTGCTCAAAAGTGAATTTTCAATATGGCCGCTTAATTCAAAATGGCGGCCATTTTTCGGAAAAAATATAATCTTTAATAACTCAAATACTAGTGGATGGATTTGGTTCAAATTTTATATGCTGTTGCCTTGGTACAAAGGAGCCTTGCTCAAGAAGACATTTTCAAGATGGCCACCAAATTTGAAAATGGCGGCCATTTTTCGTAAAAAAACGTTATCTTTGATAACTCAAAGACCATTTAATGGATTTGGTTCAAATCTTAGATGCTGATGCCTAGGGACATAGGAGCTCTGCTCGAGAAAGAATTTTCAAGATGGCAGCTTAATTTCAAAATGGCGGCGATTTTTGGTAAAAAAGGTTATCTTTGATAACTCAAATACCATTGATTTGATTTGGTTTAAATTTTAGATGCTGATGCCTAGGGACATAGGAGCTCTGCTCAAGAAAGGATTTTCAAGATGGCAGCTAAATTTCAAAATGGCCGCCATTTTTCATAAAAAACATTATCTTTGATAACTCAATTACCATTGAATGGATTTGGTTCAAATTTTACATGATGATGCCTAGGGACATAGGAGCTCTGCTCGAGAAGGGATTTTCAAGGTAGTTGCTAAATTTCAAAATGGCTGCCATTTTTCATAAAGACATAATCTTTGATAATTCAAATACCAGTGGATGAATTTGGCTCAATTTTTTTATCAAAACATGTTTTGTTCGGTGGGATTTGCTACTCCGTGGAGTTGCTGTTTTTCTAGTTACATAGAGCAAACAAATGTTCAGGTACAGTCCCGATGTTATCAATGTCCCATTTCATATGATAAACACAATATAGAGAACCATCAACAAACTTATTACATAGAGCAAACACGTGTTCAGGTACAGTCCCGATGTTATCAATGTCCCATTTCATATGATAAACACAATATAGGGAACCATCAACAAACTTATTACATAGAGCAAACACATGTTCAGGTACAGTCCCGATGTTATCAATGTCCCATTTCATATGATAAACACAATATAGGGAAGATGTTATCAATGTCCCATTTTATATGATAAACACAATATAGGGAACCATCAACAAACTTATTACATAGAGCAAACACATGTTCAGGTACAGTCCCGATGTTATCAATGTCCCATTTTATATGATAAACACAATATTGGGAACCATCAACAAACTTATTACATAGAGCAAACACTTGTTCAAGTACAGTCCCGATGTTATCAATGTCCCATTTTATATGATAAACACGATAGAGGGACCCATCAACAAACTTATTACATAGAGCAAACACGTGCTCAGGTACAGTCCCGATGTTATCAATGTCCCATTTCATATGATAAACACAATATAGGGAACCATCAACAAACTTATTACATAGAGCAAACAAATGTTCAGGTACAGTCCCGATGTTATCAATGTCCCATTTCATATGATAAACACAATATAGGGAAGCATCAACAAACTTATTACTTAGAGCAAACACATGTTCAGGTACAGTCCCGATGTTATCAATGTCCCATTTCATATGATAATAAACACAATATAGGGAACCATCAACAAACTTATTATTACAAAGAGCAAACACGTGTTCAGGTACAGTCCCGATGTTATCAATGTCCCATTTCATATGATAAACACAACGTCCTGATGTTATCAATGTTTCATTTCATATGATAAACACTGTAGGGAACCATCAACAAACTTATTACATAGAGCAAACACGTGTTCAGGTACAGTCCCGATGTTATCAATGTCCCATTTCATATGATAAACACAACGTCCTGATGTTATCAATGTTTCATTTCATATGATAAACACTGTAGGGAACCATCAACAAACTTATTACATAGAGCAAACACGTGTTCAGGTACAGTCCCGATGTTATCAATGTCCCATTTCATATGATAAACACAACGTCCTGATGTTATCAATGTTTCATTTCATATGATAAACACTGTAGGGAACCATCAACAAACTTATTACATAGAGCAAACACGTGTTCAGGTACAGTCCCGATGTTATCAATGTCCCATTTCATATGATAAACACAACGTCCTGATGTTATCAATGTTTCATTTCATATGATAAACACTGTAGGGAACCATCAACAAACTTATTACATAGAGCAAACACGTGTTCAGGTACAGTCCCGATGTTATCAATGTCCCATTTCATATGATAAACACTGTAGGGAACCATCAACAGACTTATTACATAGAGCAAACACGTGTTCAGGTACAGTCCCGATGTTATCAATGTCCCATTTCATATGATAAACACAACGTCCTGATGTTATCAATGTTTCATTTCATATGATAAACACTGTAGGGAACCATCAACAAACTTATTACATAGAGCAAACACGTGTTCAGGTACAGTCCCGATGTTATCAATGTCCCATTTCATATGATAAACACAACGTCCTGATGTTATCAATGTTTCATTTCATATGATAAACACTGTAGGGAACCATCAACAAACTTATTACATAGAGCAAACACGTGTTCAGGTACAGTCCCGATGTTATCAATGTCCCATTTCATATGATAAACACAACGTCCTGATGTTATCAATGTTTCATTTCATATGATAAACACTGTAGGGAACCATCAACAAACTTATTACATAGAGCAAACACGTGTTCAGGTACAGTCCCGATGTTATCAATGTCCCATTTCATATGATAAACACTGTAGGGTACCATCAACAGACTTATTACATAGAGCAAACACGTGTTCAGGTACAGTCCCGATGTTATCAATGTCCCATTTCACATGATAAACACTGTAGGGAACCATCAACAGACTTATTACATAGAGCAAACACGTGTTCAGGTACAGTCCCGATGTTATCAATGTCCCATTTCATATGATAAACACAATATAGGGAACCATGAATAATTGAAATCATCTCTCGTTAACATTGACAGAATCAATAACAAAAAACTTTGTGATTCTCTTCTTCTATATATCCCATATATTTGTAATCTCTAATAGTACAAGTACAATTAGGACTGTTTTATCAGAAATTAATGCCAATTTCTTACTTTTTTCATGCAGATGAAATAGGCAACATAATTGGAGGGTCACATATATTTTCCTCTCTCCTGCCATTGGTTCTGGCTTACATTGGTCCAGTAGCATCACAAGATCCAAGGGTGAGTAGAAATCATGCAACAGTTTTATCCTGATATCATTTGTAGTTCAGTAAATGTCAGAACCTGAATTTCGAGAATTGTTTTAATTGCTACATTAATGGTAGTGTATTTTTTGATTTCAAGTGTGCTACATATGGTAGTGTATTTTTTTGATTTCAAGTGTGCTGTACAAGTGTTGAGTCTTGTACAAGAAATGTTGCCACCTATTGCTGAGTTGAACAGTCAGTTGCACCCAATACTACCTGGGTTACGAGAGGGGGAACTTGGCAATGGTAATGGTAATGGGCGCAATGATGAAGGAATGGTTCCCCATTATGCCATGGTTGAGAGTGATCACCCATATAAACCAGCAACTGTGGCCAACTATAAGGTGAGCATCACTGGAAAAGCATTTATATAAAGTGAACATTGTTAGGCTGTGACTCATAACTTATCATACGTGGGAATGTGGGAATAAAATTCTCATTTAAAGGTATACAAGAACCAGAGAAAGATATTCCAAGTTTTGTTGTGCGATAAACCAGACCTGGAGGTTGATTGTAATAAAAAATACTGGGGTGACATCTTTTGCAGCATGCCTAGTCTGTAGCTACTTATCTGGCACAGATATATTGTCCCTATGCCCCGTTTTAAAATGTTACCCATAAATGTCCCACTTTCCAATCTTCCACACACACTCCTGTTCGACATTTTAGGTGACATTTCCTGATTCTGTCAAGTGGCTCTCTCTTGAGTTTGATCCTCAGTGTGGGACTGCACAGAACGAGGATATTCTCCATGTGTCAATCCCTAGTAACTCAGTCACAACAATAGAGGGCTCTACTGAGGTGGTGAAATCATGGAACGTCATGAGGAAACTTTCTGGCACCACTAATTGGCCACAAATGGCTGTGATACTAGCAGGTATATGAATCTCCATTTAATTGCTAAACAAACACTTATTGCAGTTTTATTGCCATGGAAATATTTGGTGTGCTAAATTGTTACATTAAATGATGTTAGTTCAGTTGGGCCTGATTGAACATTTGAATTGTAACTCAGTAGATGTTTGAGGAGTAAATACTGTATGTAAGTCAAAGACTAATAACATGTAATACAATATTGTAGGAAATGAGGTATCGTTTAGCCTTGAACATGAAACAAAGACATAATATGTAATACAATATTGCAGGAAATGAGGTATCGTTTAGCCTTGAACATGAAACAAAGACATAATATGTGATACAATATTGCAGGAAATGAGGTATCGTTTAGCCTTGAACATGAATCCATGACATAATATGTGATACAATATTGCAGGAAATGAGGTATCGTTTAGCCTTGAACATGAAACAAAGACATAATATGTGATACAATATTGCAGGAAATGAGGTATCGTTTAGCCTTGAACATGAATCCATGACATAATATGTGATACAATATTGCAGGAAATGAGGTATCGTTTAGCCTTGAGACAGCAAGTGACTATGTGAAAGATGAAAAGGCTTGTTTCTATGGATTTAGATGTGCTGTAGTGGGATATGAATGGACCTCAAGACCTGAAGATGTAAGTTCATATAAATCTTTTTATTGCATTTTGAAGAAGTGCTATATTGCCATCCTCTTGTGCTGATGGGCAATTCAATTCAAATCTTGTCATGAAATTCCAGGAAAATTGCTTACATGTTCAACATGAAATGAAGAGTAGACTTTGCAAAAATGCGATAGGTTTTGGTATTCTTCATAGGTTCTGGGTCGATATAAAGATGGCAGCACCAACAGAATCAAGTATTATACTTATTTCTCAGGTGCTCAAAGAGTTGTTGATGTAGTTTTTGAATTCCAATTTTCGTCGACTTTACGCTATTCCCAATGTGAAAAAGATAACTAGATATAAAGAAAACATATGGATTGATATACCTAGCACATAAAATCTATATGTAATGGCATACTGACGGCCTGAGATGTCATTAAACGGCACTGTCCCACTTTGCCAAATTGGCCATGGCAGGAATCAAGTGTTTATTGATTCTGCAAATGCGCAAAGCATACAATTGGTACTTACGGATTTTTGGAGAAGCCTTTAAAAATAGCATATCATTCTAAAAACTTTCTAAAAATACGAAAAAATCACTAGACACATTTCAGATCATTTGTTGATGTTTGAGAATAAACGTCTAATTGAAGAGAGAAGTGAATAATTACTACTTCCTAGACTATAATTACTACTTCAATGGCCATTTACGCAAACCGCAACTTTGATGTTCTTAGTCATATTATGCCTATTTCAGTTAGTGTTTAATCAACACTACACACTTGGTATGTATATGGATATGTCTTTTATCAAACAGTAGGGCTGTTTCAAAAAAAACGATTTCTATAAAGTACCACTTCGGCTCCCATTGAGTACCTGAAGAGAATATTATAAATAAACACAGATCTATTGGCATGCCATCTTTATTTTAAAATTATTTCTATTGACCTTTGCCTATGGTATTCTTGCTTAACTACACAGTAGCCATTTTGAATTTTTCAAAAGTCGGCCATTTTGAATTTTTCCAACTTGCTTAAAATTAACTATTTTTTAAAAAATTATCTCAAAGTTCTCAGGACTTCAAATCTTACCTTAGATTTCTGTTTTGACCTTTGGTTGACCTTTGCTGACCTTGAAAAGCTCAAAAAGATTCTTAGATTGAAATTTAGGTCAGCTTGATTGCATTATAGGTCATCAAAGTAGGTCACAAGCGATGTTATCGAAGTTTAGGCTACGAATCAATTCTTGTCATTTAAATTCATGGAAACCACCAACATGTTCAACTTGAAATTTTCACACATGCAAGAGCAGACTAGTGTTAAGATCTGATTTGTTTTGGGCATGCTGGGCAAATTGAATGGTGACAATTTAGCTGTTTATATATGTTTCTGTGTCTCTTGTTTGTCTCAGTTTCCATGACATTTCCAGGTACTTGAAAAATGAATGCATTTTGAAAAATAAACTAATTTCACCGACTTAATTTTTGGTGTTTAGGAACCTTGTTTCAAGGAGCATATTAGTATAGTCACTATTATGGTTTGACATTATTCTTTTGACATTAGATCAAAGGGCATATTACTTTCTATGGTGTGATTTATGGTGTCACCTAGATTCTATTCAACAGTCCCATGTTATAGCAGAATTAATATGCATAAATGTAAAATAAGGAATGTTTGTGACATTTATGTATCTATCTTCTGAATAGCAACATAGCTGTTTTGAATCAGTAAGATTATTTTAAGTACTACATGAGTACAGTATATAATAAACAAAATAGTATTACCCTTGCAGTCACATTATTTTGTCCCATTTATTCCCTATGTTTTGTCAATATTTACATGTCTCAAACCAATTTATAAAATGTTCACATTCAAATATGAGATGATGCTCATGTTCCCCATAACAGTATTACCATTATAATCCCATTGAACAAAGTTCGGAGGGATATAGGGAACGCCTCCGTCTGTCCATCCGTCGGTCCATTTTGAAAATTGGCCACCATTTTGAAAAAATAGCCGCCATTTTAACATATTTTACTATAACTCCAAAAGTAGTGGAGCGATTTTGTTCATATTTGGTATGTGAATATTATAAACATGGCACACTGTCTAATGACACTTTTGGTACACAACGGCCATTTTGAAAAATGGCCACCATTTTAACGTATTTCACTAAAACTCTAAAAGTAGCGGAGCGATTTTGTTCATATTTGGTTTGTGAATACCATAAGCATGGTACACTGTCTAATGACACTTTTGGTAGAAGGCGGCCATTTTGAAAAATGGTCACCATTTTAATGTATTTTACTATAACTCTAAAAGTGGTGGAGCGATTTTGTTCATATTTGGTATGTGAATACTATAAGCATGGCACACTGTCTAATGACACTTTTGGTAGAAGGTGGCCATTTTGAAAAATGGCTGCCATTTTTGCTCTATACTTTGTTTGTAAAAATGCCAGCCATGGCTATTTGATGGGTTTTGCTACACTTTGGCGTTGCTGTTGTCTAGTTATTACTGGTAAATCATCCAGATCAGATCAAGAATCAAAATTAAAAAGAATTTATTTATTACTAATGCCTATTTTGTTACACTTTAATGTACACCTACAACAAGTTTTTAAGACATGTTTATTTACCCATTTATATCACATGTTAGTTAGTTTTTTGTTACATTTTTCTTCGTATCATACATGTACTTCACTCTTATATTTTTCGTAGTTTTTTTATATCAATTCAAAATAAAGTAGTCCACAATCAAAAATAATCCAAGGTCCATTTTCCATTGATCCAGCATCAAATGCCAAATATACAATCAGTTTACCCCAATCATGTTATAATACTATATGTCAATAAAAGTTATAATAAAAAGTTAATAAATATTTCCAAGCAGTTATTTTTGAAGGGGCTGTTAAAGGGTAATTTAAAGTTTCCCATATGAAAACAATATGGTGGCTTCAATTGAGTCTTCTGGATTAACTTAATGCTATGTTATGCGTTACCTATTAACTATTGCATTTTCAGGTGTTTTTTACATCATTTCCAATCAAGGTCAAACCCCCATCATGAATAATGCATGCTCCATTCATCATTGATGCATCATCAATTGCCAAATGTACAGTTAGTTTAGATGTTTCCTTAGCAGTTCCCATTTTTGAAGGGGCTGTCAATTATTGTATTTTTCAATTGTCTTCAAATCATTTCCAATCAAGCTCGAACCACCATCATGAATAATGCATGCTCCATTCATCATTGATGCATCATCAGACGCCAAGTAAACAATCAGTTTAGCTGTCTCCTCAGCTGTGACATATTTTGTGGGGGTTGGAGTGGACTTTGTTGCTCTATCCAAAAAAGCATCTACTTCTTCATCGCTTTTTAACCCAAAAAGTTTCTTGTATGCAGGTGTTTTGACCATTCCGCTACACACTGCATTTACTCTTACCCCCTCTGAGCCAAACTCTATAGCAGCACATTGAGTAAACTGGTTAAGTCCAGCCTTAGCAACAGCATAGAAGCTCATACCAATGGCATTTGGACATGCACCACATGCACTTGAAATATTAACAATGTTTCCGCCAGCTTTTTTCAATTCTGGAAAGCACATCTGCGAAAGAAATATTGGAGCTTTCAGATTAACGTTCAACTGCCAATCAAAACTTTCTTCTGACCCATCTGAGAATGACGCCATTTGAGGACATCCAGCATTGTTCACAAGAATGTCAATTTTACCGAATTCTTCAACTGCAGCTTTGAATATCTTTTTCAGTGTCCCAGTGTCCTGAACATCTCCTTGCACCATTGGAAACTTGGCATTTTCAGCACCAATCTGTTTACATTCTTTCACAGTTTGTTCAAGTGTCTCAAGATCCCTTCCATGGATTAGCACACTAGCTCCTTGTCTTGCAAATAGTAATGCAGTTGCTTTACCAATACCACTGTTAGACCCAGTGATGATAATAGCTTTCCCAGCAAAATTCATGTTTAACTTTTAAGTGTTTCAACTCTGTTTGTCAGGCTATGAAGTTAGTGATTCAACTCTGTCAGAGGTTAAACATTTTTATTGCATACACCTACAGTTTATGTGATCTAGTACTAAATTTCAACTCTGGCAAAATATGAATGTGTGGTATTTTGTTCCTTGCAAAAATGAACATGTTACATATAAAATGGAATTGCAATGTTTATTTTAGACAATGGACATGGGGTTGGATTGGAGGAATTGTCAGCTTCACTGAACCAAATAATCTATTTACAGGGTGACCCAAAAAAAATGCAACCCTCCATTTCTCGAATATTTTTCTTAAATGGAGGTTAATTGCTCTGAAATTTGGCACACAAGGACTTCATTCAATGTGGGATCCTCTGGCAAAGTTTCAATAATCATTGTCTTATATTGATAGAGTTATGGTCGTTCCAAAATATGCTCCAAATGTCGTCCATCTCCAATGTTAGGTTTTCGGATGAGTCACATTCCCTTCTTTCTGAACATGTAGACTCAAGGAATAATATGTTCTGGGATCACAAATTCCAGATAAAGTGCTTCACAGGCCCCTACATGCTGTTAAATGCACAGCTTGGGCTGCCAATTTCCAAACATGAAATCATCAGCCCCTTTTGGTTTGAGGTTGATAATGGCAACACTGTTACTGTTAACACACAGCGCAATATTGGCGTTCCCAGGCAGTTTTAGAGTGACACGGAGGCTTCAATAGACAAGAACAGTGGTTCTAGAAGGATGGAGCTACTCCTCACACTTCTAATGCTAGCATAGCCTGGCTCACTAGTCATTTCTATGAGAAGATTATCTCTCCTAGGATGGAGGACCCATGGTCATCCCACAGTCTTGATCTCAATGCCTTTGACTTCAATATACGGGGTTATTTAAAGGTTAATGTGTATGAAAATAACCCTACCGCACTTGCAGAACTCCAATAAGCAATGACTGCAAAAATTTGAGCCATACCCATGGGGAAGAATGCATACATGTTATGAACAGTTTTCCTTGAACATTGCAAGTTTGTTTTCAGCGAAATTGACGACATCTGGAGCATATTTTGAAACAACCATAACTCTATCAATATAAGACTATGATTATTAAAACTTTGCCAAAGGATCCCACATAGAATGAAGTCCTTGTGTGCCAAATCTCAGAGCAATTTACCTCCATTTAAGAAAAATATTGACGAAATGGAGGGTTGCATTTTTTTTGGGTCACCCTGTATGTATCCACATTCATGTGTTCCTCATGGCTGCTTTTTGTACTTTTTTACATTGAGCAAGATTTTAATCCTAAAAATAAGATAGATTGTGGTTGGATAGACTAGATGAAAGTAGAAATAATCTTGATTTACGTCATTAAATATTCAAAATTCAAAGTGATATCAGATTTGGAATCTACATGTAAAATTACATCTCGATAGGTGGTTTTAAAAAGAGTTTATTAACTTCAAACTTTAATTTTGGTTAAAATATGATTTCTAGGTCGGGGAGATTCCCCATAGACCCCATGTTATAAAATTACAAAAAGTGAAATATCTTTTTTTGTGTTGGGTTGAAAATATTTTCTTTTACTAAACATATTTTAATTTGTATAACTATCAGATCCATAAGGGTAATATGAAAAGTGAGCCAATGAAACTGATGATTGTTCAAAAAGGGAACTTGGTAATATCCCGCCGTCAAAATTGGTAACCACCTACTCGCATTTGAGTAATTGCAAAATACCGCTGTATCAATTTGGTCCAACATACTCGTGATGGCTAATTTTGGAATTTTTGGAGCAATTTTTGACATGTTAAAGTATACCTACTGAATTTTTATGTCCCCACCACATAGTGTGGGGCCATATTGTCGTCTGTTTGTCTGTCTGTCTGTCCGTCCGTCCAAAACCGCTACAGATATCACCTTCAAATTTTCAGGGATAACTTATGAGTGCATACAGATGTGGATGAAAATTTTTTAACTCGATACCTACTTCCTGTCAGCCATTTTGAAGTAAAATGCTAAAATCCTTGTCCGCAAACTTTAAGGAAAACGGCTTCACAGTTGCTTTTCAAACTTTAACATCTTGTTCAGCTCACTTCATTCTACATCTGATTAGGTTTTGGACCTGTGAGCTCAGTCATGGCAGCCATTTTTAATGTCTTAAGAAAAGTTAGCGTGCGATAATACTTTGTATCATATTGAATGGTGTTTTTGAGGTTTCATACTTAAACTATTTTGTAGCTTTATAAATACTTTCAGGTGGACTTTGTAGTAAAAGCCTTATGTTATTGTTAATGGTAGTTATATGTGATAATTTTGTAAAAAGAAATCAGCAAAAACTCATTATCACTTTTTTATTGTCGGCCATTTTGTATTTTTTCATCCTAAAATCTTGTTTGTAAAGTCTTGTCTACACGTTTTCAGGTGAACCGTTTGGTAGATCAATTTTAAATTTTCAGGGATGATTCTTAGTACAAAAATCTAAATCTGATTAGTTTTTTGGCATTCTGGGTAAATGTCAAGGTGGCCATTTTGGATTTTCCGTCCTAAAATCTTGTCAGTAAAGTCTTGTCTACAAGTTTTCAGGTGAACCATTTGGTAGATCAATTTCAAATTTTCAGGGATGATTTTTAGTATGAAAATCTAGATCTAATTAGTTTTTTGGCATTCTGGGTAAATGTCAAAGCAGCCATTTTGGATTTTACGTCCTAAAATCTTGTCAGTAAAGTCTTGTCTACACGTTTTCAGGTGAACCGTTTGGTAGATCAATTTCAAATTTTCAGGGATGATTCTTAGTATGAAAATTTAGATCTGATTAGTTTTTTGGCATTTTGGGTAAATGTCAAAGCAGCCATTTTGGATTTTTCGTTCTAAAATCTTGTCAGTAAAGTCTTGTCTACGCGTTTTCAGGTGAACCGTTTGGTAGATCAATTTCAAATTTTCAGGGATGACTCTTAGTATGAAAATCTAGAACTGATTAGTTTTTTGACATTCTGGGTAAATTTCAAGGCAGCCATTTTGGATTTTCCATCCTTAAATCTTGTCTGTAAAGTCTTGTTTACCCGTTTTCTGGTTAACTGTTTGATGGATCAATTTCAAATTTTCTGGAGTGGTTCATAGTATGAAAATCTAAGGTGGCCATTTGGATTTCCCGTCCTCAAATTGTGTCGGTAAAGTCTTGTCTACTCATTTTCAGGATAACCATTTGATGGGATCACCCATTGGTGGGGACATTTTGTACACATTTGTGTTCTTGTATACCATTGCTATTGACAGTCCTTCAGGCCATTGTGGCACATTCACAGGGTGGTCCAAAAATGGGACACTCCTATTTCAAAAATAAACATTGATTTTATTGATGAAAACATGTAATATTATAAACCAGTGGATGGAGAATTTAATTATCTTTAATTTGATTTATCATAAGTTCAAATTTACTATTATACATGTCAACCAGCATCTATAATACAAATCATGTCATTTTCATTTCAAAACAGGTTATCAAAAACCAAGTTTTTGTCAACAGAAACAGATGTTCAATATGTCTTCCATTTTTGGCTCACATAGTGAGGCTATGGGATCGACCAGGCATCCGTCCGTCCGTTGGTGTGTCAGTTGGTGCGTCCGTCCGTTTGTCCATCAACATTGGCCGCACAAATTAAAACTGCTATTCGGATTGAGTCATATCCACATTTATTTTATGCATATCCATAATGCCTATTTGACCTATCATCGCCATTTCCCAAGCTCGCCCAGTTTCAGAGAAATTGCTGATTTTGATGTCAAAAAGTCAAATTTTCTGTAAATACTAGACACTTTGTTGAAGTAGAACTTTCAAATAACTTGAAGTAGTTGCTGTATATGCAACTTATGTCCTCTGAAAATTTCAAAGCTCTTGGAATTACAGGTTTTGGTGTTTACTCTATAAAATTTGACAAAAAGTAGGACTTAATTTCTCAAAGTTTGCATTATACTTGATCATTTCTTGCAATGAATTACATGTACATCATTACTAGATTTAAGCATTCCCTACAAATTGCTCAATATATGTCAGCATCAAATTTTTACCGCTTTTGAGATATTTGACGTAAAAAAACAGTAGAAATAAGTTATTTTTTAACTTGCTTCAGTTGGACCTAATTTTTTTGAAAATCATCTACAAGTTGCCAGGAGTTTAAATCTGACATTTGTTTTAGAATTTGACCTACTTGACCTTCAGTGACCTTCGAAAGGTCAAAAAAGTCGATTTTTCAAATTGATTTTTGGATGTAAATTTTGGTCAGCTTAATCACAAAAGACCTTACTGAGCTCTAAATAAGTAAAATTTTCAAGGTCAAAGGTCATCAAACTAGGTCACACAACTGTGCTATATGAATTTCTCAAGGTTTGAGACTACAAATCCAAATCAATATTTTCGTTTTAAAGTCAGGATACACATTCCTCTAAAGGTTCCAAACTGTGTGAGCACAGGACCGTGGGTCCTTTATTATCAATTATAGCCCTCAATCTTGGCCTTAACTGGTCAGTAGCATCATTGATATGCTGTTGAGACAATGAATTCCACTTCTCAACAATTCTGTCCTTTAGGGACTGAATAGATATAAGGAGTTCATAGTGCATCAATCACCAATTTTGTTGGTTCTCTCCGTATGTGATTCTCACGTTTGCATCAGGTGATCTGGGGGGGGGAGCAGTGATAAGGGGGTATGAATTGAGGCACATTCTCTTTTAACTATTTTACTGTCTTGTAGGATGGCTTGGAGCCCCATCTTGTTTGATAATATAATGGTTTGATAATAAGATCAGGAGTATGTCCTCTGTGCAGGACATATTGATTCATCCCCCTTTATCACTGCCCCCTCCAAGATTACCAGATAATAACTTCTGCGACTACCATGAATGAGGAGAACTAACAGAGTTGGTGTAGGTGAACCCCTTACATCTTACAATTACATGTCCCTTACACCCCAGTCACATTTCCTACGGCGACCTTGCGGTCTATCATTTCTGCGGCCAGTAGCTTTTCTACGCTCGCCGCAGAATTTCTGCGCTCTCATACTTTTGCAGTCACATTTCCCACCGCAGCCGCACGGTGAATTTTAAATTTCAATTGATAAATAATAGTTTTTTCATTTTATTTACATCAGGACAATTTATAAATGTTATTCAAAGTGCTAGGATGTAATATCAAGTGAAAAGTGATCGTGAAACATTGACAAATAATGATTTAATCTTGTTGAGCCAGTTGATTTCTACGGGGACCTCAGAAATGAACAAATATTATAACTCCGAGTTATAATTTCTACGCCTTCCCTGCGGCCTGTAAAAATCTGCATACGCCGTATGGAGGCCGCAAGGCGAGCGTAGTTTTTCTACGCTCGCCGCAGAAATTCACCGATTTAATTGTTCTGCGGTCGACTTGCGGCCGCCGTGCGACAAATGTGACTGGGGTGTTAAGGACAGAATTTTTGAGAAATGGAATTTATTATTTCAAAATCATATCAATGATGCTATCAACAACTTTATGCCTAGATTGAGGGCTTCATATTCTGTTAATGTTGACAAAAATCAATATTAATTTTTGAAATAATATGTATGTGTCCCATTTTTTGACCACCCTGTATATAGCAAATGTTTGGTAGACATTTCATACCCATTCTAATGCTATCCCAATAATCTTTTATGAACCAGATATACAATACTGTAGTCATTACTTTTTTGTTTGGGTAATTAAATGGACTCAGTTTCTGTTGTGAATATGGCTCCATTATATGAGGTGTCATCACAACCTTAATGAAATGTGACTTAAATGGCTCAGCGATATCTTACTTTAAACTCATACTTTAACCGTATATTTTAATAAGGTCTAATAGGCATAAATGGGGAAAGATTTTTTTCAAAATTGATCAAGAAAAGTATGTGTCACTGACATAGTTTTTATTAGCTCACATGGTGAGCTATTGCAATCACTCACTTGTCCGTTTGTCTGTCCATCTGTCTGTCCATCCGTCTGTTTGTTTGTCTGTCTGTCTGTCAACAATTGGCCAGTTTTAAACCTCTGTCAATAGGATTCCCATTTTAAATTATTTTTGTTCAACATCAATAAAGAAAACCTCCCTATGACTCCTGGTTCAAAAGCTCTCCTATTTTCAAACTGGCAACCATTTTTATCTTGTAAAATTCACTTTTGGACCATTTGCTTTAAAGCCTGTGTCTATAGGATTCCCTTTCTAAGTTAATTTTGTTCAACATCAATACAGAAAACTCCCTTATGACTCCTGATTCAAAAGCTCGCCTATTTTCAAAATCGTCGCCATTTTTCAGCCATTTTAGTTGACATTGATTTGTCAATCTATCTCTCGAAATTCACTTTTGGACCATTTGCCTCAAAACCTCTGTCAATAGGATTCCTGTTTTAAGTTATTTTTGTTCAACATCAATACAGAAAACTCCCCTATGACTCCTGGTTCAAAAGCTTGCATATTTTAAAAATGGCCGCCATTTTTGTCTCGTGAAATTCACTTGTTGCCCATTTCCTTGCTTTACAAATAATTTCAGATGTCCTGCATTATAAAAAGCCATGTCATTGTAAAGAATAGTATTATGAAATAATTTTGTTCCAAAAATCTGCAAAAATTACAAAAAATGTATGAAATATTTTTTTTTTTCAAAAATCGGCAAAAATTTCATCCATTTTTTATTGTGCCTAAAAAGGTACAATATTGCATTCTGATGGCCATCTTGAAAGTTTTAAGATAAATCTTGTCATCGCGATTCCAGGAAACCACTTTAAGTATTTTCTTCAAATTTTTACATATGTTACATGGTAAGAAGTTATAGAACTGATTAACTTTTCAGTGGCCATCACTGCATCAAATGTGGAATTTCTAGTAATTTCTAGACGTGCTTAGTCGGTCTAGGAACTCAGTGTATCTAGAGATTTCTAGGCGTGCTTAGACGTGCTTAGAGCTGGCGTGGACAGAGCGTGACTAGAGTCTAGAAATCTCTAGGCACGCCGTGGTTAGACACAAGACAAAATTAGTCGTTATTTAATTGCCATGTGAGATTTTGCGCTATACAGGGTGGGCCAAAAAAAACCAATACCCAACTTCAAATCAGGATAAAAATAGTTACATTCAATATGGTACATTGACTTACATACCATTTTAAAGGTTATACAATTTCAAACAATTTGGTATATAACACTATGTCATGAAATCAAAAGTAAAGTTTTATTATACTTATTTGGGAGGCCAGGTCACTATTTAAGGTCTCCAGATTTAAGGGAGAAAATAGTAAATCTGCGGAATCATGTTAATTTTTATTTATAGAATATCATTCTTTTGTTAGGTGAATACATGCTTGGATATTGATATTTGCATCATTGTGTGACTAAATTTATTGTTTATGAATTTCAGTGTTGTTTAATAACATTTTACACTTTATTTATTTAAACAATTTTCACAATTGCTCAATATACCCCCACCCCCTCCCCTATGCATCAACAATAAGCTTCAAGTGGAAGCCCAATCTATCAATAGCCTTATTGAGAGATTTCTGTTGCAATTCATTTCAGCACTTTAGGATTCTGTTTCAACACATCAAAGCTGTTTATTGGATGCTTTTGATTGTACGATTTCCGTGAGATGGCTCCTGTACGGTAATCAAACACATTACATGTAGCATCGGGGCTGTTGGGTGGCCAAGCATCGAGATCAATCAAATTGACACCTTGTTTGCAAAGAAATGCCAATGCCTCCTGAGATCTATGGTACGAGGCAATGACTTGTTGGAAAATAAAATCCTCGTCACATATACGTTTAATGTCTTTTAACAGACACCATTTGAGTACTAATTGATAATAAACAACACTAAAATTCATAAACAATAAGTTTAGTCACACAATATGCAAATATAGAAGCATTAATTCTCCTAACAAAATGATATTCTATAAATAAAAAACTAACATTATTCCGCAGATTTACTATTTTCTCCCTAAAATCTGGATACCTTAAATACTGACCCGGCCTCCCAAATAAGCATAATAAAACTTTAATATTGATTTCATGACAAAGTGTTATATACCAAATTGTTCGAAAATGGATTACCTTTAAAATGATATATAAATCAATGTTTCATATTGAACATAGCTATTTTCAGTCTGATTTAAAGTTGGGTATTGGTTTTTTTTGGCCCACCCTGTATATGTGTATTGTAACATGTAAATTATAATTTACCGCACGTGTTAATATTTCGTGTTTTGCTTTAGCTAAATACAGGATATCAAATCAAAAAGAGTATGTTTTCACTTTATATCCGACTTGAGTCACGAAAAGTACATCGCAACATGGCTTCTTAATTGTTAGTTAACTTGTTATAAATTAAGAGGGTCTGTTTAAATGGGTATTTCCACTAATCAACACCCATTATTTCGCATTGACAAGTACCAGGGCCGAATCCAGCATTTGCTAAGGGGATGACTTTTGAATTATTCCAGGGGTGAGGTCACATTTGATATTTGCTCAAAAATTACACGAAAACTGCTCAAAATGGTGAAAGATTTATTGGCCAGGGGATACAGTCTTATTTTAAACTAGACATCTCTATCGGCGAGGGGGGGCTAACTTATTCCAGGGGTGGGGTCACATTTGATATTTGTTAAAAATCACACGAAAACTGCTCAAAATGGTGAAAGAATAATTGGCCGGTGGATGCAGTATTATTTTAAACAATATATTACTGTCGGCGAAGGGGAGGGGGCTAACATAAAGTTGAAATTACATAATACGCTACCTTGGTGATCTATAAACATAATCTTGTCATAAACAACTACTGATTTATATATGTGAACGGATATTTGTAAATTTGGTTTAAAAAGAAACTGAATATAGGGTAAAAATGATGGAGACACAGACGTCAGAAGAGTGGGGATAAAATCTAATCAACACTAAGCTGAGACAGAATGAGAATCATATGTCTGGACTCACAAGATTTTCATAAACATATTTGTTGATTGCTCACGAAAACAAAAACAAATTTCAGGGTTCATTGGCATCACACAATATTTGCAAAATGGGGGAGTGCATTTTCCCAGGATTTTAAACAATGCTTTACTTTAAATGTTGCCCCTCATACTACCATAGTATGCTTTAACTATCAGATTCAGTAGCACCCTGCCCTTGATATATTAATACATAGTTTTCTTGTACCCCTTTTCAAAAATACAACGAACTAAATACATAGTAATAATGATCTTGGAATTGATTTCTTTGATCTGTAATCTAGATCACACAATAACTAATTAACTGTTTGATTGCGTTTTTGCTTCTTCAAAGACGGGATATCCCAAAATTACCTTGATTACAGCATTGGCTTTCAAGAGAGTCCATGATTGCAGTCTACATGGTCTATAGGCTATTTTTAATTCATCGATATTTTAGTTGTGTATCTTTGAATCTGATTATCATATACAATTTACTTTAACCAATTTTGCCCGTTTTTTGAACTTCAAAACTGTCACATACATAATGGTGGTCCCTAATCATATTAGGACCAATAACAAATAACATAATTAAAACTGGAAAACATACAATACATATTCATCATCTCATCTCATCTCATTCTCCGGTTTGTATCTCCCGGTAATCTTTATGCCTTGAGCCACCCCCCCCCCTTACAGATACTTTAGATACACTTATTTTGACGCTACTTAATTTGACGAATTTGCTCAATTTCAAATATTGGCGGCTATTTAATTTGGCGGAATCAGGACTGAAGTTTAATGTTTATGCATGGGCTATAAAAAGATTCTCTTGAAAGCCCATGGTTTATGTCATTAGGACGGGTATTTACTAAGATATTTTCTGTATTTCTTTTGGGATAATGTATGACATGTTGATGACATGCTCAGTTGACAGGAAAAGGGGCCCCACAAGTTCAATTTCTGAAGTGCATTTGACAAAAATTCCAAACTGAAATTTGATGGATTTTAATTTGGCGGATTTTCTGACTCCGTCAATCCGTCTAATTAAAACGGGAGCCAAATTAAGTACAGTTATATCAATATTATTTTGTATCTATCTGACATTATAATTTCGAAGAGAGATTCTCCGGGGAACATTCTGGATTTCGAACATAATAAACTTAATTTGAAATTGAATCTGAAATTCTGTCAGAATGGAATACATGGACCTGGTTACATGGTTTATCTTATTCTAAATGGACAAATAAGATCGCAGGGGCAGGAAACTCCCCCGTTGTTGATATTTTGTTCATATAAAAGGCATTTGCATTAATCCTTTTGATAACTTTCTTTCGTAGTTGGTCTCTTGACCCGAAACATTCTGGCTACAACAATACAATTGAGTTTTGGAGAAAAAATTGTGACTAACCGCCCTAAGAGGAACGTTGGAGCACATTAAGCCCCTACTTTAACTAACATCTTAACCCATGTTAAGGCCAAGCTTTTCCAGGATATCTTTAATCAATCCTCAACCCCTGTTAAAGACCCATTTTACAGGGCGTCTACACCGGGGCCTACCCCCTTGACCCTCGTTAAAATCCTACTTTTGAAGGTAACATACCCCTTCAACCTCCCTTCAAAACCCTACTTGTACATGTTAAATCCCTTATATTTGCCGGGTACATACATACCCCCCTCCCTCTCAAGCCGTACTTTTGCTGTTCCCCACAGCTGAATTCATTTGTGAACTATTATTTTGTATAATGAATCCTGGTGGATGTGCAGTGGCGTAGGAACAATATACGCCAAAACGCCAATGCGTAGTGTTGAAAAGCTAGAATGAAATAGCTTAATAATTTCCTTATGTTCTTTAGTCATATTTCCTCATTGTTAATAAATTGTTTGTGATCTCGAGCACACTAAAGAAATGTTTTTGGAAACCATGTAATATGTTCGATTTTTTCAATAGTACTCTTTGCAAGGTTTTTGTTCCTCTGTTACTTTTTTCTAGCTTCGGCCACGATAAATGGCACTTTTTGGCGTAAAAATCAAGGTGATTTGGGGTAGAGGGTTATGATAGTTGGAAGTTTAAGTCAGTAAAAATGAAAGTACATTTCAACTTCAGTTCTAGGAAAGCAATTACCCTAATTTCTATTTTATTTGAAATATAATAGATTATTATTTTAGGAAATAAAGCATTTAGGCACCAATAATTATTTTGAAAGGAAAAAACAATTTACCACAAAATGTCACATTGACTTTTGTATTGGCTTTATTTAGAGTTATGTTGTATCATTGATCACGGACATGTTTCTATTGATCATACTAGTTTCTTTAATCTGTGTTGTTGAGATTTAAAAGATCGGCTTTCCATGGTGATTTTATATCATGAAAAACATTCGAACATTTTAAGCACAATTAGAAAGGTATTACCATAAAAATTACGTTTTACGAGCATAAAAGAGGCGTTTTGATTCGTTAAGATTTGACACAATTTTTTCATATTTTTGGCGTAGTGTTGAATTTACACCTTCCTACGCCCCTGATGTGATATCTGTAAAATATACAAAATGTACATTATATATGCGGTCTGGGGTGTGAGGGGTTCACTTTAAAAAAAACAATTTGGGAGGTCTCACTTTTGACAATCAGAGGCAAAGGTCTCAAATTTGTTAAACAAAGCATGGAATGCCCATGAACCAATTATGAATATTATCAAATGAAAACAAAATATTAATTCCTTATAATCCAAATACTTCCTTGTTTTTATAACTGCTGAACCACCTTGATTACAGAAGATATACCGTGGAGTAGTCGAGAAATAGTTTTTCAAGCTTAGGACCTATAGCCATTTATCATGTGGATCGACACTGTTTATTTATTTGCATAGATATGTTACTGGCCTTGGGAGGCACATGATGCCTTCTAGCAATTTCAGATTTGTATTGTTTGAACTTCTATTTTGTTTAATGCACACTTCTGATCACCATATCCAATCATTTGAATCGTAAAGATGATCATTCAAATAATTTTAATTGAGGAAAATGTAAATATACAATTTACAATTTACAATTCAATACATAATTTGCACGAGTCTTAGGTTTGAATGAATTAAAATGACGTAAGCTAAGTGTAAAATTTTTGAAAAAAGCCTATCAAAAGACGAATTGTTTTTTGAATACTTTGCGAGGAAATGAATATTGATGTACCGTATTGAAGTCATAAACAACAGCTTCGAGATGTCAGCCCGAAGACTATCTCCCGGTTGTCATGTTTATCTAGGAAACTGCTGGTTGTAATCATAATAGGACACACGGCAAAAAATGTGTATCAAAATCCGTTGAAACATTCCAAAAAGGGCATATTTTGTATTCACCTTGACATAATGTACATGTAACTGTGTCTAGGTGATTTTCAGTCAGTGACAGTTGTAAAGACTAGTTGCAACTTGAAAAAGAAAAAAAAATTAAAAGGAAAAAAAGACACTAGTTGCAACTGGTGATGTTTTCCATGGAAAGCCGTGAGCATGCTTTGCAAACTATCTCTGGACTCTCTCTCTCTCTGGACGGCAGAGGGGGGGGGGGGGGGGGGGGGGTTGCGATGAGCGCGAAGGCACCCCCCCCCCCCAAAAAAAAAGCTCATAAAAATATAACCATTAGATAGAAGAAATGAGCTTTCAATTTTTTTATTTGAAGTTTCAATCTCATTTTTGAAGAATTTTGAAAGATGCATCAATTTTTGTAAAATTCAAAATAAATCTTAACATTTTTTGGGCTCGCTTAATAAGTTATGCCACGATCGCACATCATGACATCTCATTTCTTCTCAGTCCTAAGATGATGTTTCAGGTGAAACAGAAAGATGCTATGAGTATCAGAATGGGATCGCACCCGAGGGGAGTAGTTTCCAGAAAGATTAGAATAGGGTGGGTGGGGTAGCCTTGCCCAAGTCGTATCTTTTTCCTATATTGATTTCTATTATTCAAGATCAGATAAGTAAAAAATACCGACTTGGAAAAGGCCGGGGAAAAGGCTAAGGATGGGGGTGCAAGAAGGTATCCCGGCATAAATAATGTCAGATCAACATCCTAGATATAGTGATATCTGGACACCCCCTCCCCCATCTAACGGCCCTGAGATTCAAAGAGCTCTTTGAAAGTGTCCAAAAAATGATGAAAACTGCATGTGATTGAAATTTTGGCCAGCAAGAGTTCCAGCCCCCCCCCCCCTCCCCATCTACCCTTGGCTCTTACCATGGACATGGAGGAAATTTAGGAGTCATTTTCAAATGCCCGATTACAAGATTACAGTGATTTATTTCCGCCCTTACATAACAGTGTTGTTGGTGGGCAGATGAATTTGAGTATGTATTGATCTAGTTAATTAGTGATTACAGATAGATTAAAGGAAAAGTGACTTGAAAGTGAATTCTCAAAATTGAGAATTCTGATTGTAATCAAAACTATATGAATTGATACTAATCGCACGGACAAGGAACTAGTATTTTGAATCATTTCATATCCTATCCAACAGCAAGTGAAATCAAATGATCAAGCTACATTATTTATTGAAACTTAAATAAGGGACAATATTTTTTTTACCTTTTATGTTAGTTTCAGATGTTGCTTGCAATTTCTTGAGTTTTTGAGGCGTACTTATGGCCACTTGTATAATCATTAGAGTTTTTAATGCGCATTTTTGGTCTATAGGTCTGTCATTGAGGTACATTCTAAAATTGTCTCAGTTTATCAGGTTTAGATTTGGTCATTTTGACTATATATAATTGTTAAGTTTTAAGCGCAGTTTTGGTATATATGCTTATAATAGAAAACTTTAAGGAGATGATTTGGTCTACGCTACACTTTGCATTTGTTTGACTTAACTTCTTAAAAGAGAGCTTCGTCTTCGTAGTTTAACTAGACTCTGCACGCAGGGTAGGTCTACGCCATAACAAAACCT